>CM060941.1:134153793-134753793 GCA_030765085.1 Allium cepa | reverse complement strand
AAATCGTTAAAATTTCTGGGTCGTTACACTCTCCCCCACTCAAAACTTTTTGCCACCGAAAATGAACGAGATAGGAGAATAGAAGAAACATAAAGGAAAGATATATTCGAAATACATAGTACTAGATACAACAATAAATTCAAAACTATATAAATTTCATTTTTGGACATCTTATTACTTACATTTATATTGTATATTATTCAATTACTTATTCACATTACATTTTTAACTTTTTGAATATTTCAGGTAAGTTATATATGTTTTAGAATGCAATTGAGTATTATACAAATTAATTTTATCCTAGTTCAACTGTTTCAAGTTGTTTCAATCTCATTTTTCATTTTAGACACTCCAGTTATTCAAGTTTTTTTTACTTCATTTCAATAATTGAAAACCATCGCTTAACATAAAACTTAAGAGTTAAATTTCCGGTTTCACTTCAAACCCTTTTGAAATAAATATATACACATATAAATTTTGTACATCAAATCATACTCAAGAAATTCAAATCAAACCCATTTTTCAAATCAAAAGTGTAGCAAAGCTACTAAGTGGTCTCCCCATTTTGAGACTCGAAAATGAATGTCGATGATGCTACAATCATCACCAAAATTATTTTCCAGTGACATAAAAGGAGAGTACTGACTTACTTCTTTTAAAATTCTTTGGAAACAATTTCCATTTGAAAATACTTTCAAATAATATATTTTTCCCAAAACTTTGAAAATCAAATTTTGAAAAGCACCAGAAATTTAATTCTCAATCCTTAATTTAAATTCATTTCGGTTGCAAATCAGATTTATAAACCATGTTTATAAAATTTCATCTCCTTATAACATACAACAATAGTTAATGGTTTAGGAATGCTTACAAAATAATAAATAATAATCTAGTACTATCATTTCTAACAACCAATTAATTTAACCATCTAATTTTATAAAATTATACTTTTATATATAAAATATAATCATGCAAAAAATTATTTCATTTACCAATTTCGAAAACAATATTGTGTCTGTTTTCTCTGTTCAAGTGTTTTGGAATTCCTATCGATAGCGTTAGCTAGACGAACCAATCGAAACTCAAAATTCAAACTTAACAACTCAAATAACACAATATAAAACATTTTTATATTAATTACAAATATGCTCCCTCATAGGATGATTGAAGAATGTATTTTAGAACAAGGATAGAGATTCAAATTTAGAGGGACCCTAATCAAAGAGAATTCTAAATAAGAAGATAGGCTCGAAAGGAGGATAAGATAATTAAATTACAAAAAGGAAAGATGGATAGACTTATCGCAACGACCATAACCGGGTCGACTGAGACTCCATTTTTAGAAACAATGTGCCCAAGGAATCAGACTATCCCTCCTTAAATAGAATTTAGAAATTTTGGCTTTCAACTGATGACTCCTAAGAGTTTCTAGCACATAGGCCAAATAAGATTCATGTTCCTTCTCCGTCTTGGAAAAGACGAGAATATCATCAACTAAAACCAAATCAAACTTGATGAGAACATCATGGAAAACACAATTCATGAGATCAACGAAGAAGGTAGGAGTATTGGTTAATCCAATGGGCATGACTAACCATTCATAGAAACTATTCTCCATTTGGAAAGCTATCTTGGGAATGCTCTCCTCGGCCACACGAAGCTGGAGAAAATCGGTAGCAAGATCAAGCTCTAGAAATAAGATCGATGCGGAATCCAATTTCCCACTTTGGAGGAAGAGGAGTAACTTCTCCATAAACATCAGGATAATCCCTGACTATCGGGTGGAGTCAAGATCACTAGGCTGAGAAACAAGCGAAAAGATTAAACTGCCTGCATAATTCTGAGGCATTTGACATTCAATCACAAGAGAATTACCATGGTCGTCTACTAGAGAAGCGATTTGGGCTTTGCAAGAGATTATAGCATCATAACGCCTCAACCAATCCCCCAAGTAAAATATCAAATGCATCAAAACCGAGGACACAAAAATCTCGGGTGAATCAAAGCCCGCTGTAAAGGAGTTTCACCCTATTACAAATCATACTAAGATTGGCGGGACCATCGATAGGATTGGTCACACATAAGGATGAAGTCGCCAATTGAGGTTGCAAGATATGCTTAAATTTATTATAGAGATTGACGGAAATAATGCTATGGGATGCTCCAGTATCAAGAAGAACACGAACAGGAAAAGACAAGGATGGATTTTAGATGGTAAAATTCAATGGAAATCCTAACTAAGAATTCAAGCTCGAACGAGGATGATTCTATAATTAATTTTACTCATTCTAGGGTATTACTACCCTATCTTTAATGAGTTTTTACTCCATATGCTAAGTTTTGCCTAAATCAGAGCTCTGATACCACTTGTAACAAACTGCTATTTTGAACCTTTCAAATCGACAATAACCCACACATGTCAGACTTGAATTGCTCAAACAATAGATTATTAATTTATATTTGGCAAAACTTAGCATATACAGTAAATAAATCAATCACATACACAAAGTAATAGAACAATAAGCAGCGAAAATAGATAAATAGTAGTTCATGAAGCTACTACAGAATATCAGAGTCTAAAGAAAATATACAACCGAAATCCAATACATAGGAGTCTCAATATAAAAGAAAATGACAAGTCTGATCATAAATAAGTGGAAATAAATGAAATAACAGAAGCTGAATGGATAAAAGATAAATCTCCAAGCAAAGCTCTAAGCTCCAAAGGTGAGTCTCAAATGTTGTGACACTCAGTCTGAACTGAGTATAAAGCAGAACACAAAACACTCGAGTCATGATTAACATTCTTACGTAAGTCAACTTGAGTGAAATGTCCAAGTGAAATGCAATATAACTTAATGGATTGTTTGGGATTCCATCCTTTAAGGATCTGCGGAACTATCTACATACGTAGTACAATATAAATAATGTCTACAGTAAAGTAAAATATTAAAATAGCGTTAAGGCGTTACCCATATCCCCCTTAACACATTTTATATAAATTCCATAGTCTATACAGTATAGTAAACTCCACCAAGCCAGTGGGCTATTAGGGAGCACCCCATAGGTACAACACAAACCCAACATATAATGGGCGCGATAAGGCATGTGACAAGGCACGCGAGGCAATGTCTAGGGTCGGATACTATCATTTTGCGGATCCGGACTAGTGGTAACGCATAGCAGCCACTACCGCCCACCTCGAGGCACACTTTCATAATCAAAGGTGCACCCAATTAAATCACAAAGTAATAGAATGGTTTCGAAGAAGCATGCACGATCGAACATGCGGCCTCACTTGGCCCTGCGTGGCTCCTATTTTAGTCACATCAAGCTGACCCGAGGGGGTTAGGGTTGCGTTCATACCTCATATAGACGTTCGCCAAACCATCCTTCTTTGTTCTGGATTCTCCACCACATGCACAATTGTTAAAGTGGTTTTCGTTATTGGCAAAGAGTATGACAATATCAGATCCCAGTCTCTTTAACAACCAAACGCTTATTTCACACCATGGTCGTTTTCATTTCAAACAGTTCATACATCATATCAAAAAGGATTTTTTTCATTTTGGCCTCGTTTTTAAACTTACTAGCGCAAATAGCCCGGTTTTAAAACTAATATCAAATATAGCCCTGTTCTGGCCAGCTCAGCGTTGAGCTGGCCAAAATGCAACGGCGACTTTTCAAAAGTCGCCGGCGTACATATATTTTAGAAAAAACACCGGCGACTTTTCAAAAATCGCAGAAAAAAATTACGCTGGCGAATTTTGAAAAGTCGCCAGTGCATTTTGTCCCGTTAAGTGCTGAGCTGCCCAAAATAGAGCTATATTTGATATTAGTTTTAAAACAAGGCTATTTGCGATAATAAGTTTCAAAACTAGGCCAAATGGAAGACAATCCATCAAAATATCATGTTCATTTTAAAATCATATCACTTTCGAAATCATATTCACTTTCAAAATCATTTTGCTTTCGAAATCATATTCACTTTCGAAATCATTATTCACTTTAAATCATATTCACTTTAAATCATTTTCATTTCCAAATTCATAACCAAAAAATAGATTAAACCATCATATCAAAGTATTCGCATTCAAATCTAAATCATAATAGTTCAAATTTAAACAGTTTGAATATTGAAAGTAGTTTATATATTGGAATAGTTATACATTAAAAATAGTTTATATTTAAAAATAGGCTATAGATTAAAATAGTTTATATATTAAAAAAAAATAGTTTATATTTAAAATAGGTTATAGATTAAAATAGTTTATATATTAAAAATAGTTATGTATTAAAATATATATTTAATTTTTTTTATAAATATAAAATAATATATATTAAAATAATTTATATATTAAAAAGAGTTTATATCGAAAATAGTTTCAAACTAGAATTGTTTCTTCCAATTTCACAAATCAATTCAAGTCAGCTTTAATTCCAAAGTTCAATTTAAATAATATCAATTCAACAATTTCAATTAAAAGGGTTAAAGGTTTAATTCAAATTCCCATTAAACCATTTTCAATTTATATCAATTTCAAATGCAGGTTTGAACAAATTTAAACCATTTCCAACTTAATAGGTTTCAAAGTTTAAATATTTAAACATTTACAATGACTCAATTTGATAAATTTCATTTATAGTTCAAGATTCAACTTTAATTTTATTTAAATTTATAAATATTCACTTAATCATTTTAATAACATTTAAATGAAATTTCAAATTTCAAATTTAAATAAATATTAAATATTCAGTTTTAATTTTATTTAAATTTGAAAATATTCAGTTAATCGCCTTTAAATCAAGATCAAGTTATCAAATTATAATATCATACCTTTAAAATCTCAAATTAATAAGTTTAAATCAATTCTTATTTAAATTCGATTCTTAAACAAATTAAATACAAGTCCACTTTAAATTATCTTTCCAACCTTTATTTACTTAAAGTTATTACAAAAATCTATTTAAAAATAATAACATAAATTCATATAAATATTTAAACATTATATATATATATTATTACAAAAATCTATTAAAATATTAATATAAATTGTAAATAATTTTTTAAAACATATTATATATTAATTAGTTAAATAATATTCTTATTAAATTTTATTATATTAATTATTATTAAATCTATTATAAATCTTATTTTACATATTTTAAAAATGATAAAGTTATAAGTATAATTTTATAATTTACATTTTAAAACTTTACTTACAATTTTAAAATTTCCAAAACATATAATTTTGAAAATCTAAATTTTACGTAGATATTAAAATAAATCTTTATATTATACTTAAATCAAAACACATATATTTTCTTTTCTCAAAAATTTGGAACTCATTTAAAATTAGACCAATGGTGTCCGTATATAGTTTTCTATCCTATGGTCAAGTGATACAGATATTTATTATTTCAATCCGTAATATTTTAATATTTACGGGTATATATCATTTCAACCCGCAATTCCAAAATTCAAAATCAATAAAATCGCTTGGATTTATCATTTCAACCCATAACGGTTTTCCCTAATCTATGATATCGTTCGGGTATGTATCATTTCAACCCATAAGGATTTCCTAAATTAACAAGGAACTTGCACAAATGAGTACATTATGGAGATCAGCGCGACGAGTCGAATAGAATGGTTCACAAATATGAATGACATGATCCTCCTATCAAAACTCGATATTCGCTGCCAAAATGCTGCTAAATCATCGAAAATAAGATAAAAGAGGATAGAGTAGCCCAAATTTGATGAAACATAATATGATGACTTACTCCAAAAATGAGTTACATTTTTATTATATAAAAATATTTAGGTTTCAAAAATATTTTATTTTCATCAAATTTAACTGATTTTAAATTTTAAATTAAAATTTCACAATCAAACAAACTTTCATATCCTCTGATGAAAATCTGACTTTGCTATGTTTTAATGGACGTATTTCAAATATCAAATTTTCATTGTCCAATTTTATTGTTTAATTTCAAGAAAAATTTAGTTAATCACATTATTAAAAATCGTCAAAATCTTCGAATCATTACATGAATAAATTAAGAAATAGGTTGAAATGATATATACCTATAACACTTTTATTCGGATTGAAATGATATATACATATAATACTTTGATTTGGATTGAAATGATATATATCCATCCCTGAAATAAAATTGAAATAACTATTCACTTAGCCATAGATAAAAAATTATATACGGATACCAGATTGGTTAAATTAAATGATTTCAAAATTTTGATTTCAAATTTTTTAAATGATTTTGTTTTAAGAAATAATAATCGAAATATGAGAATTGAATTATTTTCGAACTCGAGCTAAATTGGAATTGGTTAAAAGAAATAATTGTAAGAATGCAATTTGACATTTGAAGTTAGAATTGAAATATGATTTGAATTATGGAAATCCAATTGTTTTAAAAAGATTTGAACTTTTACTTGAACTTCGAAGTTATTTAAGTAAAAGTGATATAAGTTGATATTTCAAAATTTGGCTCGAGATTGAATTATTTATAAAAGATTGGAACATGGAATGGAACATCGAAGTTAAAATTTGACTTTAATAAATATTTTTAAATTGAATGGAAATTGATATATATTGAAAAAGATTACGAATTGAACTGAAATTTATTCAAATTGGAATTGAAATTAATTAATTTGAAATCGAAATCGAAATTGATTTGAATTGAAATTGGAATCGGAGTTGATTCGAATTGAAATCGAAATTGAGTCAATTTGAATTGAATTAAGATTGAAATTGATTTGACTTGGAATAATTGAATTTGAATTACTTTGATGGGAATTTGGACTTGGGTCTAGATTTGTTAAAATGGAAAGAGACAGTTTGATTTGAAATTATTTTCAAAATAAATTATTTTAATTCTTTTTTGCAGGTTAAGCGGGGTTAAACTGGGCCCTTACCAGGTTTATTAAATAAGGCGAAAATACAGGTAAGAGTACAAACCACTAAAGAAAACAAGCGAATAAAAAACACGACATCAACCGGAACAACAAACAAGATAGAGAGGGAAAATAAAAAAAATAAAGAAAACAAAAGAAAGATGAAACAAAAGAACTAGCTACGGAATCCAAGGATCAAACCGATTGTCGTGAAAACTGTGCTTGCTGTCATGCATCCCCTTATAAATATCATTCTTCAACACTGCCCAAACCCTATCTTTACTACAGCTCTTCCCTTCAAATACCCTCAAATTTCGTTCGTTCCATATGACCTTTAGAAGCTTCTTCAGGATGAAGAAAAAGTATAATTTAAGTTCATCCTTCCATCCAATCGCATGCTCAATAAGCAACCGATGGTTATTGCAACTGTGAGAAGGAATCATCCCCTGCATACGACTCAATAGCTTGGACCATAAATGAAGAACATAAGGACAGTTAAATAATAAGTGGTCAACAGTCACACAATGCTGATCACACAGCTCACAATTAGGTTGGACAGACATACCAAAACAAACTAATTTATCTCTTGTCATCAAGGCATTGTTTATAACCTTCCAGAAGATTAAATTATCACCACCACTTGACACAGTGGACCAAGTGACTTGATACCACTTACAATCAGGCAATGCATCCAGACCAAGCAAGGCAGTATACACGCTAACAGAATGAACACAATCATTCCACATCACAGTGTCTTGCTCAGAATGGACAAATGTACAAGAATCATAAAGCCTCCAAAATGCTCTGGTATATTGATTACTAGAGAATAGGACCACAAGCTTACCGTCAGCAATATAATCAACTGCTAGAGCATTACCACCAATGCCAGATTGATGCTTCTGCTGATGTGTGAAGAGATGATCAAGCACGACACCTTTGTCAAGCCATGGAACTGACCAAAACTTGCAATCACTCCCCACAGACAGATTTATCTTAACAAATGGTTTGAATGTTTGCCTGAGCTTTAGAATACTTCTCCAAATCCAACTATAGGAGAGAGGAACCTCCATAAGCCAGAAGTTTTTGGTCCCAATGTTGTACCTGATGGTCCATTTGACCCATAAAGTGTCTTGCTTGTTTAACAACGCATCGATGTGATGACTGTATGCGGCCTTGTTCCATACTTCAATACTATGCAACCCTAAACCACCTTTGCACTTCGGCTTCTCAAAGGAAGAGTAAGAACAAGGCAGAACTTTCCTCGTGTGTATAGTACTAAACCAAAAAAACCTTAACATCGCACGTCTAACCATTTTCAAAAGCCTAGAAGGAAGAATGTACACCCTGGCCCAATAAACCATAACTGAGAAGCTCACAGATTGTACAAGAACCAACCTACCAGCTTGTGTCAAGAAATTGTTCGCCCAACAATCCATAGCACGTGTGATTTTTTCGTACAAAGGCAGACAGTTGGCATGAGTAACTCTTGAGGAGCATAGAGGAAGCACAAGATAATTCATATCAGAGGACATAGACTGCATACCAGTAATTGAGGTGAGGTTGGATTCCTGAAGGCTAGAAATCCCAGAGAATAATATGCTTGATTTGTTGAAGTTAAGCTTGAGACCAGTTATCTTGTAAAATATGCGAAGCATACTTTTAATACACTCAATAGATTGCTGGTTAGGTTTTGTGAATATCATGATGTCATCTGCAAAGAGAAGAGATGTTATTTGTAATTCCTTTCATTTAGGGTGGTAGAGTATCTGCTTATTTTGAAAGTGATGCCTTAACAAACAGGTGAAGACCTCCATGACTAAGATGAAAAGATAGGAAGAGAGGGGATCCCCCTGCCTTATTCCCTGCTTTGAAGCAAAGTTGCTAGAGCTTGCACCATTGATTATCAGAGAGAAAGTGGATGTAGAAATGCACTCATACACCCAAGCAACAAAGAATTTAGGAAAGCCCATCTGCGACATTATCCTAACTATTGACTTCCACTGTATTGAGTCATAAGCTTTCATCAAATCCAGCTTTAACATGGCACGCGGCGAAATATTCACATGGTTGTAACCATTTAGAAGTTCATGTGCTAGCATAATGTTGTCAAGAATGTTTCTATTCAGCAGGAAGCCACTTGATTATTGGATATGATTCTTTGCAAAACTGCGACAAGCCTCGTTGCAATAATTTTAGAGATGCACTTACAAACCACATTGCAGCAAGAGATAGGCCTGAAGGAGGAAACACATGTGGCTTTCTTGCACTTGGGGATGAGCACCAAATTAGTAGCATTCGCTGATTTCAACATTTTGAACTTGTTAAAGAAGTTGTGCACAACCAAGGTAAACTGGCAACCCATAATTTCCCAACTCGAAGTATAAAAAACCACATTGAATCCATCAGGTCCACCAGAGGAACACTTATTCATTGCAAATAGTGCATTCTTAATTTATCATCAGTTACTTTGGCAACCAGACAATTAGCTTCATCAAGAGTTATTTTGGGTAGAGTTATCGATGACAAGAGATCCAGCTCCGGTTCAAAATTGGTCATATTTCCAAAGAGACTAGTATAATACATAAGAAAGGCTTTTTCAACAAATTCAAGGATTACATTCAAATTACCTGCTTCATCAATGATGGTTGAGATGTTGTTCGTTGAGTGCTTGACCTTCAGGGATGCATGAAAAAACTTTGTGTTCCTATCACCATCCACAGCCCATTTGATCCGAAGTTGTTGCTTCCTCATCTCACATTCATTGGCAAGAGCATGATTGAGATCATTGAATAGGACAACTTCCCTTTGTGACTTATCTGCATCACCAGGCTGTGCCATCATAAGTTCTTGAGCTTCCTTTAGCTGCTCCATAAGCTTGGTTGATTGAAGATTGTCGTTCCCAAACTTTGCTTTGGACCATGCCCTTAAGGTCTCCTTCATTGCTTTGAGTTTTCTGCAAAAAACATACATGGGATTTCCGTAGTACTTATAAGACCATGCTTTTTTAATTATATTATTATACTCAGGATCGTTGACCCAAGCATTATAGAATTTAAACCCCCTTTTGACTCCAATAGGCTTCTTCCCAGTGGTCAGAATTAGAGGAGAATGGTCAGATAGGATAGGATGTGGAAGCAGAGTGGAGATAGCAGGCCAGGAAGTTAGGGCTTTGAAATTAGAGAAGGAGTGATCAATGTTGGTGAAAATACGCGTACCATTCCTCGACCTATTATTCCAGGAGTAAAGAGCACCATTTCTGGAGATTGGAATAAGAGACGAATCAAAAACTGCAGTGTTTAATGGAAGAATATCGTTAGGCACAACGGAGATACCCCCTTGCCTGTCATTCAAGGAGAAACAACAGTTGAAGTCTCCAAGAACGACCCATGGATGAGATTCTTGCCTAAGCGCTGGAATAAGTTGGAGAACATTTAGTCTAGATGAGGGGGAATTATGAGCATAAATGAAGGTGATATAGAAGGAAGAGGATGAATTGTGGTATTTGGCACGGTAATGCATTAATTGTGGAGTGGATAGAATAATCTCAAGAGTAAGTTGTACCGGGTTATAAATTACCAAAATTCGTCCGTAGCTCGCTTCAAGAAGGTTATGAGACAGCAATTCTTGCCTAAGCGCTGGAATAAGTTGGAGAACATTTAGTCTAGATGAGGGGGAATTATGAGCATAAATGAAGGTGATATAGAAGGAAGAGGATGAATTGTGGTATTTCGCACGGTAATGCATTAATTGTGGAGTGGATAGAATAATCTCAAGAGTAAGTTGTACCGGGTTATAAATTACCAAAATTCGTCCGTAGCTCGCTTCAAGAAGGTTATGAGACAGCAACCAAGACGGATTTATGTACTTAGCAGCAGCAATAGTAAGAGGGAAATTCAATTTGGTTTCAAGAATATCAAAGATAGAAAGTTGATGTTCTTTAATTAAGTGCTTAACCTGATCAAGTTTGAGGAAATTATGGGATCCTTTGATATTCCAAGCTCCAATATTGTGTGACATGATTAAACTATGGAGTGGAGATCCCCTTCTTTCATGCTCCTAGTAATAGGAGAATTAAATCTGTTTTGACTTGTATTAAGAGTTCTATTTTTCTTAGCCCTCTTTCCTTTGTCAATTGTAGTACTCGGGCATGGGTTCGAAGTTTGTTCAGTGGGAGGTGATTTCCAACCAGGTATAGATCCCAAATATACATACGGATGACTTGAAGATGTATTGGCAGGAGAAGGTGGTGAAGGGACGGTCGGGGAGGTAGCAGGAAAGGATGAAGATTACATCATTAAATCAAAATTTTGTGCTTGCATAGTGTTACAGAATGCCTCCTCATGAATGTCTTGGATTGTGATGGCTTTGGTAAGTTTTGAAGATATAGATGGATGTTTGGAGGGAATGATTTCAGGTTGTAGTGCTAACATGTGTTCATTTGTATGCAGTTGAGAATCAGGGACATGCACAGACTCATCCCCCAGTTTCTGGATTCTTTGCATTCCAACAGCAGATGCAAGTATCATATCTTGTTCATTTTCTTTAAATAGTTGAGGTGGAGCAGAATCTAGGTTGCTAATGCAGTTATCAAACTGCTGTGTTACTATTGATTTTGAAATGATATTTTCACAAATTTATGTATTAGTGACATGCACAGGTTGTAAACCACTATCTTGAAAATGATTCTGAGCTACTTGAATAATTTCAGCAGTTGAATTGGACTGCACGTGACCATAATCCTTAGTTAAATTCCCACAAGAGGTAGAAGCAATAAAATCAAGAATACTACTGCCAATCACATCAGATTGCTCACCATAACTAATAGCTGTGTCAGCATCTTCGTCATTTTGTAAATCATTCAACACATCAAAACTGTTATGAATTACAGTATTGCCTTGATCATTGTCAGTATCACCATTAACCTTTAGCATTTCGTTTCCACACGTTCCACCAATGTAAATTTTGTCTTTATGTTGCTGCAATACATTTAAGGTAGCTTTTTACTACATAAATTGCTTAAACTATTTTAATATAAATTTCTTAAAATCTATCCTTTTAAATATCCAAATTATTTTGATTTTTCCCAGGCTACTTTACTACATAAACCATTTTCAATACTAAAACTGTTTTACATTAAACTTTTAACTTTTTAAACTATTTAAAATTTTCAAACTGATTTCTTAAAATTCAAATTGGTCAAGTGGGAAGTGTTCATATTTAATTCGTTGATTCAAAAGCGAATTGGGTTAAAATGAAGTTATAACCTAAGTTTTCCAATCAAAATGATTCTGGAAATGAAATTGAGATGTTGGAGCGAAATTGATTTTCAAGTGAAATTGATATATTTCCAGTAAATATGATATTTTGAAATGAATATGAAATTATCAAGTATAAATCGTTTTGAAATGTAAAAGTACCAACCGGTGTGTAAAATGACGTTTGGTAGTTAAAGAGACTGGAGCCTCTTATTGACATACTCTCTGTCAATATTGGAACCACTTAAACAAATGTGTACGCAGAGGAGACCCCGGAACGAAGTGGTTGGATTTGGCGTCGTATGCTGGTTTCGAAGAAAAACAACGATGATAGATAGACCCCGACACTTGTGCCAATTTGAAATGACTAAAATAGGACGGCTTGATGATGTGCACGTAATTACATCCATATTTGTTCTATTTGTAATTAAATAAATGTCATAATTAGGTATTTTTACATGTCAAAACTAAATTTCAAAAAATGCTTTCAAGTCATCATTCATACATCAATTTGGCGGTAAAATAGTAATTTTGTGCCTGAATTAATTTTGAGAATATTTATTTACACATTTTATTTTTTTATTATAGGAATTTTGAAGGGAATTATGAAGAAGTTGTCATGAAATTTGCAAGCACAAAGGAATGAAGATGAAAATAATTCATCTCATGCATCATGGAGGACCCTACATACCCACTTACCTTAATCTATAATTATGAGCTAATGTACAAGTTAATGGAGGTTAAAGCTTTACGCATACTTGATGATGGATCAATTAGAGATTAATGATGACTTGGTGGCCATATTTCCTAAGGGGTATTTTTTTTTGGCAAGGCCGACGGTTTTAGAGTGGACCGACCACTTTTATTACGAACGTAATAAAGTTGAAGTACAGGAGAAAGGTAGAGACACCTTTGCTACTAAAAATGTAAGAAAAAAATAACAGCACTGGAGTGTGACGAACATGTCACAGCTACAAAAATAAATAACCAGACTAGTTCTCCTCCGCAGAGGAAGAATCACCAACATTCTCTTCAACCCGGGTTTTATCACGAGAAAGACTCCCTCGAAGGCCAATGAAGGGGCTAAAACGAAGAGCAAGAGAGGGATCATAACAGCCAACATCAGCGGAGTAGAAAAAAGATCGATCCCAATCAGAAACAGCAAGAATATCGGAATTAATTCCAGAGTACATCCCATCCAAATCAAGCTCCAAAGAGTCTCCAGTAATTCTGTAGTAAAGGCATCGTAGGTCCAACAGATCATCAGATACATATTTAAAGTAGGATCCAGTCACAGGATTGAATCTCATCGCAGTAAGACGGTCAACCCAACAAAGCTCATCCTCGACCCAAATCACAAGAGGTGGAGAGGGGACAGGCGCAGCAGACAACACAGAAGGGACAACAGCGGGTGCAAAAGACTCAGGCTGCACCAAGGGAGGAATATGAACTGGGGCAGAAGTAACTTGAGGGGCTTTAGGAACCCATTTCCTAAGAGGAGGCCTAGGAAGAGGGATCTTTGGTGCAGCAGCAGAAACAGCATTCTTCTTGCAGGCAGAGACTACATGACCAAAAGAGTGACAAGAAGAACAGATGTCAGGGACCCAACCATAACGAACACGAACTTCCACCACGTGACCTACAGCTAGCTGGACAGGAATGGTGGTAGGAAGCAACCTCTGGGGAGAAATCTCTACTAGTGCCTTGGCATACACAAGCTTATCACGAGCAACAGTGTTAGAGTCAAAACAGATCAATTTACCAACATTGCAGGCAAGCCAATTCAAACCACGCAGGGGTTGAAGCGCTGAGGGGATATGGGAGAAATAAACCCAAACTGGGATAGACATAACTTGTTCTCGAGCACTAGCTACTGTCGGAGACCAGGGAGTAATTATGAAAGGCTGACCATCAAAGAAAGTGGGCTCCGACTCAAGAACACGGCATCGTTCCTCAGAGGAGGAGAACTGCAAATAGTACAAGGAATCAACTAGCTTAACTCTAAGACCACCCTGAAGTCTCCAGGCTCTACGGCAAACAACAGCCACATCACGAAGACGATGATTAGGGTCTAAAAAAAATCCAACAACATAACCAGACCAGAAATCAATACCTGCTTGGATTACACAGGGGGGAGGTATCATAACTCCATTTTCCTCAACGATATCAAAATCAATTGGTTCATAAACACCCGCGTTACGGGGCTTGGAAGTAAAAAGGGAAGTCCAGGGTCTAGGTAGAGCAGGACATGAGGCTGCAAGACGACACACATCTACAGCAGATGAGGCTACAGGAATGGAGCAATTAGTATCTGCAATCAAGTCACCAGCAGGAAGTCTTTCATTGTTCGCAGTAACAACATTGTCATTGACAATAGGCCTCACATTGTCACAGTCAGATTCAACATATAGGCATGCAGGGGGACCAGGGGATAATTCTTGGAGCACAGTGCCAACATTGTCTTTGGCAATAGGTCGAACAGATGGTGTGCCGCTCACAGCACCAATCATGCCAGAAGCAAGCAAAGCTGCTGGTGCCACCGTACTAGCCACACAGACCGTAGCCATAGAATCCATACCAAGGAGACCCAAAACATTACAGGGATCAAAATCGTCATTCACATTGGATCTAGAAATAGGGAGTAAGTTGGAATCACCAGGCTTAGGCGATGCTGAATTCATAGCAACAGGAACGTTTGCGTCCGAGCACAGACCACTCAAACATAGGCGGGGAGAAGGAGCTAGGTTAGACCGATTGAGGGGAGGGAAATCGCTAGACGATTGGAGGTCAGGACGAGAGCAATCTTCAACTGCCATGGAGCTATAGCATCGGCCAGAGCGTGTAGATGAGGGGGATGGAAGACGCTGAGAGAGGGAAGGGGAAGAGGACATGAAGGGGACGGTAAAGGACGGGGAGACCCTTAAAATATGAATGCAAGTTGTAGTTTCTTCTTTTATGCACTTATGTTTAAAATATGGATTAGGGTTTTGTGCATGTATAAATAGCCCTCTTATGTACATGTAATGCATCTTCTTCTCTTTTAATTTACTTATCATTAGAATGCAAGTTGTAGTTTCAAATCAAATGAGAAATAAAATGGCTTCCTAAGCCTCTTTCTTTTTCTTCATGCTCTTTTACTTTATGTTCATTTTTATTTACATTCTTTCTTCATTCTAACGTTAGTAGATTAGCTTCCTCTTTTATGCACTTAGTTTAATTTTATTCTCATGCAAGTAGCTTAGTTCTTTTTTTCTTCCATTTTCAATAGCTCTTACTTTTTTTTGCTTACTTTAAAATGTTGAAATTTACATGTGTTGGTTTGATAACACAAATGAGTACCTAAATCCCTCCAATTCAGGGGCAATGAAACTCTCTAAAAGTTTGTAAATTCAACATATATTGTGATTTATGGTCTTTTTTATGTTTCATGAAAGTGAATGTTGATGTAAGTTTATAAAATGGAATTTGATAGCTTATGTTGTATTTGCAAATAGGCTATGCTTACTCCACATAAACACAATTTACATCTTCATTTTACTAATTGATTTTCGATTATGGAATTGAAGTAGAAACGAAATTTGATGATATATGATACTAAATACAATAGTAAATAGATCATACTTAAAATGGCTTTTGCTTTGAGTCCATTTTCATGAGAATTGATAAGTGACTTTGGTTGTTGTATTATAGTTTGATGGTTTAAGTTATGTTAAATAATAACATAAATAAACCATACTTATGATAAATACATCACTAACTCCATTTAAAATCAAAATAGAGATCGTAGATTATTTTTGTGTTGATTTACAAAAACTTGTGAGAGTGGATTTGCCTCTAAATTATTTTCTAATCTCATATTTTTAATCACTTTTGTTCTAGCTAGTCTTGCAATTTTTAGCTTAAAACAATCACAATTTCAATTTTTGGTTTAATTTGATTGAAAAGAAAATTTTAAAATCTAAACAATTCTCTAAGGATTGACCCGTATTCGCCATGTATTAGCGTTGTACGCCGTGCGCTTACGGTGAATTTTGATTTAGAAAATTTCGGCTATTTTCTAAACCGATAGAAAAATACTCGTTAAACAAGTTTTTGGCGCTGTTGTCGGAGAATTATTTTGATTTTATTTTCTATTCTTTGAATTATTTTGTTTGATTTTATTGTGTGTTTGTTTGTGTGTTAACTAGCATTTGAAAAAATTCTTTTGTTATGTGTTTATGTGTGATTTTTGCTTGCATTTTTGATTGTGTGCTTGTTGTTTTCTCCATTTGGATTTCTATTTGAAAAGAAAAAAACATACACAATCTATAAAAAAAAACTATTTGTCACTTTTGCATCTACATTTTTTTACATTTTCACACACACACACACACACACACACACATATATATATATATGTAAGTATATATATATATTTCTTTTATTTACATAACTTGCCACTTACACATCCATCCCTCTGACTTAAACTCTTCCCACTGTCTCTGTGCACTACAGCATCCCTAAACACACATACATAATCTCCAAACAACATTCCTCAACAATAATCATACCACCTCTGTCCTCGACATTCATCTCAGCCACCTACTTCCTCAAACTGCCATTTCAATTCCCTCTGCACTGTGTAACTAGCCTGTGCACATTACCACATTACAATCTCCTGTCTTCTGACTTCCTCCACCACTTGACAACTTCAACAAAACCAATTTAACCACCCTCATTTCCAACTGCCTCCTACTCCAAACTTCATAAACTTCCACTGATTTCATCACCTCCTATCTGTATCACCGCCTCCCATTGTTGCATTCATAGACTTCATCATAAACTTCATAAACTTCCACTGATTTCATCATCTCCTGTCATCTGGCATCCCCCTCAGCCAAGCACACCACCTCTGTTCATAGTCTTGAAACACATTTCATACCACAGACCAACTTACACACTTCCATACTTTAACCTCTGCAGTTAAAGCGCTCGGCGGATTTAAAGCGGTGGAGGTGCAAAAAGTTATAGCGGGATATAGCAAGGACATAGAGGGATATAGTGGATGACTTTAAAATAGGATATAAAACTCGTATTTAATGTTTTTACAAATATATAAATGGTAATTAAATGAAAATTACCATTCAATTGAATTATAATTAGTACATAAATAATTTTAAACAAAAAACATGTGTGAATATACTTTAAATAAACGTAAAACTGTTATATAACATAACTGAATTTAGTAGAATATTAGAGTATTTTCATTTCTGAAAATATATTAAAAATTAAACCAAATAAATTAGTTTCATAATTTTTATAATGTGTAAATGCAATTTTTTAATTCATTTTATTAAAGAAGATATAGGGGAATAGCAAAATATAGCGGGAATAACGGGATATAGTGGAAATAGCGGAGATTAAAGCGGAAATGCTATATTTTGGGGCTATATGGAAAATCGTTGTGGTAGAAATCCGCTATGAGATATAGCGGGGTTATAGCAGGGTAATGGCGGGGCATTAACTACACAGACTATAACATATCAAAACCACTAGCCGTCACCATCTCTATATCCCCAACCACCTCTAACAACAGCCACCTCAACCCCTAGCTGCATTGCCCTACTGCACATCAGTGCACATCAACAAACACTACAAACATCAGTTCGACCACCTTCATCATCTGCTTCATACAACAACTCCACTTACAACAACAACAACTTCAAACAGCAATTTCACTCACATCAGCCACCTGCTTCGAACAACATAAAGCAAACTATTGCTGCTCAACCTTGCCTACTTGTATCACTTTCGCCACTCAAAATTATTACACTAACATTCTTCACAAGCATCGCCTTTCATCACTGCCTAATTCAACTACAAATAACAACTGACAATTATCCCACAACCACCTGCAGTCGCCGTCCATCAAAATGCTTCAACAATAGTTGTACATCCACATACCTCTAATCGTGACATAATACCAAAATATGAATCCCCAATTCGCGACCACATCAACCTAATTCGCAACTCTGAATTGAACTCCTCTAGAATCTCTAATTGTCGAAATCCTCACCAACAATATACGAGCCATCGCGACTACCTCTACTGCAATCGATTGCATCACCCAAACCAATCACCTTCAATCGAACCACTTCCACCTTCAATTCAACCGTCCTCAACATCAATCACCTCGAACTGTATGCAACCTCCAAAGTTGAATTTCTAGAATCCCCACAACCAGCTTGGAATTTGCTGCATCTCCTTTCTAATTTTGAGTTCTCATTTCGATTTTTTTGGAAGAAAGGAGATCGTTCATTTTTTAAAAGCAGGATAATTAATTAAAAGGAAGTCAATTTATTAGTTTAAACGAGGGAATAGAATGATACTTCTCTGATTTTTGGGCTGGGCCCTATTTGAGTTATTGAAAAAAAAGAGTTCAAACAAATTGTTTTCAATTATGCAATTATCATTTGTTTTTTAGTTTCTTCTTTGTTATATAAAAAAACACTCTACGAGTAGTTTATATAAATTTTCTTGTATATATCTTGATCCACTTCTTTTCAGGTTGCCAAAGCAGATTAAAAGGAAGAACCATTTGCCAAAAACTATCGCTTTCTTAGCTTGCTTGCTTAAAAAAATTAGTGCTAAAAAATAAAAAATAAATTGCTAATAATCTGCACACTCTGGTATTGTGCTTTCATCTCCAGTTTTATTTTAATTTGCATTGTTGGCTACTTGCATTTGCATTTATACATATAAAACATTTCAAAAAAATTCAAAAAAAAATTCAAATACAAAACAAACTTCATTTTGGTTGCATTGTTAATTCACGTTCAATTTTTGCTTTGCATTCGTCTCATTTTATTTTTATTTTCTAAGGGCAATACTCTAATTCACATAAGGTGGGGGATTTCATTACCCCTTCCTCGGCCCACAAGTCGCGTTTCATCATAGATTTTTGACTAATAATAAAGGTTAGACATTCGACTTAAAGGTGTCGCAAGCTCACTTAGGGCTTAATTGTATTTTGACAATTGTCTTCTTTGAACAATTTTATTTCTTGGTATCAACGCTATGACAGAGCAATAACCATTTATAAATGTTACAGTGATTTGTAAATATTATAGTGGTTGTTTCTCTGAAGATACATAAACTTTCGGTTGTATTGCTACGGCGATTCGTGGTGCACCGATAACTTCTGGCCGTTACCTGGCTAAGAAATATTTTTATTAATTTAAGACAAAGTGTGATTATACAATTTTGGGTTAGGAGCTACTAAGGCCAGAAAATTGTAATTAAATACTTTGCATTCATTTAATTAGTTGCATTATTTCATGCACATTTAAAGAAAATCCTTTTAAAGCCTTTCCTTTGAAATTTTTTCAATTAAAATAAAAAAATCCAAATATATATATATATATATATATATATATACACACAAAATCTTTTCAAAAACAATAAGAAAAGAAAAAATTTGAAAATTTAAAAAAAATCAAATTCTCATTTTACATTTTCTAAAACAAAAAAATCACTCGGTAAATATTTTTTTCTTCCTCTTAAAAAAAAATTTCGCTTCATTTTCCAAATCTTGTTTCATTCTTTAAACTCGATTCTAACTTCTTTCTCTTCTCGATTTTCACTTGTGCATGAGTACTTGGGCTCATGACACAACAACAAATCGTTGGACTCGTGACTTAACAAATAATCGTTTAACTTGAACAAATGATCCTCCTGAAATGACAAAGAGAACGCCCCTTGAACTCTTATCGATGGAATCTTTTCCGATAAAGTTTCTATTCCATCTTGCATCACGTTACTCGCCACTACAGGCAACCATTTTGAAATTCACTCAAACCGTATTGCCACGCTTTCTAAATTTGGCAATTTTGAACACGATGACCCATACATTTTCTTGACGAAATTCAAACAAGTTTACGCAACCATGAAACTCCAAAAACTTTCTGACGACGGAACCTCACTTTGATTAATCCCATTTGCTTTTACGGATTATGCTGAAAAATGGTTGAACAACTTGCCATCGAACTCGATTAAAACTTGGGAAGAATGAATTTTTTCTTAAAGTTACACCTCTTGAAAAAACGAGTAAAATCCGAAACGAAATCGATATTTTCATCAATTCAGGGGTGAACCATGTGAAAAATATTTTGAAAGATTCAAAAAGCTTTTGATAAAATGTCCACATCATAACTTCGGAAAATGGACTCTTTGCCAAATCTTATACGATGGACTTGAAAAAAGCTCATGAACCATGCTCGAATCAATGTGTCAATGCAACTTTCTCATCCAACATCACGATGATGCTTGGCAATTTCTTGAAAACCTAGCCGAAAAGTAAATTTACTAATGATAGAGCGCACACACTTGATAGGATTTTCTTTGGCTTTGGAAGCCAAAATTGACGCAATGATTAACAAATTTGATAACGTTTTCTCATCCAACCAAATGAACCAAGCTTCCCAACCCATGTGTTATAAATGTAACGATCAGAATCATATAGCCGATCAGTGTCCTAATTCTGTCGTACAAATTAATACTTTCAATAAAGCTAAAAATGTCCTTTTTCTCCAACGTACAATCCTGGTTGGAGAAATCATCTGAATTTTGCTTGGAACCAAAACAATCCCAAAACGAATGTGGTTCGTCCCAATTTTCAAGCATTCTCGAATAATTCTTTGAATCCTCCCTTTCAACCCAATCATTTTCAACAAAATTTTACGGGACCGTCTCATAATCAACCGCAACAATTAAATTTTCAACCAAATCTTTCTCCCCTTCCCAAGATGATAAACGTTTAAGTTCACTTGAGAAAAGTCTTGAAACGTTGGCTAAAGCAACCACTCAAAGCCTCCAATCAAATAGCATTTTGCAAAATTTATTGACCTCATATATGCAAACACAAGCCAATCAATTGCTAAACTTGAAATGCAAATGAGTCAACTAGCTACGTCTGTGAGTGAACGTGAACGCGACACGTTCCTAAGTCAGCCAGTTCCAAATCCCAGAAATCAAAATACGAATTCAAATCAACCCCATGTTGTTCAAGATAGCAACACCACCCAATTGAATGCTATCATAACTCTGTGTTCCGGTGAACAAATCGATAACCAAGTCATTAATCCAAATGGTTTACCAAAAACCTCTCTCGACACTGCTAAAAAAACAAACAAATCTGAACAGAACGTGGAGCCAAACATCGGATTGAATTCCAATCTTCTACTCAAGTAGACCCGTCTACTGAGTATCGTGTTCCATTTCCACATTGTCTCCGACCCAAGAAACACTCTGACTAAATGGAAAAAATGTTGGAAATTTTTAAACAAGTGAAAGTTAACATCCCGCTTCTTGACATTATTCAACAAGTCCCAACTTACACTAAATTTCCTAAGGACTTGTGTATCCAAAAGCGATACGTGCAAGTGGACAAAAAAGTCTTCTTAGTGGCAAGTTTGAGAGAAGTCTTATCGCAATCCATGCCCGTTAAATACAAAGATTCTGGCTGCCCTACGGTTTCATGTACAATTAGAGACAAGGCGATAAACAAATGCTTGATAGACCTAGGCGCAAGTGTCAATTTGATTCCATATTCTATGTACGAATAATTAGGGTTAGGTGAGCTTAAACCCACAAGGTCACGCTTCAATTTGTTGATAGTTTCATTAAGAAACCCGTGGGAGAAATTGAGGATGTTCTCATTAGAGTAGCGCAATTCATATTCCCTATTGGTTTTATCGTTCTCGAAACACAACCTATGATCAATCCTGCGAGTCAAATCCTTTTGATATTGGGTCGACCATTCTTAGCCACCTCAAATGCCTTAATCAATTGTTGTAACGTTTCGATGAAAATTTCTTTTGGAAACATGACTTTGGATCTTAACATTTTCAATCTTGAAAACCAATCGAATGAACCTCGCGACCAAACATTGGAAGTTAGTGCCATTCACGAAAACTTTGAAAATGAGACGATCAACCTTAAAGATGAACACAAGACCGAGTATAAAAAATCATTTCATGAAATTCTCAACGAGATTGAGTACACACTCCCCTTTGAATTGCCCCCTGTTGAGTCTGAACCTCAACCTAATTCTTTGATCGAGCAACCTCCGAAGTTGGACCTTAAACCCCTTCCTAATGACCCTAAGTATGCATATTTAGGTGATAACGAAACGTTTCTCGTCATAACTTCTTCAACTCTCTCTCTCTTGATCAAGAAACGTCCTTACTTTCAATCCTTTCAAAAAACAAGGAAGCACTTGGAAGGTCAATCATCGATATAAAGGGAATTAGTCACTCTCTTGTTCAACACCGTATTCATTTAATTGACGTTGCCAAGCCTGTTCGTGACGTGCAATGAAGGCTTAACCTAAAAATAAAAAATGCAGCATGTGATGAAATTCTTAAATTTCTCGACAATAGAATCATTTACCCAATCTTTGATAGTTAATGGGTTAGTCCAATTCATGTTGCACCAAAATGTCTCGACTTACCGTTGTCAAGAATGACTGTAACGAACTTATTCCAACTCGTATTCAAACGGGTTGGCATGTTTGCATTGACTATCGGAAACTAAATGCTACAACACATAAGGATCACTTCCCTCTTCCTTTTATCGACCAAATGCTCGAATGTTTAGCCGGTCACGAATTTTATTACTTTCTTGATGGTTATTCCAGATATAACCAAATTCCAATCGCTCCCGAAGATCAAGAGAAGACAATTTTCACATGTCCCTTGGTACTTTCACTTATTGACTTATGCCTTTTGGCCTTTGCAATACTCCTACTACGTTTCAAAAATGCACGGTCAGCATCCTTTCTGATATGATCGAACGTTTTCTCAAAGTGTTTATGGATGATTTTTTTATCTTTGGAAACTCTTTTTCTGAATGTTTACACCATCTTGAACTTGCTCTTAAATGATGCAAGGATAAACACTTAATGCTAAATTGGAAAAAATGCCATTTTATGGTCATTCAAAGCATAGTCCTTGGACAAGTCATTTCTAAAATAAAGGCATTGAGGTAGATAAAGCGAAAATCGATGTCAATGCAAATCTACCCATTCCCAAATCCATTAAAGATATTCGCTCTTCCCTAGGCCATGCCGGTTTTTATCAACGCTTTGTAAAAGATTTTAGCAAGATTGCTTGAACTCTTACGACTCTTCTTGGAAAAGATGTTCCTTTTGACTTTAACTTTGATTGTGTCACTGCTTTTGAACGTCTCAAAAATGAACTCGTTTCTGCTCCTATAGTTTGCTCACCGAATTGGGATCTTCCATTTGAAATAATGTGTGACGCTTCGAACTTTGCAGTTTGTGCTGTCTTAGGACAACACATCTACAAGATCCTTCACGTTATCTACTATTCTAGTACGACTCTGAACGATGCTCAACTCAATTACACAACCATTGAAAAAGAGCTTCTAGCATTAGTTTTTGCACTTGAAAAGTCAGACGATATCTGATAGGCTCACTCATTACCGTTTACATAGACCATTCCACTCTTCGATACCTTTTTGCAAAAATAGACGCTAAGTCTTGCTTAATTCATTGGATCCTTTTAGTACAAAAATTTGATCTTACAATCAAGGACAAAAAAGGACCCGACAATGTCATAGCCATCACTTATCTCATCTTCCCAATGCACCATCGCCTTTACCAATCAATGAAAACTTTCCCGACGAACAACTTCTTTCTGTCTCCGTTGATCCGTGGTATGCCGACATGATGAACTATTTAGTCACTAAAGAAACTCCTTCATTTTGGTCGAAACAAGATAAATGCAAATTCATGTCCCAAGTGAAATATTTCTATTGGGACGATCCATACTTGTTCAAGTATTTTCCCGACCAAATCATTCGATGTTGCATCTTGGATTGCGAAATAAAGAGTGTTCTCTCGTTTTGTCACGATCAAGCGTGCAATGGACATTTCGGTCCTAAAAAAACTATGGAAATGATGCTTCAGTGTGGTTTATATTGGTCCACTCTTTTCAAAGGCTTGTTTGAATTTTGCAAAACTTGCGATCAATGCCAAATGCTTGAAAGAATTTCTTGACAAATATGATGCCTCTAACCCCATTCTTACGATCAAAATCTTTGATGTTTGGAATATCGACTTTACAGGACCTGTAACGTCCCCGGTTTTTAGCCCAGTATAATTTGATAATTTAATTTAATTTTTGAAATTAAATTGTGAATTTTCCAAATTTTATAAGGATATGTGTTTGTTTTGTGTTTATATATATATAAATAATAAATTGAAATTTGAATTTAAAATTCGAATGTTAATATATTAAAATTTAATTGGGCTTAAAAAAATTTATATTTGAAACAAAAATATAATAAGTATGATTACTTAAGTTTAAGATGAAAATTTTAAAATAAGTATTTGTTAATAAGTTTAATATCTTAAGTTTAAACAACCAACCCCGTAAATTTATAAGTATAAATAATTGAAAACATATGTATAATGTATATATATTTTAAAACCAGAATGAATAAAGGTTTATACTTTATATGTATACAAATCTTTTGAGATTTAATAAGATGTGATAAAAGATTTAGATTACTTTTCTTTCATATATATTTGAAAATAAATATAGCTAGTAAATAATATACATACATGAATTCGTAAATAAATTTGAAACAAGGGTTAAAACAAAATTTATAAAATAAATTAGAGTAAGGGTTTAAAACATAATATTGTTTATAATTCAACAAGTTTTAAAATAACAAGACAAGTGTAAACCTATTAAACAAGTGGCAAACCCTATTCTCTAAATTTCTTAATAATGTAAATCAACAATGTATGAAAAAGAAAAAAAAACCAGGTTTCTCAATCTCTTTCAACCCTGAACAAAACAAAGAAGTAAAATCTGAAAGTCACAAGAAAAAAGCAGATTTTCTAATGCAAGCCTGAAATCCAGCAAGGTATCAAGCAAACTTTGTAAACATTTATCAAAGCTAACTCAAGTCCTGAAGTATCAAGTCTGTAGCCATTTTTCAAATATGAGATTGGTAATACAACCTTAAGTTATGCAAAACAAATGCAAGCCTGTAAACACAAAAAAGGAGCAAACTTGGAAACACACAAGCAAGCAAATCAAAGTCCAAGTTCAACATCAAAGCAAATGCAAGTGAATCATATTCAAGTCACAAAATATCAAAGCCTGTCTCTGTCCAGACTTCAAAATCTATGAGGAAACTCACTTAAACCTGCCTCTTATCTGATTTTTGGACCTAAACTTGAAGTGTGCTATGAAAATGTGTTTGTTTTGCCAGCATGTCTGAATACATGAGTGATATGTAGGTCTGTATGGATATATAAATCCTGTTATAAGTTACAAGCTCTTAAACATAATTTTAAAATCCAAATCATACAGCAAAATGATTTTTAGGCTATGACCTTTTAATGAAAAATGTTTGTATGTATGTGACATCATTTTTAAAATTAAATTCAAGTATTTGAAGTTAAGTTATTCATTTTAAAAATAGTTAATTGCAGAGATGATTTTCATTAAGTAAGAAAAAAAAACTCAACAATTTCAATATCCGGTGAGTAAACTTCCATCTTAAACTTAATCTGTTTTATATGGGTTTGTAAGTGATAAATATTTGAAAATAATGTTGTGAAGCATGTTGTATGGGTGCCAAAATGTCTATGTGAACGTAGATAACTGGTGCATGTCCGTTGAAAAGGCTTACATAGGCTCTTTGTAGTTATAGGTTTCAAAACCTGTCTGGGAAGAAAAAAAATCAATCATCAAAATTCTCTTTCTCTAGTTCTTGTTAGGATCTATGATTTAAAAGAACATGTTATTCCTATGATAAAAAAATTGTGTTGTGTGTATATTTATAAGTGAATCTTTTGTGTATATATGAGTGAATTTATGTGTGCTTATTGTTGTTTTATACTACCCTGTTTTTGATTCCTAGGTTCAAAATTTATTCAAAAATCTTTATCTCATGATCTAATCTAAGTTAGGGTATAAGTTTCAAACAAAATTTGTTTGTTTTATCACTAATTAAAGCTAAAAAAAATATTCAAGTTAGAAGAACTTTGTATTGTCTCTGGAAGTCATAAACAAAAGAGCAAACTTTGATAAGTGGGAATTCAAACATCATAATTAAATGTTTCAGGCTTAGGATCTGAAACCTCATTCAAAAACATGATTTTTAAAAGAGGAATCAAATCATTTAGTTGAGTCTTTAGTTTGCATTGCTGGGTTGAACAAAAATGGGAACTGGGTGGTTTTTGGGTGATCTCGAGGTTCTGGAAGGCCAGGATCTTGGGTAATGATAGTGAAGTGATCGTAGTTGATAGGAAAATTTTCTGATGATGGTGCATTTCAGTATGGAGGTGGTGGTTGTTGTTTGAAGTTTGGAACCCTAGTTTAACTAGGCTGGGTTAAATCAATCACTACGGCTCATAGAGTTGATCGAGTTCAACTAGATTTTGGGTAATGGAAGTAGACGTGTAGAGGAAGACGATGCTGGAGTTTCAGATGTGACGATGGTCGGATATGTGTTGACAAGGTGTATTCCAGAGTTGAAGTGTGTTTCAGGTTCCAGTTTTTGAGCTTTGATGCTCGATTTTGATTTCGAGCTGAATTCGATGATTGAGTGGTCGGGAGTGGATGCGCAGGTGATCGATGACTTGAGAGAGTCATCGTGGATGGTCGGAGGACGGCGGTTGGCCCGTGCATGTGCACGACGTCATTTAATTCCTGATGAAGTTTGTGGCGAAGGGGGAGCTCGGGTTTTCTCGAGTCGATTCGTGATTTTCTCGAAGCAAGGGGTGTTTTGACTCGGGGGTTGGGGGGTTTAAGTCTTGACTCGGGTCATTTGTGGGTTTCCTAGGTTTAAAACCTGTCCAGTTTTAAAATTTAAACTGGATTTAAAACTAAAAACAAAAACTTAATAAAGTTTTAAATAATTTTAAAGTATGGATTCAAGCTTACCTTCTATCCTAGTTTTGAGATAAATAGAGTTTTTAAAGTTAAATGTTTAAACCAAGTTTAAATGCTGAAAGTATATTTAAAGTGATTTGAACTCAAAATAAAACTTGGTTTAAAATTCTTGTAAAATCCTTTTATAAGAAAAGCATGTCTTTAACATGTAATTTAATTAATTTGTGAACTGTTTCTAAAATCTTGTTAGGATAAATTTGTATTCATTTTAAAATTTCAAGTTTGAAATGAAATCTTAAAATAAATTTGAAAGTAAATTATTTAAATATTTTGTTAATGATAAATTAATCATCAATAAGAATAATGTTTTTCTTAAATTTAACTGGGATTAAATGATTTGAAAATTCGTTAAGTTTTTGGGATAATTAAAATAGATAAATTATTCATTTACTTAATTAATGATTTGGATTAATTAAATAAGTAATTAAAGGGTGAAAATAATTAATTAAGGTTTAAGATTAATTAATTAAGGAATAATTAATTGGTAATTAAGGATTATTAATTAACGACTAAAATTGATTAATCAAGTGATTAAGCAATAATAAATTTTTAGATAATTTATTTATGGGAGTAATTAATTAAGAAAATTAATTTAAGAATAATTAATAAATTAAAGGTTAATTAATTAGTGAAAGTAACTAAGAGATGCTATTAATTAAGAATTAATAAATTTTGTAATTAACTTGAGTTTAATCAATTTTTGGCAATTAATTAAGGATAATTAATGGTAATTAATTAATTAAGGGTTAATTAATCAATTAAAAATAATTAATGGTGAATTAAATAATTAAAGGTTAATTAATTTATTATTTATGGTTAAATTATAAATGATAAAGGATAGTTAATCAAAAATGGTTTCTAATTCATTAATATTAATTAACCAGAATTAGTAATTAAATTCATAAGTAAATAATCTGATTAAATAAATCAGATAATTAAATTGATCCTACTCATGGATGTTTGGATTCTATTAGATGTTTGTATTGTTTGATACCCCTGATATGTGATGCTTTGTTTTGATTTGAGCTGTGTAACTTATTTATCTATGATATATATCTGTGATCTTTGAATAAAGATAAGCGTTATAGTTTATACCGCTTATCAAATATATATTGCTGTATTGGAATATGTACTGGTTGATGATGTGCACTTGTATTGTGTAAAACCCCTGGACTATACCTATACACACACAAATATGGATTGCACGGGAAATTGGTTAAGTCACAGATTTTTGAAATGGTTTTAAAAGTTGAAATTTGAATTCAAATGATTTGGAAATGCAATTGGGTTGAATATGAAAAGTTTTGAAAAGGGGTTTTTGAGAATAAAAGTTATTTTGAATAACTCGATAAGTTTTGAAATTTCAATAGTTGAATTAAATTTGAATTCAAGGTTTGAAATTGGAAATTGTGTTTGGAGATTATGGTTTAAAATGTTATACAAAGTTATAATGTGTTTATATGGATTTTTAAACCATTTTAAAACATATTGTTTTGAGAATTTGAATTCAACCCAAGTTTTATACTTGAAGAGTTTTAACTTGAGCAAATAAAATCGGATTTTCTCGAAACGAAAACCACTTGTTTTCAAATAATAATAGCTTTTATTTAAAGAAAGGATCTCCAAATTATATTGAAAGGTTTCAAGTTTGAATTGGAATTGAATTGTTTTGAAAAGCTATGAATGAATCTTTGGAAACAAATTTTGAAAACTATAAGTTAAATCTTGATTTTAAGATTTAACGAGTTAATAAAAGAAACATGAGTGGATCTTTGTGAATGGGGTGAACCTTGTGAATTAAATTTTTTGTGTAAAAGATTAAAAGTGTGGAAATTGTTTAAACCATTGAAGGTTTTTGAAATGAATCTTTTTGTTTAAAAGATTGGGAATGACAATTTGTTTTAACCATTTGCAATGAAATTTTTTTGGGTTTTAAAGTTGTGACTTAAATGAAATCCCATTATATATATATTTTTAAATATTGCGCTCATTATTCGGTTTAGCCGAGAGAGGACCTTGTGTGATATAACCCATTCCGAATAATGATACGACGTTATGTGTAGCATTTGAAGACCAGTGGTGAAGACCGGGTATTTGCGAGAACGATAGGATGACCTATCGAATGACTCTGCACTGAGTTGCTCCAGTATAGAGATCTCCATATGTGATGGGGAATCCGATCGGGATTGAGGATGTCCGAATTACAAGGACCTCTTCGGAAGTGCCTTCGGTTCTGTTTGAACCCGGGACAGACTTGTATGGATGTGTGTCTGACATTACACCTTGAGATGTAAAACGGTTTCTCTTAAATACATTTCCATTTGGTGGTGGAGATTTATTCTCTTAGCTTAACACCCTTCTCTGAGACGTACGAGCTCAGAGGTTATGTAATTGATGGTTACTAGTGATACATTCCCAATTTGGTAATGTGTCATACGAAGTGCTGCTGATCATTTGTTGATCAAAGCAAGGCTTTGTGAAAAGCGTAGCTTTGTGGACGAGACTTCGTCGAACTTCACAACCCGGAATGGTCGAAACAGGAAGAATGCAGCAAGATTATTTGGGGGTAGCGCCCCCTGAGGGTATGTTCATTTCCTTCTGGATAAAGGTGATATCCTGGTATGGGGCCCAGATATTTAACCTATGTGGTTACTGAAAATACATTACATTGTGATTGTTGGTATCAAGCGCTCGGATAAGGTTGGTTACGACCGGGGGATGGCATACTCGTGTAGTAGTTACCTAGTTACAGAGGTAACCCGGCCTTGTGTTGGTAAAGATCCGATTAGGTTCTCGAGGAGTCCATCCAGAGGCGTACCCATGTGGCCCAGGAAGTTTCTTAGCCTGACCATTTGTTGGAAATCCAATCACCAATACGCGCCTTGCACGGTTTTAGTTGTAGAACCTGTAATTCACTTATGGTGGCGCCCCACTGTTTGGATGGTAGCTATTGTAGGCATAGTACGAAATGTCTATGCTGGCTAAGATTAATATTATAATTTTGAAATGTTTTCCACCATGCACTTATAGTAATAATATCAAAGAATTTCACGTATCAAGCATTTTTGACTGTCATAAGGAGAAATCTCCTCCAAGTTTGCGTTTGCATTGTGTGTGTGGCGGGAGGCCTTATGGTAGTTTCATTTTATAAAAAGCATTGCGAATTTCAAATTTAAATTCTTGGTTTGTTTTAAAGGATAAAACTGTTTTGTTTGCTTATACCAGTCCCTCGACTGATCCGGAGTTTATTATTCCTTTCTTAAACTCTGGGTGCCCAAAATTTTCCACATGGGCAGTCTAGAGTTGGGTTTTTTCAGATAGTAGATATCAATTCAGTAGCTTTCAGCCTTCTCTTTGTAATTCTTTGGAGATCTTGATTATTGGAGTCTGTGGATTCATGACTGACCTTGCTTGTCTTGGTGAAACGTGATGGTGGTTCAAGCTAGTGGTTTGGAGTTATAGCTTTGGAGCATTGGATTGGAGTTATCTCTTGGCTATTTGTTTTTCGCTGTTATATCATATTGTTATTCCGCTGTAGCATTGTTATCTTGTATCTTTGATATTGATTCATATTGTATCATTGTTGTATCGAATGTTGTATATCAATGATATTCATTTCTTTTCTTCCGCTGTGTTGTTTTACTTATTGTGTTATAAGCTCCGGCGAACCAGATTTGACGTTTGGATCTGCGGCATTGGAATGCGAGTGTCATATTCGATGCCGATTTTCGAAGGTCGAGTCAGGGCTGCTACATTTGGTATCATAGCTGAAGGTTGAAACTTTAGCTCCGGAGTATAACACATTAAGTAACTCATTAGTGATAGGGTGAAGGATACCCTAGAATGAGTATATCCCTAAGATATCCGTCCGAACGCCTCAGTGAATTCTCTTACTATCCACTAATAGTAAGTATGAGTGTAAGAAGAAGACGAGATATGGGAGAGGGGAGTACCACTATAAATGGTCAGTACCCTGCAATAGCGGAAACAACTTTCTCTATCAATCTCCTTTGATTCGTCTTTTCAATTCTTTGATGATTCCTGGCAGCTCCAGGAAGAAGCTTTGATATATTTGCATGGGACATAAATACCAGATGGGTCAGAATCGTTTGTTTGGATAAATTGTTTGCTTTGGTTGCTATGGTTGATAGGTATATTTTGGTTGTTTAAACTAAAAAGTTTTGGAATCCATATATCTGTCTATTCTTTGGGGTATTCCGACTAGAGCTTGGAATCCATACCCGGTGTTTGAAAATTATGGAAGATTAAATTCATTTATTTGTTTTTTTGGGTCTCGATATATTCTATGAATGGTTAGTAATATTTTGAACTAACAAATACTCCTGTGTATTCGTAGATCTGGATGACCCGAGCATCTTGATTCGTTCTTGTATCCATTATTGGTATTCTGATTTGGGAAGCCAAATGCAATTTCATCTATTCTTGATTGTCTCCCTACTTTCAAATTTCGAGAACGAAATTTTCTAAGGTGGGAATCTGTAGCATCCCCGAATTTTAGCCCAGTATAATTTGATAATTTAATTTAATTTTTGAAATTAAATTATGAATTTTTCCAAATTTTATAAAGATATGTGTTTGGTTTGTGTTTATATATATATATATATATATATATATATATATAAATAATAAATTGAAATTTGAATTTGAAATTCGAATGTTAGTATATTAAAATTTAATTGGGCTTAAAGAAATTTATATTTGAAACAAAAATATAATAAGTATGATTACTTAAGTTTAAGATGAAAATTTTAAAATAAGTATTTGTTAATAAGTTTAATATCTTAAGTTTAAACAACCAACCCCTCAAATTTTATAAGTATAAATAATTGAAAACATATGTATAATGTATATGTATTTTAAAAATAGAATGAATAAAGGTTTAATATACTTTATATGTATACAAATCTTTTGAGATTTAATAAGATGTGATAAAAGATTTAGATTACTTTTCTTTCATATATATTTGAAAATAAATATAGTTAGTAAATAATATACATACATGAATTTGTAAATAAATTTGAAACAAGGGTTAAAACAAAATTTATAAAATAAATTAGAGTAAGGGTTTAAAACATAATATTGTTTATAATTCAACAAGTGTTAAAATAATAAGACAAGTGTAAACCTATTAAACAACTGGCAAACCCTATTCTCTAAATTTCTTAATAATGTAAATCAACAATGTATGAAAAAGAAAAAAAAAATCAGGTTTCGCAATCTCTTTCACCCTGAACAAAACAAAGAAGTAAAATCTGAAAATCACAAGAAAAAAGTAAATTTTCTAATGCAAGCCTGAAATCCAACAAATTATCAAGCAAACTTTGTAAACATTTATCAAAGCTAACTCAAGTCCTGAAGTATCAAGTCTGTAGCCATTTTTCAAATATGAGATTGGCAATACAACCTTAAGCTATGCAAAACAAATGCAAGCCTGTAAACACAACAAAGGAGCAAACCTGGAAACACACAAGCAAGCAAATCAAAGTCCAAGTTCAACATCAAAGCAAATGCAAGTGAATCAGATTCAAGTCACAAAATATCAAAGCCTGTCTCTGTCCAGACTTCAAAATCCGTGAGCAAACTCACTTAAACCTGCCTCTTATCTGATTTTTGGACTTAAACTTGAAGTGTGCTATGAAAATGTGTTTGTTTTGCCAGCATGTCTGAATACATAAGTGATATGTAGGTCTGTATGGATATATAAATCCTATTATAAGTTACAGGCTCTTAAACATAATTTTAAAATCCAAATCATACAACAAAATGATTTTTAGGCTAGGACCTTTTAATGAAAAATGTTTGTATGTATGTGACATCATTTTTAAAATTAAATTCAAGTATTTGAAGTTAAATTATTCACTTTAAAAATAGTTAACTGCAGAGATGATTTTCATTAAGTAAGAAAGAAAATCAACAATTTCAATATCCGGTGAGTAAACTTCCATCTTAAACTAATCTGTTTTATATGGGTTTGCAAGTGATAAATATTTGAAAATAATTTTGTGAAACATGTTGTATGGGTGCCAAAATGTCTATGTGAACATAGATAACTGGTGCATGTCCGTTGGAAAGGCTTATATAGCCTCTGTTGTAGTTATAGGTTTCAAAACCTGTCTGGGAAGAAAAAAAATCAATCATCAAAATTCCCTTTCTCTAGTTCTTGTTAGGATCTATGATTTAAACAAAACATGTTATTCCTGTGATAAAAAAAATTGCGTTGTGTGTATATTTATAAGTGAATCTTTTGTGTATATATGAGTGAATTTATGTGTGCATATTGTTGTTTTATACTACCCTGTTTTTGATTCCCAGGTTCAAAATTTATTCAAAAATCTTTATCTCATGATCTAATCTAAGTTAGGGTATAAGTTTCAAACAAAATTTGTTTGTTTTATCAATAATTAAAGCTAAAAAAATTATTCAAGTTAGAAGAACTTTGTATTGTCTCTGGAAGTCATAAACAATAGAGCAAACTCTGAATCAGTGAGAATTCAAACATCATAATTAAATGTTTCAGGCTTAGGATCTGAAACCTCATTCAAAAACTTGATTTTTAAAAGAGGAATCAAATTATTTATTTGAGTCTTTAGTTTACATTGCTGGGTTGAACAAAAATGGGAATTGGGTGGTTTTTGGGTGATCTCGAGGTTCTGGAAGGCCAGGATCTTGGGTAATGATAGTGGAGTGATCGTAGTTGATAGGAAAATTTTCTGATGATGGTACATTTCAGTATGGAAGTGGTGGTTGTTGTTTGAAGTTTGGAACCCTAGTTTAACTAGGCTGGGTTAAATCAATCACTACGGCTCATAGAGTTGATCGAGTTCAACTACGTTTTGGGTAATGGAAGTAGACGTGTAGAGGAAGATGATGCCGGAGTTTCAGATGTGATGGTGATCAGAGATGTGTTGATGAGGTGTATTCCAGAGTTGATGTGTGTTTCAGGTTCCAGTTTTTGAGCTTTGATGCTCGATTTTGATTTCGAGCTGAATTCGATGATTGAGTGGTCGGGAGTGGATGCGCAGGTGATCGATGACTTGAGAGAGTCATAGTGGATGGTCGGAGGACGGCGGTTGGCCCGTGCATGTGCACGGCGTCATTTAATTCCTGATGAAGTTTGTGGCGAAGGGGGAGCTCGGGTTTTCTCAGGTCGATTCGTGATTTTCTCGAAGCAAGGGGTGTTTTGAGTCGGGGAGGGGGGGGGGGTTAAGTCTTGACTCGGGTCATTTGTGGGTTTCCTGGGTTTAAAACCTGTGCAGTTTTAAAATTTAAACTGGATTTAAAACTAAAAAAATCTTAATAAAGTTTTAAATAATTTTAAAGTGTGGATTCAAGCTTACCTTCTATCCTAGTTTTGAGATAAATAGAGTTTTTAAAGTTAAATGTTTAAACCAAGTTTAAATGCTGAAAGTATATTTAAAGTGATTTGAACTCAAAATAAAACTTGGTTTAAAATTCTTGTAAAATCCTTTTATAAGATAAGCATGTCTTTAACATGTAATTTAAAGAATTTGTGAATTATTTCTAAAATCTTGTTAGGATAAATTTGTATTCATTTTAAAATTTGAAGTTTGAAATGAAATCTTAAAATAAATTTAAAAGTATATTATTTAAATATTTTGTTAATGATAAATTAATCATCAATAAGAATAATTTTTTCTTAAATTTAATTGGGATTAAATGATTTGAAAATTTGTTAAGTTTTTAGGATAATTAAAATAGATAAATTATTCGTTTACTTAATTAATGATTTGGATTAATTAAATAAGTAATTAAAGGGCGAAAATAATTAATTAAGGTTTAACATTAATTAATTAAGGAATAATTAATTAGTAATTAAGGATTATTAATTAACGACTAAAATTTATTAATCAAGTGATTAAGCAATAATAAATTTTTAGATAATTTATTTATGGGAGTAATTAATTAAGGAAATTAATTTAAGAATAATTAATCAATTAAATGTTAATTAATTAGTGAAAGTAATTAAGAGATGCTATTAATTAAGAATTAATAAATTTTGTAATTAACTTGAGGTTAATCAATTTTTGGCAATTAATTAAGGATAATTAATGGTAATTAATTAATTGAGGGTTAATCAATCAATTAAAAATAATTAATGGTGAACTAAATAATTAAAGGTTAATTAATTTATTATTTATGGTTACATTATAAATGATTAGATGATAGTTAATCAAAAATGGTTTGTAATTCATTAATATTAATTAACCAGAATCAGTAATTAAATTCATAAGTAAATAATCTGATTAAATAAATCAGATAATTAAATTGATCTTACTCATGGATGTTTGGATTCCATTGGATTATTGTATTGTTTGATACCCCTGATATGTGATGCTTTGTTTTGATTTGAGCTATGTAACTTATTTATCTATGATATATATCTGTGATCTTTGAATAAAGATACGCGTTATAGTTTATACCGCTTATCAAATATATATTGTTGTATTGGAATATGTACTGGTTGATGATGTGCACTTGTATTGTGTAAAACCCCTGGACCATACCTATACACACACAAATATGGATTGCACGGGAAATTGGTTAAGTCACAGATTTTTGAAATGGTTTTTAAAGTTGAATTTTGAATTCAAATGATTTGGAAATGCAATTGGGTTGAATATGAAAAGTTTTGAAAAGGGGTTTTTGTGAATAAAAGTTATTTTGAATAACTTGATAAGTATTGAAATTTAAATAGTTGAATTAAATTTGAATTCAAGGTTTGAAATTGGAATTTGTGTTTGGAGATTATGGTTTAAAAATGTTATACAAAGTTATAATGTGTTTATATGGATTTTTAAACCATTTTAAAACATATTATTTTGAGAATATGAATTCAACCCAAGTTTTATACTTGAAGAGTTTTAACTTGAGCAAATAAAATCGGATTTTCCCGAAACGAAAACCACTTGTTTTCAAATAATAGTAGCTTTTATTTAAAGAAAGGATCTCCAAATTATATTGAAAGGTTTCAAGTTTGAAATGGAATTGAATTGTTTTGAAAAGCTATGAATGAATCTTTGGAAACAAATTTTGAAAACTATAAGTTAAATCTTGATTTAAAGATTTAACGAGTTAATAAAAAAAAAGTGGATCTTTGTGAACGGGGTGAACCTTGTGAATTAAATCTTTTGTGTAAAATATTAAAAGTGTGGAAATTGTTTAAACCATTGAAGGTTTTTGAAATGAATCTTTTTGTTTAAAAGATTGGGAATGGCAATTTGTTTTAACCATTTGAAAAGAAATTTTTTTGGGTTTTAAAGTTGTGACTTAACTGAAATCTCTTTATCCATATGTTTTTAAATATTGCGCTCATTATCCGGTTTAGCCGGGAGAGGACCTTGTGTCATATAACCAATTTCGAATAATGATACGACGTTATGGGTAGCATTTGAAGACCGGTGGTGAAGACCGGGTATTTGCGAGAACGATATGACCTATCGAATGACTTTGCACTGAGTTTCTCCGGTATAGAGATCTCCATATGTGATGGCGAATCCGATCGGGATTAAGGATGCCCGGATTACAAGGACCTCTTTGGAAGTGCCTTCGGTTCTGTTCAAACCCGGGACAGACTTGTATGGATGTGTGTCTGACATTACACCTTAAGATGTAAAACCGGTTTCTATCAAATACATTTCTGTTTGGTGGCGGAGATTTATTCTCTTAGCTTAACACCCTTCTCTGAGACATACGAGCTCAGAGGTTATGTAATTGATGGTTACTAGTGATACATTCCCAATTTGTTAATGTGGCATACGAAGTGCTGCTGATCATTTGTTGATTAAAGCAAGGCTTTGTGAAAAACGTAGCTTTGTGTACGAGACTTCGTCGAACTTCACAACTCGGAATGGTCGAAACAGGAAGAATGCAGCAAGGTTATTTGGGGGAAGCGCCTCCTGAGGGTATGTTCATTTCATTCTGGATAGAGGTGATATCATGGTATGGAGTCCAGATATTTAACCTATGTGGTTAGTACAAATACATTACTTTGTGGTTGTAGGTATCAAGCGCTCGGATAAGGTTGGTTACGACCGGGGGATGGCATACTCATGTAGTAGTTACCTAGTTACGAAGGTAACCCGACCTTGTGTTGGCAGAGATCTGGTTAGGTTCTCGAGGCTTCCCTCCAGAGGCGTACCCATGTGGCCCAGGAAGTTCCTTAGCCTGACCATTTGTTAGAAATCCAATCACCAATACGCGCCTTGTACGGTTTTAGTTGTAGAACCTGTCATTCACTAATGGTGGCGCCCCACTTTTTGGATGGTATCTATAGTAGGCATAGTACGCAATGTCTATGTTGGCTAGGATTAATATTATACTTTTGAAATGTTTTCCACTATGCACTTATAGTAATAATATCAAAGAATTTCACGTATCAAGCATTTTTGACTGTCATAAGGGGAAATCTCCTCCAAGTCTGCGTTTTCATTGTGTGTGTGGCGGGAGGCCTTATGGTAGTTTCATTTTCTAAAAGCATTGCGAATTTCAAATTTAAATTCTTGGTTTGTTTTAAAGGATAAAACTGTTTTGTTTGCTCATACCAGTCCCACGACTGACCCGGAGTTTATTGTTCCTTTCCTAAACTTTAGGTGCCCAAAATATTCCACACGGGCAGTCTAGAGTTGGGTTTTTTCAGATAGTAGATATCAATTCAGTAGCTTGCATCCTTCTCTTTGTAATTCTTTGGAGATCTTGATTATTAGAGTCTGTGATTCATGACTGATCTTGCTTGTCTTGGTGAAACGTGATGGTGGTTCAAGCTAGTGGTTTGGAGTTATAGATTTGGAGCATTGGATTGGAGTTATCTCTTGGCTATTTGTTTTCCGCTGTTATATCATATTGTTATTCCGTTGTAGCATTGTTATCTTATATCTTTGATATTGATTCATATTGTATCATTGTTGTATCAAATGTTGTATGTCAATGATATTCATTTCTTTTCTTCCGTTGTGTTGTTTTATTGTGTTATAAGCTCCGGCGAACCAGATTTGACGTTTGGATCTGCGGCACTGGAATGCGAGTGTCATATTCGATGCCGATTTTCAAAATTCGAGTCAGGGCCGCTACATTTGGTATCAAAGCTGAAGGTTGAAACTTTACCTCCGGGGTATAACACATTAAGTAACTCATTAGTGATAGGGTGAAGTATACCATAGAATGAGTATATCCCGAAGATATCTGTCCGAATGCCTCAGTAAATTCTCTTACTATCCACTGATGGTAAGTATTAGTGCAAGAAGAAGATGAGATAGGGGACAGGGGAGTAGCACTATAAATGGTCAGTACCCTGCAATAGCGGAAACAGCTTTCTCTATCAATCTCCTTTGATTCGTCTTTTCAATTCTTTGATGATTCCTGGCAGCTCCACGAAGAAGCTTTGATATATTTGCATGGGACATAAACACCAGATGGGTCAGAATCGTTTGTTTGGATAAATTGTTTGCTTTGGTTGCTATGGTTGACAGGTATATTTTGATTGTTTAAACTAAAAAGTTTTGGAATTATATCCATATATCTGTCTATTCTTTAGGGTATTCCGTCTTGAGCTTGGAATCCATACCCAGTGTTTGAAAATTATGGAAGATTAAATTCATTTATTTATTCTTTTGGGTCACGATATATTCTACGAGTGGTTAGTTATCTTTTGAACTAACCAATACTCCTGTGTATTCGTAGATCTGGATGACCCGAGCATCTTGATTCGTTCTTGATCCATTATTGATATTCTGATTTGGGAAGCCAAATTTAGAATAAATATTCAATTTTATCGGAAAGATATTTCTGTCTTTCATCTATTCTTGATTGTCTCCCTACTTTCAAATTTCGAGGACGAAATTTTCTAAGGGGGGGAATCTATAACATCCCCGGATTTTAGCCCAGTATAATTTGATAATTTAATTTAATTTTTGAAATTAAATTATAAATTTTTCCAAATTTTATAAATATATGTGTTTGGTTTGTGTTTATATATATATAAATAATAAATTGAAATTTGAATTTGAAATTCGAATGTTAATATATTAAAATTTATTTGGACTTAAAGAAATTTATATTTGAAACAAAAATATAATAAGTATGATTACTTAAGTTTAAGATGAAAATTTTAAAATAAGTATTTGTTAATAAGTTTAATATCTTAAGTTTAAACAACCAACCCCACAAATTGTATAAGTATAAATAATTGAAAACATATGTATAATGTATATATATTTTAAAACCAGAATGAATAAAGGTTTAATATACTTTATATGTATACAAATCTTTTGAGATTTAATAAGATGTGATAAAAGATTTAGATTACTTTTCTTTCATATATATTTGAAAATAAATATAGTTAGTAAATAATATACATACATGAATTTGTAAATAAATTTGAAACAAGGGTTAAAACAAAATTTATAAAATAAATTAGAGTAAGGGTTTAAAACATAATATTGTTTATAATTCAACAAGTGTTAAAATAATAAGACAAGTGTAAACCTATTAAACAAGTGGCAAACCCTATTCTCTAAATTTCTTAATAATGTAAATCAACAATGTATGAAAAAGAAAAAAAAATTAGGTTTCTCAATCTCTTTCAACCCTGAACAAAACAAAGAAGTAAAATCTGAAAATCGCAAGAAAAAAGCAGATTTTCTAATGCAAGCCTGAAATCCAACAAATTATCAAGCAAACTTTGTAAACATTTATCAAAGCTAACTCAAGTCCTGAAGTATCAAGTCTGTAGCCATTTTTCAAATATGAGATTGGCAATACAACCTGAAGCTATGCAAAACAAATGCAAGCCTGTAAACACAACAAAGGAGCAAACCTGGAAACACACAAGCAAGCAAATCAAAGTCCAAGTTCAACATCAAAGCATGCAAGTGAATCAGATTCAAGTCATAAAATATCAAAGCCTGTCTCTGTCCAGACTTCAAAATCTGTGAGCAAACTCACTTAAACCTGCCTCTTATCTGATTTTTGGACCTAAACTTGAAGTGTGCTATGAAAATGTGTTTGCTTTGCCAGCATGTCTGAATACATGAGTGATATGTAGGTCTGTATAGATATATAAATCCTGTTATAAGTTACAGGCTCTTAAACATAATTTTAAAATCCAAATCATACAACAAAATGATTTTTAGGCTATGACCTTTTAATGAAAAATGTTTGTATGTATGTGACATCATTTTTAAAATTAAATTCAAGTATTTGAAGTTAAGTTATTCACTTTAAAAATAGTTAATTGCAGAGATGATTTTCATTAAGTAAGAAAAACAAACTCAACAATTTCAATATCCGGTGAGTAAACTTCCATCTTAAACTCAATCTGTTTTATATGGGTTTGCAAGTGATAAATATTTGAAAATAATGTTGTGAAACATGTTGTATGGGTGCCAAAATGTCTATGTGAACGTAGATAATTGGTGCATGTCCGTTGAAAAGGCTTATATAGCCTCTGTTGTAGTTACAGGTCTCAAAACCTGTCTGGGAAAAGAAAAATCAATCATCAAAATTCTCTTTCTCTAGTTCTTGTTAGGATCTATGATTTAAACAAAACATGTTATTCCTGTGATAAAAAAAATTGTGTTGTGTGTATATTTATAAGTGAAACTTTTGTGTATATATGAGTGAATTTATGTGTGTATATTGTTGTTTTATACTACCCTGTTTTTGATTCCCAGGTTCAAAATTTATTCAAAAATCTTTATCTCATGATCTAATCTAAGTTAGGGTATAAGTTTCAAACAAAATTTGTTTGTTTTATCAATAATTAAAGCTAAAAAAAATTATTCAAGTTAGAAGAACTTTGTATTGTCTCTGGAAGTCATAAACAACAGAGCAAACTCTGAATAAGTGAGAATTCAAACATCATAACTAAATGTTTCAGGATTAGGATCTGAAACCTCATTCAAAAACTTTATTTTTAAAAGAGGAATCAAATCATTTAGTTGAGTCTTTAGTTTGCATTGCCGGGTTGAACAAAAATGGGAATTGGGTGGTTTTTGGGTGATCTCGAGGTTCTGGAAGGCCAGGATCTTGGGTAATGATAGTGGAGTGATCGTAGTTGATAGGAAAATTTTCCGATGATGGTGCATTTCAGTATGGAGGTGGTGGTTGTTGTTTGAAGTTTGGAACCCTAGTTTAACTAGGCTGGGTTAAATCAATCACTACGGCTCATAGAGTTGATCGAGTTTAACTAGGTTTTGGGTAATGGAAGTAGACGTGTAGAGGAAGACGATGCCGGAGTTTCAGATGTGATGGTGGTCGGAGATGTGTTGATGAGTTGTATTCCAGAGTTGAAGCGTGTTTCAGGTTCCATTTTTTGAGCTTTGATGCTCGATTTTGATTTCGAGCTGAATTCGATGATTGAGTGGTCGGGAGTGGATGCGCAGGTGATCGATGACTTGAGAGAGTCATTGTGGATGGTCGGAGGACGGCGGTTGGCCCGTGCATGTGCACGGCGTCATTTAATTCCTAATGAAGTTTGTGGGAAGGGGGAGCTCGGGTTTTCTCGGGTCGATTCGTGATTTTCTCGAAGCAAGGGGTGTTTTGACTCGGGGGAGGGGGGTTTAAGTCTTGACTCGGGTCATTTGTGGGTTTCCTGGGTTTAATACCTGTCCAGTTTAAAATTTAAACTGGATTTAAAACTAAAAACAAAAAATTAATAAAGTTTTAAATAATTTTAGAGTGTGGATTCAAGCTTACCTTCTATCCTAGTTTTGAGATAAATAGAGTTTTTAAAGTTAAATGTTTAAACCGAGTTTAAATGCTGAAAGTATATTTAAAGTGATTTGAACTCAAAATAAAACTTGGTTTAAAATTCTTGTAAAATCCTTTTGTAAGATAAGCATGTCTTTAACATGTAATTTAAAGAATTTGTGAATTGTTTCTAAAATCTTGTTAGGATAAATATGTATTCATTTTAAAATTTCAAGTTTGAAATGAAATCTTAAAATAAATTTGAAAGTAAATTATTTAAATATTTTGTTAATGATAAATTAATCATCAATAAGAATAATGTTTTCTTAAATTTAACTGGGATTAAATGATTTGAAAATTCGTTAAGTTTTTGGGATAATTAAAATAGATAAATTATTCATTTACTGAATTAATGATTTGGATAAATTAAATAAGTAATTAAAGCGTAAAATAATTAATTAAGGTTTAAGATTAATTAATTAAGGAATAATTAATTGGTAATTAAGGATTATTAATTAACGACTAAAATTGATTAATCAAGTGATTAAGCAATAATAAATTTTTAGATAATTTATTTATGGGAGTAATTAATTAAGGAAATTAATTTAACAATAATTAATCAATTAAAGGTTAATTAATTAGTGAAAGTAATTAAGAGATGCTATTAATTAAGAATTAATAAATTTTGTAATTAACTTGAGGTTAATCAATTTTTGGCAATTAATTAAGGATAATTAATGGTAATTAATTAATTAAGGGTTAATCAATCAATTAAAAATAATTAATGGTGAACTAAATAATCAACGGTTAATTAATTTATTATTTGTGGTTAAATTATAAATGATTAAAGGATAGTAAATCAAAAATGGTTTGTAATTCATTAATATTAATTAACCAGAATTAGTAATTAAATTCATAAGTAAATAATCTAATTAAATAAATCAGATAATTAAATTGATCCTACTTATGGATGTTTGGATTCTATTGGATGATTGTATTGTTTGATACCCTTGATATGTGATGCTTTGTTTTGATTTGAGCTATGTAACTTATTTATTTATGATATATATCTGTGATCTTTGAATAAAGATAAGCGTTATAGTTTGTACCGCTTATCAAATATATATTGCTGTATTGGAATATGTACTGGTTGATGATGTGCACTTGTATTGTGTAGAACCCCTGGACCATACCTATACATACAAAAATATGGATTGCACGGGAAATTGGTTAAGTCACAGATTTTTGGAATGGTTTTAAAAGTTGAATTTTGAATTCAAATGATTTGGAAATGCAATTGGGTTGAATATGAAAAGTTTTGAAAAAGGGTTTTTGAGAATAAAAGTTATTTTGAATAACTTGATAAGTTTTGAAATTTAAATAGTTGAATTAAATTTGAATTCAAGGTTTTAAATTGGAATTTGTGTTTGGAGATTATGGTTTAAAAATGTTATAAAAAGTTATAATGTGTTTATATGGATTTTTAAACCATTTTAAAACATATTGTTTTGAGAATTTGAATTCAACCCAAGTTTTATACTTGAAGAGTTTTAACTTGAGCAAATAAAATCGGATTTTCCCGAAACGAAAACCACTTGTTTTCAAATAATAATTAAAGAAAGGATCTCCAAATTATATTGAAAGGTTTCAAGTTTGAAATGGAATTGAATTGTTTTGAAAAGCTATGAATGAATCTTTGGAAACAAATTTTGAAAACTATAAGTTAAATCTTGACTTAAAGATTTAACGAGTTAATAAAAAAAATATGAGTGGATCTTTGTGAACGGGATGAACCTTGTGAATTAAATCTTTTGTGTAAAAGATTAAAAGTGTGGAAATTGTTTAAACCATTGAAGGTTTTTGAAATGAATCTTTTTGTTTAAAAGATTGGGAATGACAATTTGTTTTAACCATTTGAAAAGAATTCTTTTTGGGTTTTAAAGTTGTGACTTAACTGAAATCCCATTATCCATAGGTTTTTAAATATTGCGCTCATTATTCGGTTTAGCCGGGAGAGGACCTTGTGTCATATAACCCATTCCGAATAATGATACGACGTTATGGGTAGCATTAGAAGACCGGCGGTGAAGACTGGGTATTTGCGAGAACGATAGGATGACCTATCGAATGACTCTGCACCGAATTGCTCCGGTATAGAGATCTTCATATGTGATGGGGATTCCGATCGGGATTGAGGATGCCCGGATTACAAGGAACTCTTCTGAAGTGCCTTCAGTTTTGTTCAAACCCGGGACAGACTTGTATGGATGTGTGTATGACATTACACCTTGAGATGTAAAACCGGTTTCTATCATATACATTTCTGTTTGGTGGCGGAGATTTATTCTCTTAGCTTAACACCCTTCTCTGAGACGTACGAGCTCAGAGGTTATGTGATTAATGGTTACTAGTGATACATTCCCAATTTGGTAATGTGGCATACGAAGTGCTGCCGATCATTTGTTGATCAAACCAAGGCTTTGTGAAAATCGTAGCTTTGTGGACGAGACTTCGTCAAACTTCACAACCCGGAATGGTCGAAACAGGAAGAATGCAGCAAGGTTATTTTGGGGGTAGCGCCCCCTGAGGGTATGTTCATTTCCTTCTGGATAGAGGTGATATCATGGTATGGAGCCCAGATATTTAACCTATGTGGTTACTGCAAATACATTACTTTATGGTTGTTGGTATCGAGCGCTCGGACAAGGTTGGTTACGACCGGGGGATGGCATACTCGTGTAGTAGTTACCTAGTTATAGAGGTAACCCGGCCTTGTGTTGGCAGAGATCCGGTTAGGTTCTCGGGGCGTCCCTCCAGAGGCGTACCCATGTGGCCCAGGAAGTTCCTTAGCCTGACCATTTGTTGGAAATCCAATCACCAATACGCGCCTTGTACGGTTTTAGTTGTAGAACCTGTCATTCACTTATGGTGGCGCCCCACTTTTGGATGGTAGCTATAGAGGCATAGTGCGAAATGTCTATGCTGGCTAATATTAATATTATACTTTTGAAATGTTTTCCACTATGCACTTATAGTAATAATATCAAAGAATTTCACGTATGAAGCATTTTTGACCGTCATAAGGAGAAATCTCCTCCAAGTCTGCGTTTGCATTGTGTGTGTGGCGGGAGGCCTTATGGTAGTTTCATTTTCTAAAAAGCATTGCGAATTTCAAATTTAAATTCTTGGTTTGTTTTAAAGGATAAAACTGTTTTGTTTGCTCATACCAGTCCCATGACTGACCCGGAGTTTATTGTTCCTTTCCTAAACTCTGGGTGCCTAAAATTTTCCACACGGGCAGTCAAGAGTTGGGTTTTTTCAGATAGTAGATATCAATTCAGTAGCTTTCAGCCTTCTCTTTGTAATTCTTTGGAGATCTTGATTATTGGAGTCTGTGGATTCATGACTGACCTTGCTTGTCTTGGTGAAACGTGATGGTGGTTCAAGCTAGTGGTTTGGAGTTATAGCTTTGGAGCATTGGATTGGAGTTATCTCTTGGCTATTTGTTTTCCGCTGTTATATAATATTATTATTCCGCTGTAGCATTGTTATCTTGCATCTATGATATTGATTCATATTGTATCATTGTTGTATCGAATGTTGTATATTAATAATATTCATTTCTTTTCTTCCGCTGTGTTGTTTTACTTATTGTGTTATAAGCTCCGGCGAACCAGATTTGACGTTTGGATCCGCGGCATTGGAATGCGAGTGTTGTATTCGATGCCGATTTTCGAAGGTCGAGTCAGGGCCGCTACAGGACCTTTTTCCAGTTCTATTGGAAATTTGTATATTATTCTCGTTGTTGATTATGTCTCAAAATGGGTCGAAGCCGTTCCATGCAAAACTAAAGACCATATAATTGTTGTGAAATTCCTTAAAGACAGCATTTTTCGAGGTTTGGAACACCTCGCATAATAATCAGTGATAACGATACCCATTTTTGCACTCGTTCTTTTGAAATTTTAATGAAGAAATACTCGATAACCATAAGTTATCCACTCTGTATCATCCTCAAACTTGTGGCCAAGTTGAAGTTTCAAATCGTCAAATAAAACAAATATTGGTGAAAATAGTTAACAAAAATCGAAAAGATTGGTCTCAGAAATTGACCAACGCACTGTGGGCCTACCGTACTGCTTTTAAAACTAACCTTGGGATGTCCCCATTTCATCTAGTTTACAGAAAAGCTTGCCATTTACCTGTTGAAATCGAACATAAAGCGTCATGGGCAATAAAGAACTTAAACTTTGAACTTGAAAAGACTGATGAAAACAGAAACTACAACTCAACAAACAAGAAGAACTTAGGAACAATGCATATGAAAACGAAAAAAAATACAGAGTAAGAACTAAAGTTTTTCACGATGAATCAATCCTAAGAAAAATGTTTTCACAAAACCAGAAAGTTCTTTTATATGATTCTAGACTTCATTTTATCCTGGGAAACTAAAATCGAGATGGACTGGACCGTTTGGGGGTGTGAACTATTTTTCCACTCGGTGCCATAGAAATAAAAACCCCAGGGACAGATTGATTTTCAAAGTCAATGGTAATCATTTGGAATCATTCTTTAAGTTGCCATGTGATCAAGAGGAGGAGCTCATTATTCTTCATGAGTCGTGCTATGTCTAGTAAGAAATGTTAACCCTCTTTTGTAAATATGTGCATGTTTTTCCCCATTACACTCATTATATCAAGCATTGACTGTGGGGACATGGTCAAAATTAAGTGTTGAGGGAGTCTCATCTTCAATTTTTTTTTTAAATTTCATGGTATTTTTTTGAATTTTCATTTTCTTTCCAAAACTCAAAATTTCTAAAAAAAATCTCAAAATTTCTAAATCTCAAATATTTTCTTTTTTGCATTTTTTTCTTATTTTTGAAGAAACACTGTAGGATAACTACAAGTTTTGGTTATTAAACTGAAATTTTTGAAAATTTATTTGTCTTAACAAAAATAAAAATAAAGTTTGATTACAAGTAACGATGGTTTAACTAGTATATAGGAAGGTTCATGGGTGATAATTATGAAGTATATCCTAATTGAAATCTTTATTTAATAAGTGGTTGATTTAAAGTAAACGCGATAACATTTTAAATCTTTTAAGTTAAGTAATGCCAAGATGATATTGTAAAACTCTCTCTTCATAATTTTTTTGTATATATGTATATATTTTCTTAACACATAGAGTCGTGTTCACATATAAGTCTGTACACTCTTCATGCTCTGTACCTTCCTCATGTAAGCCCGAAAGGCAGTGCATAATCGGTATACCTGGCCTCGATTTTCTTAGTTAGATGTATGTATATAAAAAATTCTTTCGTTAATAATGCTTAAAGTCGATAGGTATTCACATTTGTGTGTTCACTCACCTTGCTTTGTATTCCCCTCATGTAAGCCCGAAAGGCAGTGCATGGGTAATATATTTAGCCTCAGTTTTCAGAGTTACGCATATTTAAATATTGTTAATATCAATAAAATTTTCAGAGTGTAAGCAATTGAGATCCTAGCACTATTTTAACTTATGTGATTTGACTTATTATTCAAAAGAAATGAAACACCACTTTGATATCGAACTAAGGATTTGTTTCATAGCTACACTTTGTTATCAACTGAAACAACTAGCCAAACTGGAGTCTATTTGTTATGATAACTTAGTTTTTGTTGGAAATTTTGACGAGTAAAACGACTTAAATTTCTAGATAATGACCAGAACTTATATTTAACTTATTCATTTCGATTTGAAAGTAAATTCTTCATTTGTAAATATTTCGAAAAAAAACTTGCATCCATCTCTTTGTAAATAATACTTGCATTTAGGAATCTCTCATGTTGCATTTGGATTTTGTGGGTAGTATCCGCTGAAAACCCTCACGAGACAACACTTGTCCTACTGAGGACGCCTAGAGGTTAACTGCTTGGTGCATATGCTCAATGCAATCGTGTTTCATACGAAAACAGATTTATCTTAATTTTTCTTTATCCGATGGCGAATAAAAAGATAAGTATGGGGTATTTTATGTGCACGTAAATGTGCATATTATTACATCCATATTTAATCTATTTTTAATTAAATAAATGTCATAATTGGGTATTTTTACATGTTAAAACTAAATTTCAAAAAATGCTTTCAAGTTATCATTCATACACAATTTGGGGGTAAAATAGTAATTATGTGCATGAATTAATTTTGAAAATATATTTTTGGCACATTTTCTTTTTTAATTATAGGAATTTTGAAGGGAATTATGAAGAAGTTGTCATGAAATATGCATGCACAAAGGAGTGAAGATGGAAATAATTTAACTTATGCATCATAGAGGACCGCACTTAACCACTTACCATAATGTACAATTAGGAGGTAATGTACAAGTTAGTGGAGGTTAAAGCTTCATGCACACTTGATGATGGATTAATTAGAGATTAATGATGACTTTGTGGCCATACTGCCTAAGGGGTATTTTTGGAATTCCCCTAAAATATGAATTAGGGCTTTGTGCATGTATAAGTAGCCCTCTTATGTACATGTAATGCATCTTCTTCTCTTACTTATCATTAGAATACAAGTTGTAGTTCCAAATCAAATGAGAAATAAAATGGCTTCCTAAGCCTCTTTCTTTTTCTTCATGCTCTTTTACTTTATGTTAATTTTTATTTACATGCTTTCTTCATTCTAATGTTATTAGATTAGCTTCCTATTTTATGCACTTAGTTTAATTTTATTTTCATGCAAGTAGCTTAGTTCTTTTTTTCTTCCATTTTCAATAGCTCTTAATTTTTTCGATTGCTTTAAAATGTTGAAATTTACATGTGTTGATTTGATAACACAAATGAGTAGCTAAACCCCTCCAATTTAGGGGTAATGAACCTATCTAAAAGTATGTAAATTCAATATATATTTACATTTGTGGTCTCTTTTATGCTTCATGAAAGTGAATGTTGATGTAAGTTCATAAAATGAAATTTGATAGCCTATGTTGTATTTGCAAATAGGGTATGCTTACTCCACATAAACACAATTTACATCATCATTTTACTAATTGATTTTTGAATAAGAAATTAAAGTAGAAACGAAATTTGATAATCTATGTTACTAAATACAATAGTAAACAGATCATACTTAAAATTTCTTTTGCCATGACTTCATTTTCATGAAAATTGATATGTAGCTTTAGTTGTTGTATTATAGTTTGATGGTTTAAGTTATGTTAATTAATAATATCAATAAACCGTACTTATGATAAATACATCACTAACTCGTTTAAAATCAAAATAGAGATCGTAGATTTTTTTTGTGTTGATTTACAAAAAAAATATGAAATTTGGATTTTTCTCTAAATTGTTTTCTAATCTTATATTTTCAATCACTTTTGTTCTAGTTATTTTTGCAATTTTTAGCTTAAAATAATTGCAACTTCAGTTTTTGGTTTAATATGATTGAATAGAAAATTTTAAAATCTAAACAATTTCCTATGAATCGACCCGTATTCGCGACATACTAGCATTGTACGCCGTGCACTTGTGGTAAATTTTTATTTAAATTTTTTCGGCTATTTTCTAAACCGATAGAACAATAGTCATTAAACACTTGACAGGGCCAAGCAGGCTAGCTACCCCTAGCGAACATCCGCTCTTCATTTTTTTCTTGGACTTGATCTATATTATTACTCTTGATATTGGTTTCGATTGGTGCACCTTGATTTTAGGATAACCTCCCTTTGACTCGATATGGGATGGATGTACGCGAAGGGCGATCGTGGATACGATGCGTTACCACCAGCCTTGCGACCCAAACTGGTAGTATCCAACTTAAGCATGCCTCACGTGCCTTGTCGTACTTTTATTCCTATACGAGACCACTATAATTTTGGTTTAGTGTTGTCGTATCACGGCGCATCCCTATCCCCCGACGTTCTATTGGGGCGTCTTATGCAAATTGTACAAAAATTCTTAAAAACGCGTTAAGGGGGACTAATCTAAAGCCTTAATGCTAAAAAATATATTTATTTTACCGATTAGACATTATATATAGCATATTCTAGCATATATGAATAATTTGACAGATCCTTAAGAGATGGACAATCCCGTAACATCTCTTGAGTTATTGCACGCACGTTATACACTGGATAGGAGATGTGAAATCCCATAAACATCTTTGGTGCCATTACACTCATGTTATATATGATTTCGATTTGACTTACGTAAGTATATTTTAGTCATGGCTCGAGTGTTATGCCTTTCATTACGCTTGGGTCAGCCCTGATAATTTTAGAGCATTGAAGATCATTTTCGGAAGGACGAAGACGATGATTTGGTATATTTTACTCCTATTATTCCCTGCATCATGTTGTTTTGCTGCATTATATTTTGTTTTTGTTGTATATATATATGATAAATGTTGTATAAATTATAATCAAATGCATAGTAAACAGCTTCATGAACTTTTTATTTGATTATTATATTTTGTTATTCCACTATGAGATTCTGTGTTTGTTTTCTTCTTCTTTTCTATTTTTCTTAATTAACCCCATTGATTATCTGTGTTTCGGATTGTTTAAGTAGGACATGTGTGGATTATTGTCAATTTAAACCTTTTGAAGTGTGGGTCGTTAGTTGATATCAGAGCTTTGGTCTAGCGATAACCTTAGCTTTATGGGGTTTGACTCATTAGAGATAGGGTAGTAATACCCTAAAATGAGTTTGTTTGAGCGTATGTATATGAGAGTGCATACTTGTTAGTGTTATAAAATATTTTATATTATGTTTACTTATCCGTTGAGTTGTTTATGAATTCTGGTCGGTGCGTGGGACACCATGTTATTGATAAGGGTTTCTAAACACTTAAGCCGACATAATATTGTTTTAAAATAGGGTAAATGAAATAATTTTACCTAAATTATATACTATATATAAAAAAGAAATTGAATGAGAATAAACATGTAAGAGAAATTAATGCAAGTAATTGAATTTGATTTAAATTGGATGTAAATAAATTGAATGCAAATGGATGAGTCTTAATAAATTGAATGTTAACTAAATAAATATGAAATAAGTGAATGTTAAATAAAGAAATGTTGGTACACTTAAGTATAATAGGTAAGAAATTTAAGTTTAAATTACAAAACGAAGATATTTATAAAAAAAATTGAATATGAAGAGAATATGTTGTTAAACTAAGTTTGGAAATATTAACTTAACTAATTTGGTTTATGGATGTTTATATACTTAAGCAGTGAGTTATGAAATGAAAAGTTCTAATCTTATTTTAAGTTAAAATACTGAATTTAAACTGAGAATTGAGAATTTAAATTCCGGTGCTTTTAAAATTGTTTCTAGGATTTTGAAAATAATACTAATATTATTTAAAAATATTTACAAATAGAAATCGTTTCAAAAGGAATTAAAAGGAAGTGAATCATGTACTCCTCTCTTTTTCGTTGGGAAATAATTTTGATGATGACGACCGCATCATCGACATTCATTTTCGAGTCTCTAAGTGGGGAAAGCCACTTAGTACCTTTACTACGCTTTTGATTCAACAAACATATTTTGATTTAAAATTACTTAATATGATTTGATATGTATAAAAGATATAAGTATATATATTATTTCAAAACGATATAAAATAAACCCGACATTTGAATTCTTAATTTTCTGTTAATTAATGATTTCAGTGTAGGTATCTTATTTTGAATAAATGGAAACTTCTAAAATGGGAGATAATGAATTGAAGCTAAGCGTTTAAATAAAATATGAGAATTTAAATTATAACTCTTAAATTTCAAGATAATGGAAATTAACTTGTATAAATTATTGAATATTCTTGTTAACTAAAATTGTATAACATTCAATTACATTCTAAAAACATATATAAAACTTACTGGAAATGTTTAAAAAGTTAAATGTTAATATGAGTATGTAATGGAATATCATACAAGTAAATAACAAAATGTTTCAAAGTAAATGTGTGTTTAAAGAAATGATTTCTAAATAAGAGTTAAGTTGTTATAATAAATGTTGTACACCGAGTTAATGTTTTTAAGAAACATTAAATGGATAATTTGAGAAGTAAAAGAAGATACTATTTAAACATGAACTTAAGCTAATATAATGTTTTTTAAATAAAATGTAACTTCCTGAATGGATTAAAAATTATGTGATGTTATAAATAAAGATAAGTTTAAAAAAAATAAATTTATAAAGTTTGGTTAATGTTATGAAATGTTTAAAAATTTAAATTGAACAAGTAAATGAATATGACTTAAGAGTAAATTAATAAATAATAACAAAAACCATATCTTTGTAAATTTTTGTAAAAAAAAGTAAACTTGCAAAGGATACTGAAATTAAATTGTGACTTGCTGAGGTAATCGTAAATTTGAATAAAGCCGTATAAAAGGGAATGAGTCTTAATAAAATGTTTATGAACTTAATAAATAGATTAATGAAGTTTTTTACAAATAAATTTAGCACTAAATGAAAAGATGAAGATAAATATGAATGAAGTTGTAAAGGAACTTAAGTAATGATATAAGACATAAATTCATAAATGATGTTGATGTGAAAAACAAATATAAACATTATAATTTAAATGTTTTGCGAAACATAAAAGCTAAAGTTTTATAACTTATAGATCTGATAAATATGAATGATATGAAAAGAAAATATGAAATGCGATATGAAATCAAAATTTACTTAAGTGTAATTAATGATTTGAATTACTGAAATGAACTAGCGGAAGTAAAAAATGAATGTTACTATAAACAAATGTAAATTAAAAGAATGTGAATTCATTAATGTTAATAAGTGCATGTCAATCAATTGAAAGTAAATAGACCGAATGAAAATCAATTGAATGTGAATCAAATTGATCGTAAGTTGATTGAATATAAATAAATTGAAATGAGCCAATTAAATGTTAATAAAAATTAGATGTTAAAAGAAATGATAGTGTATAAATTAAATATTGGCATTGGATAATGTAAATTCATATAGTTATGAATTAATTAGATGTATATTAACCGTTAGATGGTTTCTTTTGTTATAAATCATTGTTTTAGCCGTTTCGATTTCATACGATTGTGGTATGGTGTGTATTGGTGCTCATGTTTTTGGTTTGGATTCCAAATACATGTTATATAGTTCAATTAAACTCATACATGTTTCTATATCTTATTATAAGCGACTAATATTCTAATTTGAGTTGAGATATGTACATATGAAGACCATTTTGACGTATACACAGATTTAATTTTCTTTTGCTTGCTTAGTATGAGTGAACTCGTTATTATTAAAAACAATAAGGTACATATCTCGGATTGCATACCACACTTTTATGTTTTTTTCCCTACAGGATACCTCGTCATTGAAATGAGATGTATATTTGATATATATATATATATATGATATCGTACAAAAAATTAAGATCGAGCCGCGCAAAGGAAACACTGCTGAAATTTTCCGTAAATCCAGGTATTAGAATTTTTTTGAGATTTTAAATTTTATAACTTTTGTTTTTATAGGTAAAATGTAATTTCCATATGCCGATCAGAGTGATGCAGTGGAAGCTTAGTAAAGGTTTTCAAATAGAATTTATGTTTGTAAGTTAATTATTTTGAATAAAATATATCAAGTGTTAAATTCTCTATTTTACCCCTTTCTGAGGACGAAAAGTTTTGAGTGGGAGAGAATGTAACATCCCGTAATTTGATCATTTTAAATTATTAAATTTAATATAATTATGGAATAAAAATGGTTAAAAATAAAAACTTAATGATTCATTTACGTAATTTATTGGATATGAACTTGAATAAAATTTTGAAATAACCAATTTCGAAGATTTTGGCCATAACAACTATTGAAATGAAATTTTAGATATTGAATGTAGTTATAATCAATAACTGGACTAGAATAATAAATATTTAACTATTTAGCTGAAAATAGAATAATTGTTGATAATTAAATTTTAATTGAAATTTTATGATTTATTAACGTAATTTATTTGATAATTGAATTGTTTAAATTTAATATTGAAATTATTTAAATAATTGAATACTGAATTTAATATGAATGAAAATGACTTTAAAAGTTGATTTAAATTTTATTTAAACAGGAATGATGATAGCAAACTTTTAAAATTGAATTTAAAGTGATTAAATTGATTTTTGAAATTTTTTGTCTTAACTAATGTGTGAAAATAGCCATTTTGGCCACTGTCTCGAATCTCGACGAAACTAGTTTCATCGGATCCGTAATAGTGAGTTATTATAGGATTTCAAGCTTTGTAGCGATCAGACTTATCTTTGGCCATGTGAGCTTGAAACGTGTAGAATTTTATTAAAATAATTTGATTTTGAAAAGCTATCTTTTGCATACAATCGAATTAGGTCCCGAGACTAGTTGCATTACGTTCGAATAGAGGTATAACATATAGAACAATAGGCGGCATGCTTCGTTTGGAGTTTGGAATTTCATGGGTCGATCGAGTTGGATATTTTCTTATTATAATATGTATATACACTTTTCCCCCTCGACCACCCATACATCACTCCTATCATTTGGTCTTCCCCTACACCCTCAATCTTTCTCTTATTTCAAAATATACAGAATGAAAAAAAATCACGATCGAAGAAAAAATAATAATAAACGCGATATCGCGCTTGGGGAGGATGGAAGCACGCGTTGTGCGTGTGAAGGAGATAAACGGCAGCAATGGAGGGTCGTTGTGTGTTTCTAGGGTTTGTGCTTCGGTTTGCCGTTGCTTTGGGTTACGCGAGTGCGTTTTGTATGCGTAGTGCTGCTTGTGACAGGTGCGACTTAGGGCGAGGGTAGGGCGGTGCAATGTAGGCTCAAACGATTCGATTGACATTTAAAAAAAAGAACAGAGCGATAATCGAGAACGAGCAGATGGAAGAGAGAGCATGCCTTGAGCCTGCGCGTGAGGAAGGTTTGTTTTCTTAAGTAAATTATTTAGTTAATTAAGTTTAAATTATATCATATATTAATTATTCGTATATCGTTCATACGAGGTCAGATTCGAGTGCGTCTTTCGAGTTGCGTTCGTATCGAAATCGTCTACAACACGCAATCAAATTGGAATTTATTTAAAGCTAAAATATTTTCAGTTTCAAATAAAAGGTGAGTTTTTTATAACGCTCATAACGTACTAAAATATTTTATGTTCATAAATTGATATCATGAAGTAAAATAATTCTATTGATTGTTATTTGGTAGTTTAAATTGACATCTGAATTGTCATCTGAATTGATGGTTAGAAAGTAAACTTAACAGTTAAATTAAAATTGGAATTAAAATGCTAGTTAAATTCCCAATTTTTGCTAACTGGTTAATGTTTGTGATATATTGACTATTTTAGAATGTTGATTATGATGGACGCTATTGATTGATATTTTGGATGATTTGGATGTTTATTTATTTTTATATATCCTGTTATCACCCTGTAAATTATTTGACAGTACATAAAACTATTATTTGAATTATTTCGAATAAATTAAGAAATATGTTGAAATGATATATAACTATGATACTTTAATTTGGATTGAAATGATATATGTCCATCATTGAAATTAAACTGAAATAACCATTCACTTGGCCATAGGATAGAAAATTATATATGGACACCGGATTTGTTAAATTAAATGATTTCAAAATTTTGATTTGAAATTATTTAAATGATTTTAATTTAACAAATAAAAACCAAAACATGAGAATTAAATTATTTCTGAACTCGAGCTTGAAATGTGAAATTGGAATTGGTTACAAGAAATTGTTTAAAGAATGTAATTTGATATTTGAAGTTAGAATTGGAATTTGATTTGAATTATGGAAATTCAATTGTTTTAAAAAGATTTGAACTTTTACTTGAACTTCAAAGTTTCTTAAGTAAAAGTAATATAAGTTGATATTTCAAAATTTGGCTCGACATTGAATTATTTGTAAAAGATTTGAGCATTGAATGGAACATCGAAATTAAATTTGATTTAAATCGATAATTTGAAATCGAACTCTAAATTGATAGTATAAAATTGAGAATTGAACTAAAATTAATTCAAATTGGAACTAAAAATGAAATTAATTAATTTGAAATAGAAAATGAGTTAATTTGAAATCAAAATTGAATTAATTTGAAATCAAAAATTGAAATTGATTTGAATTGAAATTGGAAGCAGAGTTCATTTGAATTGAAATCGAAATTGAGTCGATTTGAATTGAATTGAGATTGAAAATGATTTGAATTTGAATCAGTTTGATTGGTATTTGGACTTGGGAGCATATTTTTTGAAATTGAAAGAGACAGTTTGATTTGAAATTATTTTCAAAATAAATTATTTTAATATAAACTTGTTCGAACAGGCAAAATATCCATCGGATTGGATAATAGCCGATCAAATTTTAAATTAAAATTAACCGCAATCACACAGCTTACAATGATAGTACGTGGCGAGTACGGGTTGATCCGTAAGGAATTGTTTAGATTTTTAAATTTCTATTCCATCAAATTAACCTAGAGTTGAGAGTGTTAAGCTAAAAATGTAAATAACTAGCAAAACAAAACGAATAAAAATATGAGAGTTTGAAGGAAATTTAGAGACTAATCCGCTCTCCTGATCACATAAATCAACACAACATGAAATTATGATCTCTCTATTTTGGTCATTAGTGAATTTAATTAATGTGTTTATCATAAGTATGGAATATTCGTGCTATTAGTTAGTCTAATATAAACCATCAAACTATAACACACCCCTTAAACCACTTGCTAACTCTCATGAAAAATGATAATCAAGTCGAAAATAAAATCTATTTTAAGCATGGCCTATTAACTATTGAGACCATCAAATTTTGATTTCAACATTCGCTTCATTATCGTAATCATATGTTGATGAAGAGGTAATTTGTTTTTTGTTTGTTTAAGCATAGCCTATTTGGTGTCAACAACATAGGCTATCAAATTCAAAGCTAAAATAACAAAGTTAAACCACACCAAACATTGCGATTAAGCACAAAAGGAGATCACTAATTATCAAAATGTCGACGCTACATGATTAAGAGAGCTTCATTATCCCTATATTGAAGGGGTTTAGATTCTCATATTTTTTATCATTTCAACAAATATAGCATTCAACATGAAACAAAAACAAGAGGAAAAAGAGAGCAAAGTAAATAGAAAGCTGACTAAAAGAAAACGAAAGCTACTCTACTTGCATAAGAAATGAAACTACACTACTAGCATGAAACGAAATAAACAAGAAAAGAAAAGAGCATGTATTAAACTTGCATAAAAAAGGAAGTTACATGAAAGAAGAAGAAATTTCTAAGTAGTCATGAAAAAAAAAAGAGCTTGTATTTTATTTTAGAACTTAAAATAAACTAAAGAAGCGGCTCAAAGGAGGCTAAGAGAAGAGAGGAGAGATTACAAGAAACATAAGGGGTATTTATACATGTTTTGGAACCCTAATCCTATTTTTTGAAAATACACAAATTACCCTTAGGAAGTGTGGTCACCAAGTTATCATTTGCATGAGATAATCCTCTATTAAGTGTGCATGCAACTTTAATGGTCTTTTAGCATGTGCATTAGATCCTAATGGTAGATCAAGTAAGTGGGTAGTGGGGTTCTCCATGTTCGTAAGTTTGAATTATTTCCATCTTCACTTGCTTGTCCCTACTTGTGCATTCATATTTTCATGTAGACCTCTTCATAATTCCATTCAAATTCCTACAAATAAAAAATAAAAGCCACAATTAATTTTTCTCAAATTAATATATGCACAAAAATAACATTTTTCTCCTAAGTGAAGATAAATATATGTTGATTGAAAATAATTTGAATTTTGGTTTAAGAATGTTAAAATACCTAATATGATCATTTATTTAATTAAATTCGATAAAATATGGAAGTGAAATATGCACATTTACATGCACGTCAAATACCTCCACACTTATCTTTTTATTCATCCTCGAACAAAGAAAAACTAAGATAAATCCGTTTTTATAGGAAGCACAATTGCGTTGAGTGTATACAACCAATTGTTAACCTCTAGTTGTCACTAGTAGGACGAATGTAGTCTCGTGAGGGTTTTCAGCGGATACTACCCACAAAATCCAAATGCGAAATGAAAATTCCTAAATGCAAGGTTATTTACAAAGATATGAATGCAAGTTCTTGAAAATATTTACAAATGGAGGAATTACTTTTAAATCGACACAAATAGATAAACATAGATTTTGGTTATTATCAAGAAATTTAAGTCATTTTACTTGTCAAAATCTCCAACAAAAATCAAGTTATCATAACAAATAGACTATAGTTTGACTCATTGTTTCGGTTGATTACACAGTGTAACTATGAATGGATCTTTAGTTGATTATCAAAGTTTATCAAAGTGGTATTTTTTTCATTTGAATAACAAGTCAAAGAAAATAAGTTAAAATAGTGTATGGATTTCAATTGCTTACTCTCTCTTACTTGAAATTTTTATTGATATTAACAATATTTACATATGCCTAACTCAGAAAACTAAGGTTTAGATATATTAGCCATGCACTGCCATTCGGACTTACGTGAGGGGAATACAGAGCATGGCGAGTGAACACACGAGTGTGAACACCTATCGACTATATGCATTATTGAAAAGAATTTTTATATACATACACCTAACTCAGATAAACTAAGACCAGATATACCCATCATGCACTACTTTTCGGGCTTACGTGAGAAGGGTACAGAGCATGATGAGTGAACACACAAGTGTGAACACATGATTCTAGGTGTTAATAAAATATATACATATATACAGAAATAATTTTTTTGTTATATAAATATTTTTTTTGTTTTTTTTTGAAGAGAGAGTTTTGCAAAATCATGTTAGCACCATTTAACTTAGAAGACAAAAATATTATATCCTTTTCTTTTAAATCCACCATTTTTTTAAACAAATTTTCAATTAGGATATATTTCATAATTAACACGTATGAATCTTCCTATATATTAGTTAAACCATAGTTACATTTAATCAAACTTTACTTTCATTTTTATTAAGACAAATAAATTTTCAAAATTTTCAATTTAATAACCAAAGCCGTATAGTTATCCAATAGTGTTGCTTCAAAAGTAATTAAAAAGAAAATTTGTTTGTCTTTTTTTAAATATTTTTGATATTTTTTTTAAGTATTGGAAAGAAAATGTAAAAATAAACCATGAAAAAAAATGAAGATGAGATTCCCCCTACACTTGATTTGGACTATGTCCCCATAGTCAACCCAAGTAAAAGTGAAAAATAAAATAAAAATATGACCTACATTTACATAAAAAGATTATTATTTACACAACAACAGAAAGTATATCGTTAAAAAGTAAATAAACCAGTCTTCTAAAGACCAATTCATTTGTCTCGTCAAGTATGAGAGACATGGCTTAAGCACGAAAAACCAAACCATAAAAAATTTCAAAGTTTAGTGTTGATCTAGAAAAAAGAATGTTGTTTTATTGAAAATTGAATGAGTTGTTTTATTTTCGATGATTTTTGAGGTTGATAAAACAATTGATTGAAGTTCAAGTTTATTTTCACCAAATTGAAATTCATTCTTATCATTGAAAAATTGGTTAGAATCATCGATTTCAAAATCGAAATGGTGATTTAAATCTTCCGCTCCGGAATTGACAATTTGTTTTCGAAAAATCCAAAAAAATTGTGTTCATTGAATTCGTCCTCCTTTATTGAACTATTAACAACTTCATCGCATAAATAAAGTTCAAAATCCAAAGTTTTTGTATTCAAATTTTCAAAATCGAAGAAAGGAAGATCAAATTTCAATTGAGTTTCTTACCTTTAAAAGAATTGAAATCCAACTCAATTACCATATTTTCAACAACTTCATTAAGATTGTCATTTTTAGTTTTAAAGTTATTATTTGAAAATTGTCGATTTGGGGAAAAGATGGATTATCATTTGACTCATCATGTGTTGGGATTTGATTTTGTTTCTCATGTTGTTTCATATATGTTTTAAATAATAAATATGTGAGATCATCATAGATTTCGTCCATTTGCTCAACAAAATCAAATTTATAATTATTAGCTTAAGAATTTTCGATTTGAACTTGTTGAGAACAAAAATTTGCACTCGCATCGTAGTCGAGATTATTCACATCGCCAAAATTGTTGGAAAAGTTGTTTCCATTTTCATTTTGACTTTGAAATTCATTTTGGAGTTCGAAGTTGTATTGGCATGAGTTATAATTGAAATCATTTGAATTTCGAATTGAAATCAAATTTTGAAATCCTTTATTCGATTTTATTGCACAAATACGAATTACACAATTCATTTTATCATTTGATTTTGTTATGTAGAGAGTTCAAGAAAAGACGAAATCATTTCAATGCTATTTTCAAGATTTGAGGGTTGGTCATCGTTTTGAAAATTTTGTTCAAAATTCGAATTATTTGTACAAAAGTTGTAATTAAAATATCCGTAAGGGTTTGATTTGAACTATATGGATTATATTGATTTTCACAACTATTGTAAAATTCCCAATGAATAGGAAAACTCAAACATTTTCAAGAATGTTCTTTCTTAATAAAGGAAAAGAAAAAATTACCAAAGAGAATTTATTTAAAAAAAGGAAAATTTGTTTGATAATTTTTTTTGGATTTTCAACCTTTTTTAATGTTTTTGAAAAGGTTTTATTTTTTTTGTATTTTTTTGGATTTTGATTGAAAAATTTCAAAATAAAGGATATAAAAAAACCAAGTTAATGAATATTTAAAATTTTTAGTTTTTTGATTTTGATTTTTTTTTTAATATGCATGAACTAATGCAACTAAATGAATGCAACGACTAAATTACAATTTTTTTTACCTAAGTAGCTCCTAACCCAAAATTATATAATCACACTTTGCCTTAAATTAGCAAGATTGTTCTCGGCCAGGTAACAGACATGATTTATCGAGGCACCACGAACCACCGTAGCAACGCAGCCAAAGGTTTAAGTACCTTCAAAGAAACAACCACTATAATAATTATGAATCACCAAAATATTTATATATGTTTATTACTCTATCCTGGCCTAGACACCAAGAAATTAAATTGTCGAAAGAGGACAACTTGTCAATATACAATTAAGTGTTATCGATGTCTAACTGTTATTAAAATTCTAGAATGAAATGCAAAATTGAAATTAAATGTGTATTAACAATGCAACTATGATGAAATTTGTTTCTGTTTTCGGTTTTTGAATTTTTTTTAAATGCAAACAATCAACAATGCAAAGTAAAATAAAAAAAGATACGAAGCATGATACCAGAGCATGCAAAATTATTAACATTTTTTTAGCGGTGATATTTTATAAGCAAGTAAGCAAGCAAAACAATTAATTCACAAGAAATTCCTTTTTGCAACCTACAAATTTGAACAATATATATACAATTTTTTTTAAAACTTAAAACACAAACAAATAAATGCAAACAAAACAAATGAGAACAAACAATTTTTTTTTAATGGAAACTAAAAAAAATTGCTAATTAAAAAAATTTAAGAGAAGAGTTTAGCACTAACTTAAAAAAAATTAACACACACAACCCACAAATTATACCCTGCCCAAATAAAAAATTCTTCGAAACAAATCACAGCACACAACTTTACGTTTTAAAATGCATTCAAAGATCATGAACAAATCCAATTCATAAACAAAATTAAATTCGTTTTTGCTCGAATCGTTGCCGGAGTTCGCGCAGTTGCTCGCGGGATTGGGTGTGATTTTGTAACAGAATATAGGTATAGTACACATGGCATTTGTATTTTTACTGATATATATATCAGTATACTGCTGTAATAAAATAAATATACAATCATTTTCTCTCGTTTTCATTTCATTTTTCTGTTTGCTTGCTCAAGAGGTTGCCTCCATTAACAGGAAACTTTCTTCCTGTTGCATTGGTATCAGAGCAGTTGCCGCTGCAATTAGTTCTCTATCCCACATCACCCACATCACGATTTGCGAAGACCTGATCTGATTCGTGAAGATTAAACCCGATCTAATTCGTCCAAGCCCGTTTCGTGAAAACCCTATGTTGAATATGCGCTTATATGTTTTTGTTTGATGATAATAAACATATATATTCATTTAAATGTATTTGGTTATGTACTATTTTGTTTTGCATAGATTAAATAAATATTTGTTGAATAAAATAAATTATACAGATTTGAATTTGAATTCAAACAGAACAAGTTACACAGATTTTGAATTCAAACAGAAATTTTATTCAAACAAATATTTATTACAATCTTGAATAGTACAAATTCATGCTCTCACTATACATATACATTTTTGATTACATCACGATTACATCACAAATATTTTTACATTGATAACCTCACTACATATCACTCACACTCGTATTTTGTCTTCAACTGCATTCCAGTTTGAATCCAGCATCTGAGAAATCTGCAAAAATATTCACTAACGCAGTAAAATTGAAAAAGAAATATTTTTGCAATATAAAATGAAATACGACTTTTGAAAATATGGTTTGCCTCAGTTATTTGGGTTGTTCGTCATCATTCACACTTGAATTCATCACAAAGTCGTGCATATAGATATTACAGGGACAGGTAACCATAAGTGGCTGCAATACACACGTGTACATTCATACACGTGTGCACTGCCTCGCCAACTCGTATGCGCAGCCAACAAGAGCAAGTGTACAACAGTGTCAAGTTGCAAACAGTCAAAGGCAAGACACATGGAACAATGCAACACAGACCAAATGCTCAAGCCACCAAGATGACCAAGCAATGATCAGAGACCAGACAGGTCAAGCAAATGTGCAAATCAGTGAAAATATACAATGCACCGGAAACATGCAAGTGTCAAATTACAGGTGCAAGTGTACATAAGAGAAGTACAAAATGACCAAACAGCAACAGTGAATGGGGCAAAGCACAAAAGTGCACAGCAACACATCTAAGACTACATGAACACTATAGGCCGAAACGAATTGCAACAGCACCAATGCAAGCAACTCAATGCAACACAGTAGTAAGACTACAGCCACAGGTATACACAACAAAACAGTGTCAAAGAAAATGAGCAACAGAGATCAGAGACCAAGCAAAGCATAGTAACTGCAATGAATAATGCAACATGACCAAATATGGAAACTGCATACTGCAACAACAAGTATGGTGAAGCACTGACTCAAATACACAACTACAAGGCATTTTCATTGCAACTGCATAGCAACTCAACAAAGAACAGTACAGTCATGAAGTATGCAAAGAACTCGAGCATGAGACATGACAACTGACATGAATACATCAATAAACCAAGTAGCAGTATGAAGCAATTTGAAGCAACGGTGAACCTGAACAGGTACACAAGTGTGCCAGAGAAAGAAAGGATGAAAGCTACATGATACACAGTGATGCATAGCAACTGCATAGCAGCTACACAACAAAGCAATGACCAGAACACAAGTACAAGCAAATAAATGCAATACGAAGTGATATAACAGCAACTACAGGTACTCAACAAGGTGAAATCAAAGTGTGCAACTCGAAAATGGATACAAGTGACTCGGACCAAATTCAGTAACATACTGCAACAACCAAAACCAGTTCAACAAGTATGAACCAGTCAAGGCAACTTGAAGCATACAAGCTCAATGAAGATTGCAGCAATACACAGATGAACAAAATAACCAAGTGCAACATCAAACAGAATGAAATGCACAATGTCACAGCAAACTGGCACCAGCTAGAAGATCAACTCGAAGCAATTGACCACAAACAACAATTTAGCTCGAAGAAGTGACAGTAGACAAGTCAAAGAATAACATTGCAGACTCAAATTATCAACTAATCAACAGTGCACAACCAACTCGAGAATATACACGATCAAGACCAAATGCAAACTGCAGTAGTACACTTGAACAACATTGAAGCCGTGGATATGATTCAAGAAATCAAAACAGTGCAGTGATGATCAGGGTACAAAACCAAGTAAGAAATTCAAGTGTGTAAATTTGAAAAAGTCAAATGAATTCAACACCGTGGTGACCACGTAAATCACTGCCGTATCGATCACGTTGAGAAAGAAAATCAGGAAAGACGTGCGCAACAGGTAATTGAGAATTAGGAAAGTATCAAATTGATACGAAGGAATTCAAGTGTCGTGAATTCATATAAATTCAACCCGAAGGTATCATCATCAGTTATGAGCTTCAATTCACAATAAAACTATCAATCACAAACCCAAGTTCATCATCGGCAAGCAGAGCAACAATCGAATTCAAGCATTCAAGTGAAAAGGAAAGTTACATACCAAATTGAAGCCGAATTCCAGAAGCCCTAATTTCACAATCGATCAACAGAGGAACAACTCAAACCAGAAACCATCATAAGCGAAGCAGTGAGCAAGGGCAACAATCGAACATCAGAGAAGCAAGAGCATCTCAAACCAGAGGCAAAGCCCTAATTCGAGAAAGAAGCCGAAGCCATAATTCGACAAGAGATCGGCCATCATTGATTACAGTAGAAAGAGGAAAAGAGGAACGGCTAGCAAGTGGATCGGGTTAAGAATAAGTTGCCGACATTTTTCACAAGCAAAAGAAAAGGGGATTCAAGTGGGCCGGCCTTATTATTACAAAAAGGGGGAATTTAGTTTTTAATTTTATAAAAGGGGTTTTTAGTTTTTTATTTTGAGCAAAAATTACAGATTCAAGTTCGTATTTTAATTTTTGCTCCTGGTTTAATTTTGAAGTTGTTTTTTCTTTTCGAGTCAAAGAATCTGTAAATCACCACCTAGGGATTAGGTAGTGTCAGATTGTCTATTTAGAATTAGTTCAGTGAGCAGGGAGTGCGAGTTTGCAAAGCTCTATAGGCGGGAGCAGTGTTTGCGAGTGAGCGAAACTCTATAGGCGGGAGCAGGGTGTGCGAGTCTAGTAGAGTGTTTGTGAGCGGGAGCAAAAGGGTCTGCGAGTCTAGTAGAGTTATTGTAAGCGTGATACTGTTTAATTCTAATAGAAATCTGTGAATGCAGCAGTAGGCAGGGGTTGCCGAAGCTGGGTAAATTTTGTGTGATTTACTTTTTAGCATATTTATTTCTTTAGTTTATTTCTGTGTTTAAATCGAGAAAATTTGCTATAACCCTATTCACCCCCCCCCTCTAGGGTTAATCTAGATCCTACAAGTGGTATCGGAGCCCGGTATATATTTTATTTAACTCTAGAGTCATGAATCCGTCAAATAATGCTTTTTCTGAGGGGCAATCTATCGTTAGGCCACCCATGTTTAACGGGAATGATTATGCTTATTGGAAAGTTAGGATGAGTATTTATCTTAGTTCCGTTGATTATGATGTTTGGGATATTATTGAAACTGGCTATAAACCTCCCACTATAATCGTTGGTGGTACTGAGATTCCTAAACCTAAGGATAGATGGGATGCTAACGATAAGAGATTGAAAACAACAAATGCTAAAGCCATGAATGCTTTGATATGTGCTCTTGATAAAAATGAATTTAATAGAATTTCTCATTGTACAACAGCACAGGAAATTTGGCACACTTTGGAGGTGACACACGAAGGAACTTCTCAAGTCAAGGAGTCTCGTCTAGCCCTATTCAGCAATGAATACGAGAACTTTGTGATGGACAAAGGCGAGAACATAAAAGACATGTTTGGACGCTTTTCAACTTTGGTGTACAACGCTAGAGCACTTGGGAAGGTATTCACTGAGGTAGAGCTTGTGCGGAAGATACTACGAGTCTTACCAATGAACTTTGAGGCAAAAGTCACGGCAATCCAAGAATCGAAAGATCTGAGTAAGCTAAGCATGGAGGAGTTGATTGGAAACTTGATGACATATGAGCTTGAGCTAAAAGCAAAGGAAGAACGCAACAACTCCGAACCAAAGAAAAAGACGATTGCCTTAAAGAGCAAAGAAGAAAGCGATGAAGAAGATCCAATTGAAGAGCTTGCAATGGCTGTCAATAATCTTAGAAAATGGTCGAAATTCAAGCCACGCAAGAAGAAAACAAATCGTAATAAGCCAAAAGATTCTGACAATTCCGATAATGAACCGACATGTTATAACTGCAACAAGCCTGGCCACATCAAACCAAAATGTCCACTTCTCAAAAACAACAAAGGAAAGAAAAAGGCGAAGAAGGTATTTGCAGCGACTTGGGATGATGAAGAAGGAGAAGAAGCTTCGGATAGCAGCGCAGAGGAGGCTAACTTGTGTCTTATGGCGAAATCAAATTCAGATTCAAGCTCAGAGGAATCTAGTGAGGAAGGTGAGTATTCCTATAGAGATCTTGTTTTTATGTGTTCTGATCTTACTAAAGTAGTTGATGCTCTTGAATCTAAAATTGAAAAACTGAAAACTGATAGGAGAGAACTTGCTCGTAAAAATTTTAGGTTAGAAACCGAACTTGAAAATATTCAAAACCTAGAATGTAAAAGATGTAAAGTTTTAGATTCAGAATTGACAAAACTTAAAAATAACTCTGAGAATCTTGAAAAAGAAAATTTGAATCTTAAGGAAACCATCGACACTAGGAAAAAGGATTTTATAAATCGATGCACCTCACTTGTCACTGAAAATACAACACTAAAAACCAAAGTCCAAAATCTTGAGAAATCTTTGAATAACTTTTCAAGAGGCGAAAAATCTTTCAACATGCTATTGGGAAATCAAATTTTTGCTAACAACAGAAAAGGACTTGGTTTTGGGAAAACACAAGCTGAGGATAATGCAAAAGGGAAAAGTGTCTTTGATATATGTGAAATAATTGGACATCATTCTGAAAATTGTAGTCATAGGAACAAGAACACAAAATTTATACAAGTTTGGGTTCCTAAGAATTCTACAAACAAATTTCTTGTCTATTGGAACAAGAATGAAAAGTCTAAACAAGTTTGGGTTCCAAAGGGTTTGTTTATTCATAATGTTACTGCCACTAACAATCATGGACCTAGAAATAGGTCACAAAAATCTTTCATTGTGTAGGTGTGGTGGCAGGCTAAGGAACGACAACGGTGTTCTCTGGATTTTGGCTGTTCCAGAAACACAACGGGCAACAAAGCAAAGTTCCTTAGCCTAGTATAAAGGTGACAGAATCACAATGGGAAATCACGTAAAATTATCGTAAAGGTAAAACAGGTGAAGGTATAATTCTGTGATAATATGCACCATATTCTGAATTAAATCATCCAAAATTGTGATAATGAGATGATGTCTTTAATTCTGACTTATTCTTAATTGATATGATTTCTTTTGACTTGTTCTTACTTTGATTTGTGTTTAAAAGAAGACCAACCATCCTTTCATCATTGAATTTAATTTGTTTGGTCAAATTATGGTATCTTATTGATCCTTGATTACTCGTGCTACACTTAGACATATTTTGACATTTTGATCACTGCTTGTAAATTTGCACGATTTCAAACTCATGTGAAAAAGGATTTTAAGAAATTGTTGAAACTTCAAGAAATTGTTTTTGAAATAATTAAGATGTTGATTGACTGTTGATTACTCATGAATATAATTGTTTATCCTATGGTTTCTGAAATTAACACCATGATATTTGTTTGAGTGTGAACATGGCTTCAATTCAAAATCCAAAGAATGTCATTTAAATTGTTGCTAAAATTGGGTTTAAAATTTTTGATACACACTTCATGTCTGGTTTACCAAATCCAGTTAGTAATATTTTGGATTGAAAAAGAAATTCAGATGCAGTTCATACTGGTAATCTAGTTGATAGAAAACGTACGAGTTGAACGTGATTAATTCTTGAAACATTCATTTGCTGCATCGTTTTTTTTCAAAGAAAATATCTGCATATTTTTCTCTTGAAATAATTTTTCATTTAGCAGAATTTTTTTTCTCATATAACCCCTTCGAGAAAATAATTGTTTGACCATTTTTTTCAGATTAGTTAATTTTATTTGATTTTAAATGACAAATTTTGACTGATCCGACTCCCTACTAATTATCAAAGAGATAAATAGTGATTGAAAAAGTGATGAGTGTTGATATTTAACATACATTACTCAAGAGAGTATATTTGGAAAATTTCTTTAGGAATTAAAACAAGAATTATAAAACTTTTTGTTGGGTAAAGATTCCATGACCATTTCTATATCTATCATTATTTCTATCGACCATGGTTTATCAAATATTCAATATAGTTTGTCGATATGTGGTACTATAATCAGGAATCATTTGTTTTTCATGTCATATTTTTTAAATAAATAAATAAATATTCAAAGTATTCACTCTCATTTAAAAGTCCTCACGGTTATGCATGGGTGAATTACTTGAATTTTTTTATTATGTGCTTCCATGCTCATTTAAAAGTCCTTACGGTTATGCATGTATGGAACGCATATCAAAATTAAATTGTTTAAATAGACAAGTTGATTCTAATCCCATTTAAAAGTCCTCACGGTCATGCGTGGTTAGAAGATACTTGATTTCATTTTTTTTAAAATTAAATTCGAATACTACTAATCTCATTTAAAAGTCCTAACGGTTATGCATGATTAGTAGATATTCAAATTCCTGATATAAATACCACAAGTTGATTCAACTGTATGATTTTATATGAACACCATATGCATCATTTCTAAAATTGGAATATGCGCCTAACAAGGGTAGTTATGGTTTTTGTTTGATTCTTATTGAAGTTTAATATTTATATTCAATTTGAGATTAATGTTGGATTAATATCAATCACTTTATCTCTATTTTTCTCTCACACTATTATTCTTTTGCTGATAACAAAAGGGGGAGAGAAAAGTTAAGATTTTGTCAAATAGAATCAAGCAAAGGTCAAATAATTTTTCCATATGCATCTAGGCTCATTTGAATATATTTCTATTTGTATGCATATATGTAGGGGGAGCATCATGTAGAGAGGAAGCATTTAAATAGGGGGAGCAATTAGAGTATATAATTGGTCAAATACATTTAACACGGTCAAAATCTTAAATATATGTTTGTTATCATCAAAAGGGGGAGATTGTTGAATATGCGCTTATATGTTTTTGTTTGATGATAATAAACATATATATTCATTTAAATGTATTTGGTTATGTACTATTTTGTTTTGCATAGATTAAATAAATATTTGTTGAATAAAATAAATTATACAGAATTTGAATTTGAATTCAAACAGAACAAGTTACACAGATTTTGAATTCAAACAGAAATTTTATTCAAACAAATATTTATTACAATCTTGAATAGTACAAATTCATGCTCTCACTATACATATACATTTTTGATTACATCACGATTACATCACAAATATTTTTACATTGATAACCTCACTACATATCACTCACACTCGTATTTTGTCTTCAACTGCATTCCAGTTTGAATCCAGCATCTGAGAAATCTGCAAAAATATTCACTAACGCAGTAAAATTGAAAAAGAAATATTTTTGCAATATAAAATGAAATACGACTTTTGAAAATATGGTTTGCCTCAGTTATTTGGGTTGTTCGTCATCATTCACACTTGAATTCATCACAAAGTCGTGCATATAGATATTACAGGGACAGGTAACCATAAGTGGCTGCAATACACACGTGTACATTCATACACGTGTGCACTGCCTCGCCAACTCGTATGCGCAGCCAACAAGAGCAAGTGTACAACAGTGTCAAGTTGCAAACAGTCAAAGGCAAGACACATGGAACAATGCAACACAGACCAAATGCTCAAGCCACCAAGATGACCAAGCAATGATCAGAGACCAGACAGGTCAAGCAAATGTGCAAATCAGTGAAAATATACAATGCACCGGAAACATGCAAGTGTCAAATTACAGGTGCAAGTGTATATAAGAGAAGTACAAAATGACCAAACAGCAACAGTGAATGGGGCAAAGCACAAAAGTGCACAGCAACACATCTAAGACTACATGAACACTATAGGCCGAAACGAATTGCAACAGCACCAATGCAAGCAACTCAATGCAACACAGTAGTAAGACTACAGCCACAGGTATACACAACAAAACAGTGTCAAAGAAAATGAGCAACAGAGATCAGAGACCAAGCAAAGCATAGTAACTGCAATGAATAATGCAACATGACCAAATATGGAAACTGCATACTGCAACAACAAGTATGGTGAAGCACTGACTCAAATACACAACTACAAGGCATTTTCATTGCAACTGCATAGCAACTCAACAAAGAACAGTACAGTCATGAAGTATGCAAAGAACTCGAGCATGAGACATGACAACTGACATGAATACATCAATAAACCAAGTAGCAGTATGAAGCAATTTGAAGCAACGGTGAACCTGAACAGGTACACAAGTGTGCCAGAGAAAGAAAGGATGAAAGCTACATGATACACAGTGATGCATAGCAACTGCATAGCAGCTACACAACAAAGCAATGACCAGAACACAAGTACAAGCAAATAAATGCAATACGAAGTGATATAACAGCAACTACAGGTACTCAACAAGGTGAAATCAAAGTGTGCAACTCGAAAATGGATACAAGTGACTCGGACCAAATTCAGTAACATACTGCAACAACCAAAACCAGTTCAACAAGTATGAACCAGTCAAGGCAACTTGAAGCATACAAGCTCAATGAAGATTGCAGCAATACACAGATGAACAAAATAACCAAGTGCAACATCAAACAGAATGAAATGCACAATGTCACAGCAAACTGGCACCAGCTAGAAGATCAACTCGAAGCAATTGACCACAAACAACAATTTAGCTCGAAGAAGTGACAGTAGACAAGTCAAAGAATAACATTGCAGACTCAAATTATCAACTAATCAACAGTGCACAACCAACTCGAGAATATACACGATCAAGACCAAATGCAAACTGCAGTAGTACACTTGAACAACATTGAAGCCGTGGATATGATTCAAGAAATCAAAACAGTGCAGTGATGATCAGGGCACAAAACCAAGTAAGAAATTCAAGTGTGTAAATTTGAAAAAGTCAAATGAATTCAACACCGTGGTGACCACGTAAATCACTGCCGTATCGATCACGTTGAGAAAGAAAATCAGGAAAGACGTGCGCAACAGGTAATTGAGAATTAGGAAAGTATCAAATTGATACGAAGGAATTCAAGTGTCGTGAATTCATATAAATTCAACCCGAAGGTATCATCATCAGTTATGAGCTTCAATTCACAATAAAACTATCAATCACAAACCCAAGTTCATCATCGGCAAGCAGAGCAACAATCGAATTCAAGCATTCAAGTGAAAAGGAAAGTTACATACCAAATTGAAGCCGAATTCCAGAAGCCCTAATTTCACAATCGATCAACAGAGGAACAACTCAAACCAGAAACCATCATAAGCGAAGCAGTGAGCAAGGGCAACAATCGAACATCAGAGAAGCAAGAGCATCTCAAACCAGAGGCAAAGCCCTAATTCAAGAAAGAAGCCGAAGCCCTAATTCGACAAGAGATCGGCCATCATTGATTACAGTAGAAAGAGGAAAAGAGGAACGGCTAGCAAGTGGATCGGGTTAAGAATAAGTTGCCGACATTTTTCACAAGCAAAAGAAAAGGGGATTCAAGTGGGCCGGCCTTATTATTACAAAAAGGGGGAATTTAGTTTTTAATTTTATAAAAGGGGTTTTTAGTTTTTTATTTTGAGCAAAAATTACAGATTCAAGTTCGTATTTTAATTTTTGCTCCTGGTTTAATTTTGAAGTTGTTTTTTCTTTTCGAGTCAAAGAATCTGTAAATCACCACCTAGGGATTAGGTAGTGTCAGATTGTCTATTTAGAATTAGTTCAGTGAGCAGGGAGTGCGAGTTTGCAAAGCTCTATAGGCGGGAGCAGTGTTTGCGAGTGAGCGAAACTCTATAGGCGGGAGCAGGGTGTGCGAGTCTAGTAGAGTGTTTGTGAGCGGGAGCAAAAGGGTCTGCGAGTCTAGTAGAGTTGTTGTAAGCGTGATACTGTTTAATTCTAATAGAAATCTGTGAATGCAGCAGTAGGCAGGGGTTGCCGAAGCTGGGTAAATTTTGTGTGATTTACTTTTCAGCATATTTATTTCTTTAGTTTATTTCTGTGTTTAAATCGAGAAAATTTGCTATAACCCTATTCACCCCCCCTCTAGGGTTAATCTAGATCCTACACCCTACATAGTTGATCTTGAAATTTTCAATCTGGCACCAGCTGTAACAAGAAGAGTTGAAGCAATGGAAGATCAAATCAAGATTATTAGTGAGAGGTTGGAGGCACAGCAAGCTCAAAGCAAGCGATTAGAGGAGAATGTGCAAAAGATGCTGCAGGAATCTTTGCAGAATATCATGCAAGAAACGATGCTGAAGATTTCTCAATCTTTTCAAGAGATGAATGACAAAGTGGAGGATAGAATGAGGGGCATCGAAATTAGAAGGAGTGAAGCTTCTTCTACAAGAATTGCTAGACCAAGTTCTTCCATAATTCAGGGGTATGTTCCCAAACTAGAATTTCCTAAGTTTGATGGAACTAATTGTAGAATGTGGATTAAAATATGCGACAAATATTTTAGTCTATGTAAAATAAGTGAAGATCGGAAAGTAGATCTAGCTTGTTTGAACATGATAGACCGAGCAGAAAGTTGGATGTCTAGTTATATTGTAGTCAAGAAGAATGTTGATCGGTCTTAGTTTATTGTTGATGTTTCTGCAAGATTTAAAGATGAAAATGGAAGTAATACAGTGGAGAGGTTCAACAAATTGAGTCAAGTGGGGAAAATTGAGTCTTACATTGATGAATTTGAAGAACTGAGATCTTTAATGCTTCAACAGAATCAAGTACTGCCAGATTTATATTTCTTGGAGAGTTTTGTAGGTGGATTAAAATCGACTGTAAGACCTTTTGTTAAGGCCTTTAAACCCATGGACCTGGCTCAAGCAGTTGAATATGCTAGATTGCAGGAAGAGAATCTTGAAGAAGTAAGGCCATATACAAACCATCTTTTATACCCAAACCTTCCATCAAAACACAAACCCTCCCCTCATTATTACCTAACCCAGTATCCTCAAAACCCAACCCATCTTTCCTTCGACCTCAGACCACCATAATAACTGCTGAAAGGAGAGAAAAACAACTTAAGGGACTGTGTTATTTTTGTGACCAGCCCTATGAAAGGGGTCATAAATGTCAGTTGTAGCAGACTCAATTGTTCATGGTTGAGATACCAGGAGAAGATGAGGAGCTAGAGAGTAATGACTTGGAAGGGGTAGTGGCTGTTGAAACCCATGACCAGACTTTTGAACTTTCAGAGATTAACCCTTGTATCTCCATTAATGCCTTAAGTGGAACCTATAACTTTCAAACTATGAGAGTTATTGGTGTTTGTAAAGGGATACCACTGCACATTCTGATTGATTCAGGGAGTACTCATAATTTCCTTGATTTGGGGTTAGTTGAGAAGCTGGGGTTAAAGTCAGAGTCAATTGCTCCACGGGCTGTTACTGTAGCTGATGGGAATCATTTGGCCTGCCGGCATATCTGCAAAAACTTCAAGTGGAGATTGCAAAATACAGATTTTGTGTCAGACCTGCTTTTGATTCCATTGGGAAGTTGTGATATGGCGTTAGGAGTTCAATGGTTGAGTGAATTGGGCACAGTAATGTGAGACTTTAAAAAATTATTGATGGAATTTGATTATGGGAATAATCATCATGTGTTGAAGGGAATTCCACCAAAAGATATTAAATCCTCTTCGATCCATAAGATGATGATGAACTCAATTCAGTTATTTTTTATGCAACTTGGGAAAAGTGATGAAAAAGGGTTAGGGATTTTTAGCATGGAATCCAAGCCTATTCCTGAGGGCATTTCTGGCCTTCTGCATAGGTATGCATCTATATTTGAAGAACCTAAGTGTTTGCCACCATCAAGAGGTGTGTTTGCTCATAGAATACCTCTTGAGTTTGGAGCCAACCCTATGAATATAAGACCCTACAGATACTCTTTGAAGCAAAGAGATATTATTGAAAAGTTGGTGAATGAGATGATCATGCAAGGAATTATTCAAGACAGTAGCAGTCCCTTTGCTTCTCCTGTGGTGTTAGTGGGGAAGAAAGATGGATCGTGGAGGTTGTGTATTGATTACAGAGAATTAAACAAGAAAACCGTGAAAGATAAATTTCCTATACCTGTAATGGATGAGCTTATAGATGAGCTAGCAGGAGCAACTGTTTTCAGTAAAATTGATTTGAGAGCCGGTTATCATCAGTTGAGGGTTTATAAAGATGACACGTACAAGACTGCATTCAAGACTGATAATGGACATTATGAGTTTTTAGTCATGCCTTTTGGTTTGTGTAATGCACCGGCTTCATTTCAATGTTGGATGAACAATATTTTCAAACCTTTATTGAGGAAGAATGTACTAGTCTTCTTTGATGACATTTTGGTTTACAGTCCCAATTTGAAAGAGCATGAAAAGCACTTGGAGGTAGTTTTCCAGCTTATGAAATAGCATCAACTATTTGCAAAGAAGAGTAAATGTTCATTTGAAATTGATAAAGTGGAATATTTAGGTCATTTCATATCTGGAAATGGAGTGGAAACTAATCCTCAAAAGATTATTGCTATCAAGAATTGGCCAGTACCCAAGAATGTCAAGGAATTAAAGAGCTTCTTAGGGTTAACCGGCTACTACAGGAAATTTATGAAGAATTATGCCTGGATTAGTAAGCCTTTGACTCAACTTTTGAAGAAAGAAGAATTCAAGTGGTCAGATGTGGCAACACAAGCATGGGATGAATTGAAAGAAGCAGTAAGTACAGCACCAGTATTAGCCTTACCGGACTTCTCAAAGCCTTTTACTGTAGAAACAGATGCATCCAACATTGGCATTGGTGCTATGCTAATGCAAGAAGGGCACCCATTGGCCTTTATGAGAAGATCCTTAGGTCCAAAATGGCAGAAGCTTTCAGTTTATGAAAAAGAATTGTTGGCTGTGGTGACCGCAGTGCAGAAGTGGGAGCAATACTTGTCTATTCAGAAGTTCATTATAAAGACTGATCAAAAACGCTTGAAGTGGTTATTGCGGCTGTGACGACCCGAAATTTTTAAGCATTTAAAATCGGGATACTTAATTGATTTTAAATATTCAATAGAGTAATTTTAATTTGAGTTACGAATATCACAATTTATTTGATAATTGAAGTATTGAATTAAACAAGTAAAGTTGGTAAATTGTTGAATCTGGAGTTTTAAGCCTATTAAAAATAATTTGAAGGCTTATAAAATTTATATTGATTATATTGAAAACAATAGAAGTGTTTAAATTGAAATTAACAGTGATCTGTTCAGTTTTGAAATTTTATCGTTTAAAATTGAATTTAAAAATAGCTTTCCGAGGCACAGTCTCGGAATCCGACGAAACCAGTTCCATTGGGTCCGTAATATTGAATTATTATCGGATTTCAAATTTCGTAGTGATCGGAGTTGTTGTGTGAGCATACGATGTAAACGCGCTGGAAATTTCATTGATAATAGTCGATTTAAATTGAAATTTGAAATTGAATTAATACATTGTTTAACCCGTTAGCCTTTAGTCGAAATAATTTCTCGTTCAGCTTTCTTTTCCGTCACTGTAGTAAGGCAAGCTTCTCATGCAAGCTTCATTTCCCCTTAAATAATTCGCCGAAGTCTCCTCCTTCAATCGAATACTCAGTAAAAAAAATATCACCGAGCCACTCCTCTTTCAATTAAATCAACAGAACAATGGCAAACGAAACGAATTATCCCCAAATCGAAAGCAAAAACAAAATCATGGCTGAAGCCGTTTCCTTTCTAACCTTATTTTCGAAATTAAAGTGAATCAGTTCGTAAGCACGACTAAAAGGAAAAAAAAAGAGAGGGATGCCGACCATTTTAGTGAAGTCGCGGTGCTCGATAGCTTCAGCTATGGCGTCGCAGCCAAGGCCGTAGGGAGGAAGGGGCGGTCTCGATTCAATCGCATCATACTTGCGAGGCACGAGAGTTTCTGATCGATTTTGGGGTTTCATCTTGGCTCGAGCTCGCGTGCGAAGGGAGAGGCGTACGTGGATTTTGGATCGACGACGCTAGGGTTCCAGTTAGGGTTGCAGTTTCATCGGCGAAGGGAAGATGGATCTTGGTTTCGACCTGTGCGGGGAGGCAGTGAGGTAATAATATTTTCATAAGTTTTATATATGTGAATTTTTTTTAAGCAGAGGAAAAGTAAGAAAGAAAAAAATCATTTTAGCAAGGTTTATATATATACAGATTCTTCAATTTAAACATATACTTACAAGAGGAAAATGATATATATATATATATATGTATATATATAGGTAGATTTAAATAGTAGATAGATGTTTTAGATAAACAGCTAAAAATAAAATAAAAATAAGAAGCAATTCTGTTTCCATTTAATGTACGAATATGGGTTTGAAAGGAATTTTTATTTAATTTATTTTAATTGCTAGAAATAATTTATTAAAAAGAAAATTTGTTCAAAATTAAATTTACGAGTTGAAACCCAAATTTTTAGTTAATTGAAAATCTATAACCGGGAATTTAGTTGTTCGATTAGTTCAACTATTTATAAATGGTATAAATATTTATACAAGGTTTAAATTAAAGGAACAAATAATAATAGAGTTGCTCGATCAATTCAAATATTAATTAATCATATAATATTTTATTCAAGGTCAAAAGTCGAGAAAACCAAGGGAATATTGGAGTGAATGGCAAATGCAAAATCAAAGGTGAGTTAATCTCACTCAGTTACATTTTAGTTTAAATGATTAAATTTAAATAATTATTTGAATGGTTGGTTTGATTGCTGTGGTATAGTGTGGTATAATGTGGAATTGGTATTTTATATTGTGCTAACGTCTGTGGATGCAGGGAAAACAGGTTGGAGGGATCCAACTGGATCCCTCAACATTTATTTAAATTATTTAATACCCTCTGTTGTGATTATTTTATATTCTGTGATGAATATTATTGATAATTGGAATATTGAATGTAATGGTTTACCTGAATATGTTCCGGTGCACTAATTTATCAAGATATATAGAATTGGATTTTGGAAATAAAATAAAGAGAATTTGTAAGTGAAATAATTATAGAGAATTTAAATAAATTAGGAATGAATTGGATAAGAATAATAGTAGTTTTAAATTCTAATAAATAAATTCCATATATGGAAGGGAAATTTTGAATAAACAGAAGATTAACGAATTTTTAAACTTCAGTATGATTAAAACATTTATTTAAAATTCAAGGTTTAAATTATTTAAGAAGAATGAAGAAGAAATTGGAAAAAATCTAAAATTGGTATATTTCAGTTAAAAGATTTTAAATCAAACGGAAAATAATAACAATAATAATAAGTCCATAACTAATGAATTATGAAATGAATTGAGTAATTAAAGGAACTTATTTCAAAATAAAATAAATTGGAAATCAGTTTGGGGAAATTGATTTAAGTGATTGAAGTTGGAATTTTCTCTGGATAGCCAAGTACATGTTTTTTTAGAAGTAAATGTTTAAATACAAATTAAATGTTTTAAAGTTGTTTTTTTTTAAAAAGAAAGCAAGTTTTGTAAAATTTATTATTTCTAATATTTTAAGTCTAAAGCAAGTATTTTCTTTTAATCTATTTTAGCAGTAATTATTAGGAAGTAACTTAGTATTTTGTTTTTTAAAAGTAGAAATCCAGTTTTATATTTTATTAAGTAACTTTATTTTCAAATGTTTATATAGTATATATTTGTAACCAATTATTGAAGTAGTTTTAACTTAAATGTTTTAAAGTAAATTCCAAAACAAGCATTTTGTTCAATCTATTTTCGTAATAATTATTTAAAGAATGATTTGGTATTTTGATTAAAGAAGAAATCTTATGTATAGTTATAAGGTAACCTTAGTTTAGTCATTTCTAAAGTATTATTATAAATTAAGTATTAAAGTAAACTTTTCTAAATTAAATATTAAATATATTTTACAATAAGTGTTTTTAAATTATTGTAAAAATCTAAAGTTTTGTGTTTGGTGATTCCAGTGGGAATGGAAATACTCGGAATTTATTCTGAGAAAAAGAGGATAGTTTGAAAACTGTTTTCAAAAGGGTTTGAAAGTGAAAATATATCTTGCAAAGATATTTTGAGATAAATAAATAATTTGGAAAAAATTATTTATTGGTTGATGGTTGTTTGTGAATATTAATTGATAGTTAAATCACCGACTATCAATATTAAACAAAATGCGTTGATCGTTTCGAAGAGACCGGGATCAAGATTTATTTCTCGAAAACCACTTTGATCCGGTTTGTACGTTCCGTGGAAACGATTTTGGATTCGAAGATGGAGCAGTGAAGTGCAAGGGCTAATCGCTACTAATCCTGAGGATATTTCCAAAATGGATGTAGTAGGAATAGCGCCTTCGGTTCCGTTCAAACCCGGGACAGACTTGTATGGATGAATGCTTGCGAAACATCGTCAGGTGGACGATGGACATTCTAAGGGATATGTTCTAAAAAGGTAACGCTTAGCCTCAAGCCTCATCAAATGGGAATGATTGAAAATCAGGGGTTATGCGGCATGGCTAGGTGGGTAGCACCCAAGCAGGGTGAGGTCATCCCTGTCTAGATGTCCCTTTTTATTTCGGCTTAGTGGGCGGTTGGTGATCCCAACCGCGGGGTGATCTCACTCGGGATTATCCAGTAAGGGGTAGTCCCAGTCTTGTATTGCAGGAGAGCGGGCGTACTCCTCGGTACGGTGATCTAGGCCCCGTACTGTGACAGGTGGTACCCCAGTGCCTAGTCATTAGTTGGAAATCCATTCTCCCTCCGAGCCTTGTACGAGTTTTGTTTGTATTACCCACTCTGTGGCTAGTAGCTGGAATTTAATAGATGTAACAATTTCGGCTATTTTATAAGTATTTGTACATAGACCCTATTATAATATCAGAGGATTTCTATAAAATTGTTTTAGCTATCGTAAGGTAAAAACCCGACATGTTTATTTGTGGCGTGGTCTTACGAGATGCTTTTGTTTTCAAAGGATTTTTGAAACTTTAATAATCAATTTGGTGTGATTTTCTTACGCTGGTAATCCAGACTGACTTGGGTGTTATTTAACTGTAATGCTCGGGTCATACCGAGTATTATAAGATACAGGATATGATGCCGTGAAGCTCAGGAGACGAGCTGGATGACGATACGTACTTCCGTGCTTGTTTATATATATATCCCGCTTTGTTGAGTTGCTGTGTATACATTTGTATGTTGTTGTTGTTGAACTGTGATTGATGTACTCTGATGATGTAATATATAAATAGAGATATTTGATTTTGAGTAAAGATCATTTATTATCTATTATATTTTATTCTGCTGCGATGATTAGATTCTGTTGTTGTTTTCTATTTTTTCCTTTTACCTCTTCTTCTTTAACCTAAATGGTTCGTATTTCTGCACTACTTGAGTTGATTTAGGTAGAATAGTGTTAACTCAAGGGGTGCGGATTTGCGGGCCGTTACAGTTGGTATCAGAGCATAGGTTGGTGATAACCTTGGCTCTGGTGGGAACTACTCATTCAATTAGAGTCCGTAGTACTCTAAAATGAGTTTGAGCGTATAAATAGATATGAGCGCGTATTTGTTAGTGAATATAAAGTGTTTTAATATTGTGTTGATTGATTTATTGAGTGGCATATGAACCTTCGTCGACACGGTCTGCGCAACTGTATTGAAGGGGTTTCTAAACACTTGAATAGAACAATTGGCACGATATTGTTTTAAATGTGGGTGAATGAAATAACTTTACCCAAAAACATATTTGGATATAAAGAAAAGTTTTTGTAAACTATTTTAGCTAACATATGGTTGTGTGGATGTAAGGAAAAATAATATTGAAGTATTATCATTGTTAAGTAAAAATTTAACTAGAAATTGAAAATATAACCAAAGTTTAAGGGAATAAATTCATTATAAAATGAAATTTATAAAATTATGAATTATAAATTGAAATATAAGATAAATGATAATTTGTATGAGCATAAGCTGTGCAAATGAATTATAGTTAAAATTTATTTAAGAAGGCTTTGGAAATTTAAAATCCCGGAGACTTTGGAAGTGTTTTAAAGATAAATGATAGCATTATTGTTTTGGAGATATTTCTGAATGGAAATATATTTTCAAGGGATTTTGGAAATGATATAGCATTGAAATCACTTGGATTATTGGAAAATAATTCTGATGATGACGGCCGCATCATCAGTATTCATTTTCAAATTTCTAAGTGACGGATTGCTGCCAAAAATTGGTTTATTCGGAAAAGTTAGTTGTTTTTGAGAATCTCAAAGGGAATTTGTTGGTGATAAAACCAGGATTGGTTTAACTTTTGAGAAATGTGATTTGAGATGTTGAAGATTTTAAAATGATTTGAAACCAAAGCCGGGAGTTTCAAGATCCTGATGAGATAGGTTGTAAGCTTATAAATTGAGATGAGTTTTAAATCAGGAAGGAAATATAAACTTTGAATGTTGGAATTTGAATTTAAGGTGAAAGGTTAAAAATGAAATTTACTTGGATTGGAAAATAAAATTTAACTAGATTGAAATTAGTTGAATAAGCTGAAAATAATACCCAGTTGTATCCGAATTAAGTTGAAATCGAATTGAGTTAAATTGAATTGGAATGAGAATTCAATTGAATAAATGAATGGAATTAAATTCTTACCTGAACAAATGAAAAATAAATTAAACAAGGATTGGAATTGAAATAAATAAATAAGAATAACGTGTAAAAGAATTATAATGCATGGAATAAACTATGCTTGGGATATAAATAAGCATAAGGCTTGAGTTAAAAATAAAAGATGAATATATTCAAGCCTAGAATGAATGAGATTGTGTAAATAATAAGTTGTGACTTATAAAATTGAAAATGGAATAAAAAATCCAAACTTGAATTATAAAATAAATTGAACTAAGAAAATTAAATGAAGGGATATTTGGAATTAAAAATCAAGTATTGAACTACAAATAGGGGGGAACTAATTTGTTAATAAATTAGTTAATGAATTGTTTAGGTGGAACCTATTGTAGTTAAATAAAGCTGAATTGTGAGTTAATAATGAAGTTTGAAAATAAAACTGAAGTTATAAATCAAATTCGACTTGAATCATTAGTGAAGAAATATAATTGAAAGTGGCATTGCAATTAATTAAATGAACTGAGAATATAATTGAATTGTGAGTTCATGAAATTTGGTGGTAAATTGAAAATGGATAGTGGATTCAGAACTTGAGTTGTAAATTAAAATTTAACGTGAAGTGTTAACAAATTAAATATAATTGGAAATGTGTCGAATAAAGGAAAATGAAATAGATTAAAATAGTAATGGTATGAGTTGCAAATAAAATCCAAATCAGTGGAAATAAATTGGAAATGGCTTTGAAATAAATTGAATCTGAATCTAAAAGGTTAAATTTATAATAACTAATCAAATAAATTTGTAGTTTGGCATGAGATTGGATTAAAATAGAATCAAGTTAAGTTGAAAAGAGAAATTTATTAGTAAAATGAACATGAGCTTAAGTATAAAATTTGAATAAATTGAAGTAAATTGACTTAAGCCAAATAGATGGGGGAGTTGAATTGAAATCAACTTGAGCCAAGTTTAATAATATTAGATTGGTTTTAAATCAAGTGAAAATAAATTATAATCGAAATAAAGTTCGGTGAGTTACCGATAATATTTAATGGAATGAAAATTCTTAAATAAATAATTGTAAACCATTTAAATTGTTAAGGAATTGAAATAACTTAGAGACAATGAGAAAAATAGAATGTTTTCAAGTTAATAGAATGGATTTAAATGAATGCGGATAACAAATGAAACGCAAATGAATAGATCGTGAATATAATTAAAATGGTTATTGAATGAATAGCCTGGATTGTCTTCGAGCTAAATAAAATAGTCCGGAATAAACAAATATGGAATGAAATGGAAATGAATGGATTGTGAATGAAATTTAAAAGGAATGTGTCGAGCTAAAGAAATGGTCGTGAATGAATTAAAATAAAAAGGAAATTTAATTGGTAATAAAGATGAATCTAAGTTGTTAATGGTTTTAAATGAAACTAGTTTGGTTAATAAAATGAAATGCAAGTGAATGGATTCAAATCTAAAATGTAATGAAAATGAGAATATATATAGATTGTGAATAAATTTAAAAATGGAATAGAATTAAGTATAAATTGAGTTGGTATCCATTTAAATTGGTTATAAAACATAAAGACTTATTTATTCACATAGATCTCGTCAAATTGCATAGAATAAATTGTCATTTGATGGAAATGGAAGTAATTAAAATTCTATGAATTGATAGGAGTAAAATAAATTGATTTTGAGAGCACTTGAATTAAATATGAGTTCAGTTTGCTTAAAAATATTTAAATGTAAGCGATTGAGTTTTAAACCATTCAAATTGATGAAGTTGTATACGAATGGATTGAAAACCATTCAAATTGAATGAAAATGGTTTGTAAATTAATTGGAACAGTGGAATTTGTATGAAAATTGTATAAGTTGCTTACGGAGAAATGTTTGGTGTGAATTTCTTTTAGAATTCATGTGTTTAACTGTTGCAAATAAGTGAAATGTTGTAAAACTTCATTTATATCGCACTTACATGTTTAAATTGAGTAAGTACAGGTACATAGGAGCCGTGTGGCTGGATTTGGTTGTGCTATTTGCTAAAAATAATAAGCCGCTTACTTAAAATGCTAAATAAGGTACGCCTACACAATAAAAAAAGGGAATATGAACTGTTTTTGGTTTTCCGACTGGGTGGGTCGATGTATATATATTTATCTCTTCTGTCAAATTGCAAAAGCTCCTCCGTACAAAGGAGACTCTGCCAAAAATTTTAAGAAATTTTGAGAGTTAGATTATTTTTGAAAATTTTGGAAAATTTTGTTAACGACAATACGATTTCAAACTGGAAATCGAAACAAATTGGTAAATAAAATTACTTAAAGTAATGACATGAATTAGTTATAAATGGAAAATAAAATTTAAATATTCAATGTAAGAGATAATTTGAATTCATATTGAATGAAAGAATCAATTTGAACAGAAATAGATATAAAATAAAGTGGTGAAGTGAAGATGAATATAAGAAACATATAAAATGCTTATACTAAACTTAAGTAAGGAATGGTGCATTCTCAATTGGAAATTGATATTACAAATATATTCCAAGAAATATTTGGATGAATAGATATTGACATTGGTAAGAAAGTCAATAATTTGTTTTTGAAAGTTGTGATTGGATATTAGTGCTAAGCAGGATATGCAAGTAATATAAAGGAAAAAAGAGAATTGGTTTTGACTTCAAAAGGATAAAAATTGAATTGCCCGACCAAAAAGGTATGTATTTAAATTTCCGTGAAATTTGATTGGGTTTTTGGATCGAGCCACTTGGCCTTTTGTTTTCTTTTGGAATTTGGGAGCCCGTAGAGGCCTATTGTAGTTCTACCGAGCTAGCCGCGCAAAGGAGACGCTGGCGAAATTTTACGGAAATTTAGGGAGTTAGAAAAAAAATTTGAGAAAATTTTGATAATTCAAAATTTGGTTTTAAATTGAAACTTGAATGGTTAAACAAATAGTATAGTTTGAAACCATGGGAAAGTTGAGAAGTTAATAAGAAAGATAATGAGTCTTTTATAAAAAGATAGTTGGTAAGATGTTGAATTGTTAAAAACTGTTTGGTTTAGGGAAAAAGTAAACGGGTATTAGACCATTCTTCCTAACTAGTAATTTCGGGGACGAAATTCTTTTAAGGGGGGAGGAATATGACGACCCGAAATTTTTAAGCATTTAAAATCGGGATACTTAATTGATTTTAAATACTCAATAGAGTAATTTTAATTTGAGTTACGAATATCACAATTTTTTTGATAATTGAAGTATTAAATTAAATAAGTAAAGTTGGGTAAATTGTTGAATCTGGAGTTTTAAGCCTATTAAAAATAATTTGAAGGCTTATAAAATTTATATTTATAATACTGAAAATAATAGAAGTGTTTAAATTGAAATTAACAGTGATCTGTTCAGTTTTGAAATTTTATCGTTTAAAATTGAATTTAAAAATAGCTTTCCGAGGCACAGTCTCGGAATCCGACGAAACCAGTTCCATTGGGTCCGTAATATTGAATTATTATCGGATTTCAAATTTCATAGTGATCGGAGTTGTTATGGGAGCGTACGATATAAACGCGCTGGAAATTTCATTGATAATAGTCGATTTAAATTGAAATTTGAAATTGAATTAATACATTGTTTAACCCATTAACCTTCAGTGGAAATAATTTCTCGTTAAGCTTTCTTTTCCGTCACTGTAGTAAGGCAAGCTTCTCACGCAAGCTTCATTTCCCCTTAAATAATTCGCCGAAATCTCCTCCTTCAATCGAATACTCAGTAAAAAAAATAACCGAGCCACTCCCCTTTCAATTAAATCAACAGAACAATGGCAAACGAAACGAATTATCCCCAAATCAAAAGCAAAAAAAAAAATCATGGCCGAAGCCGTTTCCTTTCTGACCTTATTTTCGAAATTAAAGTGAATCAGTTCATAAGCACGACTAAAGGAAAAAAAAGAGGGATGCCGACCATTCAGTGAAGTCGCGGTGCTCGATAGCTTTAGGTATGGCGTCGTGGCCAAGGCCGTAGGGAGGAAGGGGCGGTCGCGATTCAATCGCATCATACTTCGCGAGGCATGAGAGTTTCTGATCAATTTTGGGGTTTCATCTTGGCTCGAGCTCGCGTGCGAAGGGAGAGGCGTACGTGGATTTTGGATCGGCGACGCTAGGGTTCCAGTTAGGGTTGCAGTTTCATCGGCGAAGGGAAGATGGATCTTAGTTTCGACCTGTGCGGGGAGGCAGTGAGGTAATAATATTTTCTTAAATTTTATATATGTGAATTTTTTTTAAGCAGAGGAAAAGAAAGAAAAAAAATTCATTTCAGCAAGGTTTATATATATATACAGATTCTTCAATTTAAACATATACTTACAAGAGGAAAATGATATATATATATATATATATGTATGTATATATATATAGGTAGATTTAAATAGTAGATAGATGTTTTTAGATAAACAGCTAAAAATAAAATAAAAATAAGAAGCAATTCTGTTTCCATTTAATGTATGAATATGGGTCTGAAAGGAATTTTTATTTAATTTATTTTAATTGCTAGAAATAATTTATTAAAAAGAAAATTTGTTCAAAATTAAATTTACGGGTTGAAACCCAAATTTTTAGTTAATTGAAAATCTATGACTGGGAATTTAGTTGTGCGATTAGTTCAACTATTTATAAATGGTATAAATATTTATACAACGTTTAAATTAAAGGAACAAATAATAATAGAGTTGCTCGATCAATTCAAATATTAATAAATCATATAATATTTTATTCAAGGTCAAAAGTCGAGAAAACCAAGGGAATATTGGAGTGAATGGCAAATGCAAAATCAAAGGTGAGTTAATCTCACTCAGTTAAATTTAAATTTAAATGATTAAATTTAAATAATTGTTTGAATGGTTGGTTTGATTGCTGTGCTATAGTGTGGTATAATGTGGAATTGGTATTTTATATTGTGCTAACGTCTGTGGATGCAGGGAAAACAGGTTGGAGGGATCCAACTGGATCCCTCAACATTTATTTAAATTATTTAATACCCTCTGTTGTGATTATTTTATATCCCGTGATGAATATTATTGACAACTGGAATATTGAATGTTATGGTTTACCTGAATATGTTCCGGTGCACTAATTTATCAAGATATATAGAATTGGATTTTGGAATTAAAATAAAGAGAATTTGTAAGTGAAATGATTATAGAGAATTTAAATAAATTAGGAATGAATTGGATAAGAATAATAGTAGTTTTAAATTCTAATAAATAAATTCCGTATATGGAAGGGAAATTTTGAATAAACAGAAGATTAACGAATTTTTAAACTTCAGTATGATTAAAACATTTATTTAAAATTCAAGGTTTAAATTATTTAAGAAGAATAAAGAAGAAATTGGGAAAAATCTAAAATTGGTATATTTCATTTAAAAGATTTTAAATCAAACGGAAAATAATAACAATAATAATAAGTCCATAACTAATGAATTATGAAATGAATTGAGTAAATAAAGGAACTTATTTCAAAATAAAATAAATTGGAAATCAATTTGGGGAAATTGATTTAAGTGATTGAAGTTGGAATTTTCTCTGGATAGCCAAGTACAGGTTTCTTTAAAAGTAAATTTTTAAATATAAATTAAATGTTTTAAAGTTGTTTTTTTTAAAAAGAAAGCAAGTTTTGTAAAATTTATTATTTCTAATATTTTAAGTCTAAAGCAAATATTTTCTTTTAATCTATTTTAGCAGTAATTATTAGGAAGTAACTTAGTATTTTGTTTTTCAAAAGTAGAAATCCAGTTTTATATTTTATTAAGTAGCTTTATTTTCAAATGTTTATATAGTATATATTTGTAACCAATTATTGAAGTAGTTTTAACTTAAATGATTTAAAGTAAATTCCAAAACAAGCATTTTGTTCAATCTATTTTCGTAATAATTATTTAAAGAATGATTTGGTATTGTGATTAAAGAAGAAATCTAATGTATAGTTATAAGGTAACCTTATTTTAGTCATTTCTAAAGTATTATTATAAATTAAGTATTAAAGTAAATTTTTCTAAATTAAATGTTAAATATATTTTACAATAAGTGTTTTTAAATTATTGTAAAAATCTAAAGTTTTGTGCTTGGTGATTCCAGTGGAAATGGAAATACTTGGAATTTATTCTGAGAAAAAGAGGATAGTTTGAAAACTGTTTTCAAAAGGGTTTGAAAGTGAAAATATATCTTGTAAAGACATTTTGAGATAAATAAATAATTTGGAAAAAATTATTTATTGTTTGATGGTTGTTTGTGAATATTAATTGATAGTTAAATCACCGACTATCAATATTGGACAAAATGCGTTGATCGTTCCGTAGAAACCGGGATCAAGATTTATTTCTCGAATACCACTTCGATCCGGTTTGTACGTTCTATGGAAATGATTTTGGATTCGAAGATGGAGCAGTGAAGTGCAAGGGCTAATCGCTACTAATCCTGAGGATATTTCCAAAATGGATGTAGTAGGAATAGTGCCTTCGGTTCCGTTCGAACATGGGACGGACTTGTATGGATGAATGCTTGCGAAACATCGTCAGGTGGATGATGCGCATTCTAAGGGATATGTTCTAAAAAGGTAACGCTTAGCCTCAAGCCTCATCAAATGGGAATGACTGAAAATCAGGGGTTATGCAGCAAGGCTAAGTGGGTAGCACCCAAGCAGGGTGAGGTCATCCCTGTCTAGATGTCCCTTTTTATTTCGGCTTAGTGGGCGGTTGCTGATCCCAACCGCGGGGTGATCTCACTTAGGATTATCTAGTAAGGGGTAGTCCCGGTCTTGTGTTGCAGGGGAGCAGGCGTACTCCTCGGTACGGTGATCTAGGCCCCGTACTGTGATATGAGTAGTCAAGTGATTCAGGATTGCTTTGACGAGTTATGGAGGAGCAAATGGAGCAGGAGGCTTCTGCGTTGTAGTTATCTATTTTTCCGCTGTGTTGGTATCTCTGAGTCGTCTCTCTGAGTTGTACTTGTACTGTTTAGAGTTGTATAACTAGACAGGTGTTTATAACTGTCTAGTATTTGTTGTATTGGCTGTAAAACTCTGATGTATATGATACTATGTAAAGTATTATGTGATATATTATATTTTATTCGTTCCGCTGTGAGATTCTGATGTTGTTTGTGTTCTTCTTTCTCTTTCTTTTCTTCTTCTATCCCTTTCTTTCTTCTTAGCGATGCAATTTCCTGGAGTTTGGAAGTTGGGTCGTTAATGGTACCCCAGTGCCTAGTCATTAGTTGGAAATCCATTCTCCCTACGAGCCTTGTACGAGTTTTGTTTGAATTACCCACTCTGTGGCTAGTAGATGGAATTTAATAGATGTAACAATTTCAGCTATTTTATAAGTATTTGTATATAGACCCTATTATAATATCAGAGGATTTCTATAAAATTGTTTTAGCTATCGTAAGGTAAAAACCCGACATGTTTATTTGTGGCGTGGTCTTACGAGATGCTTTTGTTTTCAAAGGATTTTCGAAACTTTAATAATCAATTGGGTGTGATTTTCTCACGCTAGTAATCTAGACTGACTCGGGTGTTATTTAACTGTAATGCTCGTGTCAGACCGAGTATTATAGGATACAGGATATGATGCTGTGGAGCTCAGAAGACGAGCTGGATGATGATACGTACTTCCATACTTGTTTATATATATATTCCCGCTGTGTTGAGTTGCTATTTATCCATTTGTATGTTGTTGTTGTTGAACTGTGATTGATGTACTCTGATGATGTAATATATAAACAGAGATATTTGATTTTGAGTAAAGATCATTTATTATCTATTATATTTTATTCCGCTGCGATGGTTAGATTCTGTTATTGTTTTCTATTTTCTTCTTCTACCTCTTCTCTTTAACCCAAATGGTTCGTATTTCTGTACCACTTGAGTTGATTTAGGTAGAATAGTGTTAACTCAAGGGGTACAGATTTGCGGGCCGTTAAAGCATCAAAAGATTTCAACTCCTTTTTTGCAGTTCTGGCTATCAAAACTGATGGGATTTGATTATGAAATCCAGTATAGAAGTGGAACTGAAAATGTAGTAGCTGATGCTTTATCTAGAGTGACTGGATCAGAAATCTTATGCATGGCATTGTATGTGATCAATTCAAACCTCAGTAAGCTTATTGAGGAAAGTTATAAGCTTGACTTAAATTTTCAGCAATTGCTAAGTAAACTGAGTCAAGGACAGAATATACATAATTTCTCTTTGGTTGATGGATTATTAAGGAGGAAAGGGAAAATAGTAATAGGACCTAATGACAATTTGAAGAAATCTATTCTGGAATGGTTACATTCTTCACATCAAGGTGGACATTCAGGGAGAGATGCTACATTGAAGAGAATTAAAGCATTGTTCTATTGGAAAGGGATGTCAACATATATGAGCAATTTTGTAAGACATTGTTTAGTATGTCAAGCTAATAGGCATGAAAATGTTGCCTACCCGGGTCTTTTGCAGCCATTACCAGTTCCTTAGGAAGTATGGGTTGATGTGTCAATGGATTTCATCTTGGGATTGCCAAAATCTCAAGGCAAGGATGTCATTATGGTGATAGTGGACATACTTAGCAATATGCACATTTTGCCGCTTTGTCTCATCCATATACAGCCATGGATGTAGCTCAGTTTTATTTGGATCAAGTGTTCAAATTACATGGTTGGCCACGATCTATAGTAAGTGACAGAGATCATGTATTCCTTAGCAATTTTTGGAAGGCTTTGTTTACTATTCAAGGCATTGAGTTACTGCTATCATCTTCATACCATCCTGAAACAGACGGTCAAACAGAAGTAGTAAATAAGTGCTTGGAAACATTTTTGAGATGCAGGTGCAGTGAGAATCCGAAGGATTGGAGTTTGTGGATCCCTTTGGCTGAGTGGTGGTACAACACTAATTTTCACACATCAATTCAAGCAACCCCTTATAAAATTGTATATAATCAGTCCCCTCCACTTCATTTACCTTATATGCCGGGTGAAACTAAAGTAGAAGCAGTGGATAGATCTATGTGCAAAAGGGAGGAGATGATTAGGTTGTTAAAGTTTCATTTGCAAAGGGCACAAAATAGAATGAAGATGCAGATTGATAAGCATAGAACAGACGGAAGCTTTGTTGTAGGGGATTGGGTGTGGTTAAAGTTGCAGCCTTATAAACAGAAGACAGTGAGAAATGTTGCTAATGAAAAGCTAGGAGCTAAATTCTTTGGTACATTTCAAGTTTTAGAGAAGGTGGGGACGGTAGCTTACAAGTTAAAGTTGCCAGAAGATGCACAAATTCATCCAGTTTTTCATGTTTCTCAGTTGAAAAAAGTTAGAGGAACATTGCCTAATGCGGCTCATATTCCAGCTATGTACCAGGGGCAAGGCAGTGATTTCATTTTAACTCCTACTGTTATTGTTGATAGAAGGATGGTTAAACATATAAATCAAGCTCAGGTGCAATATTTGGTGCAGTGGGATGGTTACCCTGATTCTGAAGCCACTTGGGAGTTTGCTGTGGAGTTTGAAGCAAAATATCCGAATTTTGTAATAGAGTAGTTGTTGTTGTTGATTGTTTGAAAGCTTGATTTGTGATTGTTTGAGTGCTTCATTTGTAAGATTCAAGTCTTGAGGTCAAGACTTTTAATAAGAGGGAAGGAATGTAACAGAATATAGGTATAGTACACGTGGCATTTGTATTTATACTGATATATATATCAGTATACTGCTGTAATAAAATAAATATACAATCATTTTCACTCGTTTCCATTTCATTTTTCTGTTTGCTTGCTCAGGAGGTTGCCTCCATTAACAGGAAACTTTCTTCCTGTTGCAGATTTGAATGACGTGAATTGCGATGGTGGTTGGTCGTGTATTGAGGATTTTCGGCAATGGCAAGTCGAGTTGGTGGAAGAATTTCTCGTAGTTGACTGTCTTTTTGGTCGATTGTAGAGGATGGTCGTGATTTTGCGACAGTATTCGATTGGGATTTGAGGTTGCTTTGGGGAGATTTAGGCTGGGTTGCGATTTTCGAAGGTGTGATTGCTTGCAGTAGTGGTTTCGGAGGATGGATGTGGGAATGGGTTGTTGACAGTGGAATTATAAGCTGCTGATTGAATGTGGTTTGGTTATGGTCGATGGAAGCTACTATCGAGTGGTAGATGGGTGCACTGTGTGTGGTTTGAAGCGACCAGACGAGGGTTTGAAGTTTGTATTTGTGGAATTTGTGTGTAGATGATGGAAGGGAAGTGTGAATGGTGTATGTGTTGCTCTGCTGTCAATGTATAGTTGAAAATGTGAATGGTGATGGTGGAATGATGGTGGATAAGGCAGTATAGCAGAGAATTGAGAAGTGTGCGCTGTTAAAGTGCTTGGTTGTGAATGTTCAGTGTTCGAGTGCTTCGTTGTGAACGTGGCAGAGGAGAGGAGCTACTGTATGTGCACTGATGTTGTTGACAGTGAAGGAGCAGGCATTTGTCACTGCTGATGGTGAACTAAAGGTGGGTAATTTTCAGTGGTGTTTGTGGATGTAGGCAGTGGGAATTCAAGTAGATTTTGAAGTGGTCGAGGAGTTGTTTTTAGTGGTTATGGCAAGTTTGTGATGGTGCAGAGCAGTTTGAATATTGTGATGCAAGTGCTCGGAAGTGAGAAATGTCCACTATTTTGTATGTGTGAGGCAGTGAAGGACCACAGGTCGAATTTCAGGCGATGGAGGGTAGTGAGATGAGTTTGATAGAGGAGAGGACGGAAATCAGAGGTGATGCAACTGTATGTGGTGGAGTTGATGGCTGTGGGGTGTTCAGTGCACCGTATGTTTGTGGTGATGGGTTGATGTGGTCAGTTTTTGTGATGACTGTGAAGTATGAAGTTGAAATATGGTCAGTGTAAATGACTGTGATGGTTTATGGATTGTTTTGATGGAAGAAGGACATGGGTGGCAGGCAGTGGTGAAAGTTTGGGAGTGAAGTGGTGGAAATGCGGTATGACAATGCACAGTTCACTGTGTGTGTCTATATATGTATATATATATATATATATATATATATATATATTCATTTATTTTTTTGAAATGTAAATAAAAAAGTGAAACAAAGAAAAAGGAAAATGTTGTAAAAATGTAGATGCAAAATTGTAAATGACAAGGAAATAAAATGTTTTTTCGACTTTTATTGTGAAATTGTGTTTCTTTTATAAAAATGCAAATGCAATGCAAACTGAATAATAACGAACACCAAATCAAATTCAAACAAAAATCACACAAGCACACAAAATTTATTTGTTACTATTTTTATAAATTGCAAACACACAAAATAAAAACACATAAAAATCAAATAAAAATAATTCGAAGAATAGAAAATCAAATCAAATCAATTCCCTGCCAACGGCACCATATACTTGTTCGAACCGGCTAAATATCCATTGGATTGGAAAATAGTCGATCGAATTTTAAATTAAAATTAACTGCAAGCGCACGGCGTACAACGATAATACGTGGGGAGCACATATCGTTTCGTAGGGAATTATTTAAAATTTTTAAATTTCTATTCCGTAACACCCCACATCCAATAGTGTACCCAAAAGGACACACTAAAAGGCATGGTACGTAGTAGGTATAACTAAAACTAGCAGAGACTAAGATTCACAAAACAAAAATTAAATAATAATAATTTGCTAAAGGTCAAACTCCATAATATAAAATGATAAAAATGAATCACCAAATACCCAATACATCATATGACAAAATACCCATACAAGTCTCTTGAAATCAAAAACCAAAAGTCTCAAATAATATCAGAGTACAATACACCCCTCTCAAAATACCAGCTCAATAAAAGAACTAAAAACTAGAACTGAAGGAAAGAAATACATGATAGAATCTCCAACAAGTCTCCAAGAATTTGTGGTCTACTTTTTTGTCCCCATTGCCTATGGGGGAAGGGGAAAATAAAGGAGTGGGTTAGACTAAAAGTCTTGTGAATGATAGTAATTACTAGAATCTTTAAGCAAAGTAAAAGTAATAGACCTTACAAGAGTTCTAGTATATAAAAGGAAACAAAGGAAATATGAAGAAGGAATAAGCTGGAAATAAATACAATTTAACTAAATTAACACAATTGATTAAATTTGATTTTTTGCACTTGTCTTTGGTAGCTGCTTTGATTAGGCTGAATTCATAATCCTATAATTAGGCTGAAATTATAATTCTACCCTTTGATCGCCTGCTACTCCATGTTCCTTACTGCGGACTAGACGCTATATAGCTCCCTATACAGAAATGGTGTCTACGAATGACACACAAAGTATCTACTGTGGACTAGACGTTATATAGCTCCCTACATAGAAGGCAATGGTGTCTATGAAAGACACACACACACTAAGCGCTTAGAACTCAATAGCGATTTATCTCCCCTAATCGATGCCACACGCTCGGTCACCGCTAGTTTGCACTATCTATTGCTCCCTCTTTTGACCTTTTATTTACCTTAGGCAGCATAAGTGTGCCTTCGTCTCACTTCAGGCTATTGTGAGACACCATGTTCATAGAAAATATGGAATGATGTTGGTATTGGTCCCTGTTAAATAAAATCTAGTTGCGTCCCTTGTTCAAATCTCCATGATTTGGTCTTTTAATTATTGACCTTTTACCTACGTTAAACAACATAAGCGTGTCCCAAGGGAAATGTTGCTGGTACAGATCTTTTCTTTTAACCATTGACCACTTATCTACCCTAAACAGAATGAGGGAAATGCTGCTGGTATGGATCTTTTCTTTTAACTATTGATCACTTATCTACCCTAAATCGCATAAGAGAAATGCTGTCGATACAGATCCTACTTTCATCTTTGCTTAATAACTTAGTTTAATTATTTTAATAAACCTTTGTTATTATTCTTACTATCTGTGCTCATTAATTTATCCTATGTCTTAAAATAAGCCTTATTCTGCTCTGTTTTCTTATTATAACCAACGTTATAATCATGCTTATTACTTAACCCAAGGTCTAAGTGTGAAAATAAGCTTCTTTCATCTTTTACTCTTTTTAGTTATAATTCTAAGTTATAACTAGGCCAATTATTCTTAATTAGTCCACTTCTAACACCAATATCATAATTAGGCTCAATTTCAGTCTTAATTCCATCTTTATTACAGTCTTTAAAATTTACATCTTACCTTCTTTTATTTCAGTATTCTTATAATTTTAGTCCATATTCGTGTTTAATCTATTCTAATCCATACATGAAGAAGAAGGAGAAATAAAAGAAAACTGAAATAGAAGAAAATCCAAAGCGTAGGAAAAAGATGTAAATAACGCATAAATAACAGTAAATAAATTAAAATACTGTAAATAAATTGTAAATAAATGAAAAAACTATAATTAACTAAATAAACTAAAATTAACTGAAAAAAATAGCTAAAAGAAATAGACTAAAAATAATTCTAAAAACTGTAAATAAACTACTAAAAAGGTTATTCCAAAAATCGTAGTAAAACTATAACTATTGAAAACTCTATTATTTTAAAAAACTTAAAGCTAGAATCCCCTTTTTTTTACAGCAACCAAAATTCTCCAGAAATCTCCTCTAATTTGTACAATCTCCATCTTTTATTTGAATTTTTATATATAATATAATTTTATTTTATAAATGAAGAATGTAGACAAATATTTAAGAGAAGAAATGGATGCTAGATTTTGATTTTAGAGTGAAAACCTAGGTTAGGTCTTATTTATAGTATTTTAGGTGTGCTTTCAACCGTAGATTAGAATCTTTAAAAACTTCTGCTGACTCATTTCCGTGTCAAAGCTTACAATGCGCCTTGTCTGCGTCTTATCTTATATTTAATTTAATTAATTACACCCTCAATAATATACAAACTATAAATAACGTTTTCTTTTCCTTAATTAATTTCTAATTTGTGACATTTTATTTCATATTAAATTTCCATGCGTTTCTCTTTATTCGCATGTTTCATTTCAGTTTTCAACATCCTATTTAATTTACGTGTTTACGTCTGAAATAAACAAACAAACAACATATCAATATCTTTTCACATTTACATCTGAAACTAGTAAATTAACATGTCAATATTTCTCCATGTTTATGTCTAAAATAAATTAATAAATAACTAGAAATTCTTATGCCAGCTTGTACCTATTTACATTTGAATTAATTGAATGAATAGCATGTGAATTGTTATGTCGATATTCTATATATTCAAATCTGAATTCATTGTCTACATTTTTTCCATATTCACATCTGTTTAATTAGATAAATAACATACGTCCACAATCGTATATATATGTTGTGTACTAATTAGTAACATAATTCTTTACCTTTAAATTGAGCAATCAATTGTATTAATTGATTGGTATTAATGTTTTTATGTTTAAAAATCAAACCGACCCTTATTCTTTACTAAGAAAGAAATAACAAACCTTATATTTTCTATAAGAAATATAATCGTTCCATAATACACTTTTGCCTTATCTTTTCAAAATATAACGTTTATTTTATTAAACGTCTTCTTTTTATAAATATATGGTTACATTTTCTCTCATTTACAATAACCCATCTCATTTGAACATTGTCATCTAAATTTATAAAAGTGGATGCCTTCTTTTTAAATACATTGCTATACCTTTTTTCTCTTTTGTAACAAAACAAACTCCATGTTTATAAAATCATACGTATATTCAAAAATGAGAAGTTTATTTTATTTATCTCAAAACATGCATTTATTTTTATTTAAAATTCTCATTCCATTTTGACACAAATGCAAGTTCTTATATTAAACTCAATCATTATAATTTAATTCTTTTTTCCCTTTCTAATTGAAACATTTCAATAAATCTACTGCCAATTAATTTCAATACTAATTTCAAACGAATTCTAATTATAAACACTATTTCTTTTCACTTATAATTATTTATTAACTCCTTCTTAAATTTTAGGTTGTTACATATTCAATCAAATTAACTAAGATTTAAGAGTGTTAAGCTAAAAATGTAAATAATTTGTAAAAGAAAATGGATAAAAATATGACGGTTTAAAGGCAATTTAGATATAAATCCACTCTCCAGATCACATAAATCAACACAACATGGAATTCTGATCTCTCTTTTTTAGTCTTTACTGAATTTAATTGATGTGTTTATCATAAGTATGGAATATTTGTGCTATTAGTTAGCCCAATATAAACCTTCAAACTATGAAACACTCCTTAAACCACTTGCTAACTCTCATGAAAGACAATAATGAAGTTGAAAATAAAATCTATTTTAAGCATGGCCTATTAACTATTGATTATAAATATAAACCAGCAAATTTTGATTTCAACATTCACTTCATTACCAATCATATGTAGATGAAGAGGTTCTTTGTGTTTTGTTTGTTTAAGTATAGCCTATTTGGTGTCAACAACATAGGCTATCAAATTCAAAGCTAAAATAATAAAGTTAAACCATACCTAACATTGCCATTAAGCACAAAAAGAGATCACTAATTATCAAAATGTTGAAGTTACATGATTAAGAGAGCTTCATTACCCCTAAATTGAAGGGGTTTAGCCTCTCATATTTTTTATCATTTCAATAAATGTAGCATTCAACATGAAATAAAAACAAGAGGAAAAGAGGGCAAAGTAAATAGAGAGCTGACTAAAAGAAAACGAAAGCTACTCTACTTGCATAATAAATGAAACTACACTACTAGCATGAAATGAAATAAACAAGAAAAGAAAAGAGCATGTATTAAAATTGCATAAAAAGGAAGTTACATGAAAGAAGAAGAAATGGCTAAGTAGCCATGAAATAAAAAGGGAGCTTGTATTTTATTTTTGAGTCTAAAATTAAACTAAAGAAGAGGCTCAAAGGAGGCTAAGAAAAGAGAGGAGAGATTACAAGAAACATACGGGGTACTTATACATGTTTTGAAACCCTAATCCTATTTTTAGGAACTACCCAAACTACCCCTTAGGAAGTGTGGTCACCAAGTTATCATTAGCACAAGATAATCCTCCATTAAGTGTGCAAGTAACTTTAGTGCCCTTTTAGCGTGTGCAATAGCTCCTAATGGTAGATCAAGGTAAGTGAGTAGGTGGGGTTCTCCATGTTCATGAGTTTGAAATATTTCCATCTTCGGTTGCTAAAATGCCCCTACATGAAGATGAATATATGTCGATTTGAAAATAATTTGAATTTGGGTTTAAATATGCTAAAATACCCAATATGATCATTTATTTAATTAAATTCAATAAAATATGAAAGTAAAAATATGCACATTTACATGCATATCAAAACTGCTTAAAATCTACCTTTTTAAATATTCAAATTATTTTGATTTTTCCCAAGTTATTTTACTATATAAACCATTTTCAATGCTAAAACTATTTTACATTAAACCATTTAAAAAATTTCAAGCTAATTTCTAAAAATTCAAACTGGTCAAGTGGGAATTTTTTATATTTAAATTTTTGATTTAAATGCGAATTGGGTTAAAATGAAGCAATACCTAAGTTTTCCATTCGAAACGATTCTGGAAATGAAATTAAGATGTTGGAGCTAAATTTATTTTCAAGTGAAATTGATATATTTCCAGTAAATATGATATTTTGAAATGAAATGATATTTTGAAATGAATATGATATTTAGATATCAAGTATAAATCGATTTTGAAATGTAAAAGTACCAACTGGTGTGTAAAATGATGTTTGATTATTAAAGAGACTGGTGCCTCTTATTGGCATACTCTTTGTCAATATTGGAACCACTTTAACAACTGTGCACGCGGAGAAGACTACATAACAAAGTGGTCGAATTTGGCATCGTTTGCTGGATTTGAAGAAAGAGAATGATGATGGATAGACCCCGGCACTTGTGCCAATTTGAAATGACTAAAACAGGACGGCTTGACAGGGTCAAGCAGGCTAGTTTCCCCCAACGGACATCCGTTCTTCGATTTTCTTCTTAGACTTGGTCCATATTATTACTCTTAATACTGGTTTCGATTGGTGCACCTTGATTTTGGGATAACCTCCCTTTGACTTGATATAGGATAGATATACACGGTGGACCATTGTAGCTACAATGTGTTACCACCAGCCCTGCGACCTGAACTGGTAGTATCCTACCTTGGGCATTGCCTCACGTGCCTTATCATACTTTTATCCCTATATGAGACCACTACGATTTTGTTTTAGTGCTATTGTATAATTGTGCATCACTATCCCCCGACGTGCTACTGGGGTGTTATATGTAAACTGTATGACAGTGCTTAAAAACGCATTAAGGGGGATTAATGTAAAGCCTTAACGGTAAGAAAAATATTTATTTTACTGATTAGACATTATGTATATAGCGTATTCTACTATATATAAATAATTCGACGAATCCTTAAGAGATGGAAAATCACGTAACATCTCTTGATTTATTGCACTCACGTTATACACTGGATAGGAGATGTGAAACCCCCTAAATATCTCTGACACCATTACACTCACGATATATGTGGATTTACATAAGGATATTTTAATCCTGACTCGAGTGTTTTGTCTTTTCATTACGCTCGGGTCAGCCTCGAGTATTTCAGCGCATTGAAGATCATTATCTGGAGGACGAAGACGAATTTGGTATATTCCTACTATTATCATTCCCTTCATCATGTTGTTCTACTGCGTTATATTTTGTTTCTGTTGTATATATAACTCTGATAAATGTTGTATAAGATATAATCAAATGTATAGTAAACAGCTTCATGAACTGTTTATTTGATTATTGTATTTTGTCATTCCGCTACAAGATTCTGTGTTTGTTTTCTCCTTCTTTCTTATTTTTCTTAATTAACCCCATTAATTAGCTATGTTTTGGATTGTTTAAGTTGGACATGTGTCGATTATTTTCAATTTAAACCTTCCGAAATTTGGGTCGTCACACTTCTTTTAGGGGTGTCGCCCTCGAACGGGTAGTCTTGCCTCCACTGGCGGTATGAGGATCATTAGACTTCTCGATAGGGGGCTCAGAAGGCTTGGTATTTGAGGGCCAAAGTTTTTTTAGGGGAAACATGAGGGTAGGGCTTGTAGGAGCAGAGCTAAAAGATATTTCCATGCCAGGCCCCTTCTTTATCATGACTATAGAGTGGTCAGTTTTCAATCCCTCCGCTATAGTAATCTGGTCAGTCGGGTCTGTGATACTTGTAATAGCGACGTCTTCCTCTAGGGATAGGGAAACTTCCTTCAAGTTCTCTAGGCAACTATCTTCTAGAAATCAAACCCCGGATTGGAACTATAGGAATGGAAGGAGCAATAAGTCCTATGGAAATAGACGTTGATGTAGTGAAGATCTCCAAAGGACCCAAGCCTTGAGTGGCCGATGGTAGAGGAGGAAGATGTGAATGACCTATAAGTTGGCAAATAGTGTGATAAAGGGTAGAGATAGACTCATGCGAGACTTGGAGCTTCTCGAAAATAGGTGAAAAAAGTGATGTACCTACGCCCGGGCTTTGCTGAGTAGGAGATATGGAGATTTCTCCCTCTTCGAATGAATGCTGGACATGCCGATTTACGAAGGGGGAACATAGGGCTCGATGAAGGTGGTCGCCGTCGAAGCTGGAATATTTGGGTGGCCACAGAGATGGTCCCTTTAGTGTTAGGAATATCTACTGTAGGCTCCAAGGATTTTGAAAGGTATGATTCTTCTGGACTCGATATGCTTAGGCCAGTAGAAGCCTCGACAGCAGCAATGGCAGCAACAGCGTCTTCTTCAGCAAGAATGACTTTTCCCTCTTTAAGTTTGACCATGTCGTCTGCATCGAGATACTTAGCCATGAGTTCTTCTTCAGTGAGGCCTTTACAAGCCGATTTAGAGTAACGCAACACCTCCTTCTAAGCACCAGCTAGGGTTTTAGAGTATGTGCTCCCTAGCCACTTAAGTTCTTGTGTATAACTACGCTTGCATAGAAGTGCCGGAGAGTATTATTTAACTATTCCCTTTCCTTGGCCCTTTCTTATTTAAGCTCCTTAACCTATTGCTTGGCGACGACGAGCTCAATATCAGTATCGAGTTTCTTAGCCTTCAAAAGGAGTAAGTCATCGCTAAAGCTTCTTGGTTTCTATACGAAGATTTTGGATTTCTACTACCTGCTCTTTTATAGTGTCCCTAGCCTGAATGGTTTCATTCTTTGCAGTAAGAGCCAGGTCCTTCTCGACAATTTGCGTGTTCAAGGTAGTGCCCTCTTTTTGAGTAGATTTTAGCATGTTTGCAATACAATCATAACATCACCATGAGCCTTCGTATTTTCCGACATCATGCTATCATCCTTAGCCTTAGATTCTAAAGTCATTTTCTCCAAATCCCTCTTATGACCTTCAATGATTCTTTCATAGGTTTGCTTCTCAGAAATGAAGGACTAGATGTTGGTGTAATAAATCCTGTTGACCTTAGAGAGAGCAAAGTTGAGTTTTTTCCATTTATTTCGCTAGTCAATGTGCGTATGAATCTTCTAGACATCTCGGTATACCTCTACTTTGGAATGTCTTCGATGTCCTGATCAAACATGACACCCTATAGAGAGAGGTTAGAAAAAGCAGCCTGCTTATGGGGCGGGGCAGTCGAAAGAGAAGACGAGGGAGTAGAGATTCCTTCAGATTGTAGAGGAGCATCGGTAGTCAAGGACTTTGAAAATGGAGCTTGTTGGTGGGGAGGAAGCCGAGATTCAGCATAAGGCAGAGGAACGTCGGAAAGGGAGCCATGGAGATCTTGCGATTCTTAATGTCGCTTGGTTTGATCATGTGACAGCCTCTCTTTGGCCTGCCTTTTCTTACTTTCCCTTTTTTCTTTGCGGTCCTCCTTTACTTCTCGTTCCTTCCTTCTAGACCTCTCCACATCAGTTTCACGGTGCCTTTCGGTAATTGGAATGAGATAGATATGGGTCAGGGGTTTTCCCTCTAAACTCATCCACATAGTGCTAGAGCTTTCGATATCTATCTCAGGCTATGGAATTTGAAACAAGGAGAAAATTTGTATAAGTATCGGAATTCCAGAATACAAGTGAATGCAGGGATGGTGTGTTTGTGATCCTAGTAAGGTGTATAGTGCCATCAAACCCCTAAGTAGTCCATGGACTATGCTGTTATGGAATTAAGATGGAGTTTCACCCCCTTCATCTAGGATTCCCCTTGACAAGAGGCTAGAGTTTGGGGAACACTCCGCAAGGAGATCACCAATACTTAGGAATGAGCTGGGGGAGTTTCATCGCCTAAAGACAATGTACTCGTCTCTGTGGCCTTTTTGGGGGATTTGACAACAAAATGCTTAGGACAGGGTGAAGAAGGAAATTGAGGGACGTCTCACCAAACCACTTGTCTTTTCCCAAACTAGCAGCATATTCACTATCGCTGCCATAAGCACTTTCTTCTTCCTCCACACCTTCCTCCTCCCTCGTCTCCTCTTTCCTGTCTCTCCCCTTAATGTTTTCAATCTTCTCCAGAATTAATGGCATTCTAGCTCCTTTATTCCCTCCTTTCGGGGCCTTGTCCACAATTAGCTCTTCCATTCCGCTTTCAACAGGCTCTTTAGCACATATCTTGCCCAACGGACCTTCAACTTCCCCTTAAAGATTCTCACCAGAGCTACGACTATGGGAAGAAGATCAGACAGGTGCTCTGGAGTTGCTTGGCAGAGGTCTGAAAGAATGAAATGAGAAGTTCCATACTCTAATCTATTTTGGAGCAGAAGACCACACCGTCGAAGGTTCTTATTGGTTAGAAGATATGCGATGGTGTAATGCAAGAAGCTAGTCTCCTTTAGAGCTTTAAGGATATCAGCATGCTTGTCGCGATCATCTTGAGCAGGAATGTCTACAGAGGAGAAAATAGTAAGTTAAACACTTGAATGAAAGGAGCCCAAGTGTAGCAAGAGCAAGGAAGGAAGGGATCTTATGTCTAGAGAGCCAGCGCATGTTAAAGCCATGCAAGCATTGAATAAAGAAATACTTGTTTATGAAGTGCAAGCATTTATTTTTGAGCGTCTTTGTAATTTGACATCAACACTAGGCCTCGAGGGTCATATAAGATGGTGAGTCGTTTCGACGCTTGCAATGCAGAATATAGGTTAGTTCGTTGAAATTTGAAAGCCGTTGAAACTAATTCATGAAGAGCACGAATAAGGAGTTCGGGAGAGCATACCCATTAGGGTGAACTTGGGATGAGCCAGCTCAAGCTCTTGAAGAATCATGTGTAGAAAAGGATTGAAGGGTGAGACAACATCGCTTAGACACATATACCAATTACATGCTCTGTATCCCAGTGGAGGATGTTGTGCTCGTTTACCTTATGTTGGGAGTAGTACATCACTTTCAAGAATCGTGTGTTGGCAACATTTGTTTTAGAGTATCTTCGCAGTAAGAATAGTTGGCACCTGTTCAGGTGGGTCGTCTAGAACTCGAAGGCCAATGCACTCATTTGTCAGAGGATGTACTTCTTAGATAAGGACAACTATCGTCTGTAGCTCTACAGCGATCGTACGCCTTGGTACAGAAGGCATTAAAGTGGAAGTTTGAGCCGTGGTAGACCAAGCTTTGGGAGGAGTAGATGTCCTAGTATCGGTTCGAAAGCGAGGAGACTGATGAGACATTATGGATAGGAAAAATTGGCGTTCAAGATGGCCATGTATGTTTTATTTCGAATAATAAATCGTATGACTGATACCCATAATCTAAAAGATGTCGATGTATGTTGACCAACCGGGTTCTGAACGTCGATAAGGGTAAGTGAAACTGTTAACCTATGTAGTGTGAGTCGCATAACCCATACACGATTAATGGACACCGTGTGTAGATGGCTCGTTCATGCTAGAAAAACAAGCCATGATGTACGATAGAACTATGCATCGGATCTTACCCATTCTCATCAGATAATCTATAACGGATCCATTGTCCGAAGCAACATAGAAGCTTTTCTTTTATAGGAACATGGGAGTACAGATTGACATGCATACCAACAAAATTATTCAAGCGCTAGAACTCGCTCAATACAACCGTTCTTTGAGAAAGAACCGTCCTATTGAAACTGAAATGGCGATGATATTTCGATTAAGCATCAGATGGGTAAAATCAAGGCATATTAAAAATATAAAGACTCGAGTCATTATGTTCAACCATCTCCTTAAGGCACACCCTAAGTTGGATCAAATCACTTCGAGTTGGATGTAAGAGCCACCATAGAGGAACTAGGGTATGTCCCAACCAACCTTTGCCAAGAATCTCCAAATAATCATCCCCAACTTCAATGGCCCCACCATAAAAAGCGATGGGTCGACATTTCTCTACCCAGACAACTTCGCCAATGACAACCCACCTTGTTAGAATTAGATCCGAAGACAACAAAGTGTTTGAGGCTGAGAGAAATGATGGTCGACAATAATGTGTCAAAGATGATTGACGATGATCTGGTGGCAACAATAGTTGTAGGAGGCCGGCTGTGGCCTTGCACGATCGACGACGAGCAGTTTAAAGTGATTAGAAGGTGATTGAAAAGAATTCAGTGAAGACTAGGGTTCAATCATGGACAGTAGGAATCAAGAAGAAAAGTGAAGAAAATGTTCTATGTCCCAAGTACTCATATTACTTAGGGGTTGAGTATGAGCATTCGGTACCGAGTGTTACCACTCTGTATTGACCGGCATTTTTTAGCCAAAAATCAAGGAAAACGAAAAAAGAAGAAAGAGCAAGCTTGACTAGGGCATGGAATGATCGCCAAAGCATAGATCTTGTCTCTAGCATGGATAATGGAATTTTAGCTATGTATGGTAGTTAAAAGAATATCTATGGAATAAAGCAACGCTTTGAAGCAATTCTTAAGAAGCTAACTAGAACCAGGAGATAGTAAGACGGTACTTGACTTGTTCCAAAGCATGCTTTGTTCTTAAAAAAAGCTTACTCTAGGGGGCAAGTTTTAATCAGCTTTTTAACCAATTAGATTTCCACCGGAATTAGGACGTCAAGATGAAGACAAAACGATTCACAAATCTGGGAACGTGTATGGAAGGGTAAGAGGATCGTACTTGACAAGTTACAAAGGTAAATGATCAAAGCGGACCACTTGGTACTTAAAGAAACTACTCGGTATCGAGAGCTTTTTACTTCGTTATGGACCTCCAAAATCACTTGTACTTGAAATACAAGCATAAGTGGTCGTCAATGAGTTCGTTTCTTCAGGAATAGACAAGCAATTCCAAGGATTCACGAGAAGAAAGCAAAGAAAGCAGAGATAAACAAAGTAATATTAGGAACCTCCTAGGAATAGCTCAATCACAAAGGAAAAGTGAATGGAAAATGAGGAGTTACAAATAGAAGATCAAATAAGAGGGGTAGGGAGGTTTTCCCCCAAGAAAACCTATCAGTATTGAGTGGAACCACTTGGTACCGAGTGGTTTAAATTGATTATTGAGCACCGCCTTCCTCTCTTATGTAATTGGAAGTGGATCTAGACTTGATGTTTGGCGAGCCTTCGGGTATACTGACTACTCTATAAATACATACCCTATGGCTATTGAAAAAGAACTTTTGGCACTTCATCTTCTATCTCCTCTTTATGACAGTCACTAATGAAGCAATTATTTGTTCTAGGCTTTAGTTTAGTAAATCCCTTGTATTAGTGACTCTGGATCACTCCAAAACTCCCTAAAACTCTTTAAAACTCCCTCAAACCTAAAAAATCAATAAAAGATACAATGAACGTAAGCCAGAGACTGTTGAACAACTAATAAAATCTTGGTGTTCTTACTGTTTTCCTTATACTTTCTGCCAGACTCAATATTTCAACAAGTTTTTGGGTATTGTGCCACTTTTGGTGTCAACACTAATATACACTAAAAATTACTTTAAATACACCATTTATTTACAGAACTACCATTATTTTCATCTTTATCATCTTCCCTCTTTAAAACATAAAACGCATTTACACAAAACTAGAAATCTTAAGTTAAAATTCAACAAAATGAACTTTAATTTTTGGGACTAATATTGTAACTTCTTTATTTTTTTAAATATTATTAGTTTTATCAAAATTAACTTTAATTTTGGAAAAATAAATAAATAATTAAAAAATAAACCAGTAAGTTGCGAAGGTTGTCATAATTGATATTTTATGCTTCATTTACTTCTTCAAAAATGTATAGATTTGATTCAATATCACTAATTTTAATGTTTTAATTTGATGGATAATAAGAAAAATACTAAGAAAATGCAACTGAAAAGAAGGGAAACCTAGTCATCTATTTTCTTGGTAAAAAATGGTGTAAGTTAGGTGATTTTGGGGTACGAATAGAATTTGACAAATAATGTCACGTTAAAAGAAAAGAGATATAAGGCGATTTAATTCTTCTTGCGTAGCTATTATCCAAAAATTATCATTTGAAGCTTACTTATAATTTTTTGTTCAAAATTTGACACAAATTCTATATGGCTTATTTGATTAAGTTGATTTCTAGTTACTCTAGAATTGAGATCTCCAATGATGTTATCTTTTAGATGATCTTTAAGAATTCTAGGAGATGATATCAAGGATTTATTTGCATATTTGTATCATTATTAGTAGAGTTTGTTGTTTTGGTTATTGGAATTATTTCTTCATCATCATTAGTACGATGGTTAAGAAAATTTTCGTCCAACGAAACATGTAAACTTTCTTCAATAGTATTATTTCATGTATTAAAAATCCTATATGCTTTGCTACGATCTGAATATCCAACAAAGATTCCTTCATCGGCCTTCGGGTCAAATTTTCCTAAATTATATTTTGTATTTAATATAAAACATTTTAATCCAAAAGTTTTAAATTATGATACTTTAGCGTTTATTCCAAATAATATTTCAAGACAAGTTTGTTTAGTCATAGGACGTATGGTTACTCGATTTAACACATAACAAGCTGTGGCAGTAGCTTCAGCCTAAAAATGTTTTGGTAGACCACTACTATTTAGTAGTGTTCATGCACATTCTTGTAATGTACGATTTTTTCTTTCTACTACACCATTATGTTGAGGTGTGCGAGGGAAAGAAAAATTATGATTTATTCCTTTCTTATTACAAAAAATTAGTAAAAAGATCATTTTCAAATTCTCCACCATGATCACTTCAAATATTTTTAATTTTCAAATCCATTTGTGTTTTAATTCTTTTAGTAAATATTTTAAACACACCAAAGGTACCACTTTTATGTTTTAAAAATGAAGTCCATGTATATCTTGAAAAATCATCAACTATTACGAAAATATATTTATTGTGATTTATAGGTCGTATTTGCGTTGGACCAAATAAATCTAAATGTAATAATTCTAATGGTTGTTTTGTAGAAATATTATTTTTAGATTTAAAAAAACTTTTCTTTAGTTTTCAAATTTGACAATCGTCACATAAATTGTCTACTTTGTGATTTATTTTAGGTAAACCACCAACTAGCTCATATTTTGCTAATTTATTAATATATTTAAAATTGATATGAAAAAATCGTTTATGCCATAAATATGGATCATCATGTTTGGCGAACACAAATTTGAATATATTCATGTTTAAAACTTAAATATTTTTGTTTCTAAAACCTTCAAATATAAGTTGTTTGTTATTATCGAAATTGTTACATCTATCATTTTAGAAATTGATTTGAAATCCTTTATCACATAATTGACTAATACTTAGTAGGTTGTGTTTTAGATTTTCTACTAATATGACATTTGTAATAATAGAAGAGTTAGAAATACCAGAGTTGATGACTTCTCCAATGCCCACGACACATCCTTTTGAGTTATCTCGAAAGGTTACCGTTCCACCATCGATGTATGTTATATTTGATAACATTTTTGAATTTCTAGTCATATGCTTGGAGCATCCGCTATCTAGTATCCATTTTTCTTTATTTTTTATTTTGGATACCTGCAAAATAAAATATGTTTTAATTGGTACCCATATACTTTGTTAGGGTCCTAGATGTTATAAGAAGTAGGTAGCCATACCCAAGATGGTTTGGTACCTTTATAAATATAAATTTTATTATAGACTACATTCTCTAAGAAATTATCAATATGTTTTTGTCTAATCAAATTATTATTTGTCTTAGGAATCCAAATTTTCATATTTTTGGTATTCATATTAGGCTCAGGTGAACTTTTAGTCTTTTTATAACTATAATTCTTAGCATTATTTCCTCTTTGTTTAGAAGTATTTTTAAAACCTATTCCATTTCTATTACCTTATGGTTTTGAAGTTTTGACAAGATTTTCCATATCTTTTTTTCCTTTATTAAATTTTGACACATTATTTGTAATTTTATCTAATTTTTCTTTTAATTCTAAATTTTCAATATTTCAATATTACTCTTCAAGTTGATATTTTCCTTTAACAAATTATCCTTTACTATTTTAGTTTTATAAAAATCAATAGCAATAACAAATTATCCTTTAACAAAGTAATAAAGATGTAGTACAGGAGATAGGTTAAAGCACCTAAACTACTAAGAAAAAAGAAATAAAAATACAGCACAGGTATGTAACAGACATGTCACAGTAACTATAAAAATAACCAAGAATAGGACTCCTCCGAAGAGGAAGAATCACCATCATCTGCAGAAACCAAAGAGACATTCCCACATAGACCAGCAAAGGGCCTGAAACGGATAGCAAGGCTAGGATCATAATCCAAAGCATCAGAAGAGTAAATGAAAGAGCGATCCCAAGAAGAATCAGCTAGCGTGTCAGAATTCAAACTCGCATACACACCATCCACATCAAGAACTAAAGAATCACCATATGGTCTGTAATAAATGCATCTAAGGTCCATCAGATCATCGGAAACAAATCTGAAAAATGAATCATCCACAGGGTTAAATCTCACATCAGAAGTGTGATCAACCCAACACCTCTCAGACTCAACCCAAACAAAAGGTAATCGGGTAGAATCTGGAATAGCTAAAGGAATAGCTGGGGCAACACAAGGTACCACAGCAACAGAAGGAGAGGCAGGCCGAACAGCAGAAGGGGGCGGACCCAGATCAGACATAAGAACCTCAGGAGGGGGAGACTTGTGGGAAAGTGAAAGGAGCCTTAGGAATCCATTTCTGGAGCGGGGGACGAGGTAGAGGAATCTTCGGAGGAGCAGCGGATGATTTGGGGTGCGGGGAGGAGATTGTCAGGTGACCAAAAGAGTGACAGGATGAGCATATATCTGGAACCCAACCATAACGAACACGGACCTCCGCAATATGCCCAACAGCAAGTTAAACAAGAATAGAAGAAGGGAGAGGCTTAAAAGGGGATATCTTAATAAGAGCCTTTGTATACATCAAATTATCACGGGTAACCATATTAGTGTAAAAGCATTTCAATTTTCGACATTGCAGGCTAACCAATTCAACCCAAGCAAAGGCTGAAGTGCAGAGGGGATTTACGAAAAGTACACCCAAACGGGGATGGAAAGAACTTGCTCACGAGCACTCGCTATAGTGGGAGACCAAGGAGTAATAATAAAGGGCCTACCAACAAAAAAAGAAGGCTCAGCACCAAGTACCAGCCGACGATCCTGGGAAGAGGAAAACTTTATATAATACATGGAGTCGATCAACTTATCTTGAAAATTTCCACGCAGCTTCCAAGCCCTACGCAAAACCAACGTCGGATCACGAAGATGGTGATTTGGTTCCAGAAAGAAACCAACCAAATATTCAGACCAAAAGCCCATTCCGGCTTGCATCACCATTGGAGGAGGGATCATCACTCAATTCTCTTCGTTAGTTTCAAATTCAAATGGTTTGTAATCACCCGCGTTACGTGGCAGAGAGTTGAAAAGAGATGACCAAGATTTGGGGCAAGCCGACGATGGTGCAATAGGACCTGGAACATCCTCAACATGGGGTAAAACAGAAAAATCAACAGGCTTGGAAGCAACTACACTCTTATCACTGTCTAACTTGCCAAAAGTCTCAAAGGCATTTAAAAAAGCAGTTGAAGTGCTTATACCAGAATCAACAGCCAAAATAAATCCCACAGTTGTATCAGACAAACCGCTACATCCACCCTTGCTGATCACAGCATTAGAACCATGCTTACGCATATCACAAATAGCATTCACCTGCATACCCACATTATCATCAGGTGGAGTTGGAATTAGTTGCATCCCAGACGAAGGTGAAAGCATTACAGATCCAGAAGACGCACAGGTTGCTTCCGCAGCACGAACCGTAGCACACTTGAACGGTCGAGCAATAGTAGCAACGGTGGAGCAATTGCTAGCAAGAAGAGGAGGAAACTCAGCGGTCGAAAGTAGGTTAGGATTTGAAGTCTTGGCTACTGCTGACATTACTTTAAAGCGGCGTCCAGATCTGGTCAAAGAAGGAGATAGGTGGAGCGTCGGAGGGGAAGTAGACGTAGAATAGGACATAAGAGGCGTTAAGGGGAGAAGGCGATAAGAAACAAGGACAAGGCGAAGAGAGGGGGGATTCACGGAGGAGAATTCGCGATTTGTAAAAATCGCCAGGAAGGGGAGGTCGCCATATGTATATATTGATTTTAAATGGAATTAATATATACAAATGCAATAGCTTCATTTTTGACCAACTTATTTTTAATTTTTTCTTGAGATAATTCTAGTTCCTCTTCTAAAATAATTTTTTAATCTTTTAACATTCCTACTTCAAGCTCTAATTAATTTATTTTGGCTATATGTTCTTTGTTCAATTTGTCTAAATTTATCATCTAATTCCATGCTAAGTTCTAACAATTCGTCATAGCTATGTTCGGGACATACCTCATCAGTTTCTGCCATAAAACATACATTAGCTTGTTCTCCGTCACTATGACTATCAGATGATGAAGAATCCGAGTCATCCCATGTTACTTTGAAAGCCTTCTTCTTTTTGACCTTTTCAAATTTATTCTTCTTTTTATCATTATTGAGCTTGGGACAGTCTTTCTTCATATGTGCAAATTGATGCATTCATAGCATTTGATTGATGTTTGATTTGTTGAACTTGATTTTCCTCCTTTCTGAAATTTAGTCATTTTTCTAAACTTCTTGAATTTGTTGTAATTTTTGGCAATAAATACAATTTCTTCTTCGTCTAAGTCGGAGTCTTCATTTGTTGCTGGGAATGCTATGTTCTTTTTTTCTGAATTTATTTCTTTTCGTGCCTACAAATTAGCTTTATAGGACATTAAATTTCCTATCAACTCTTCAACTAAGAGTGCTGAGAGATCATTAGCTTCTTCGATAGCTAATACTTTTTTCCCACTATGGAGTTAAAGAATTGGGTATTCTAGATACTAAATCAAAATTTGTGAATTTGACTCCAAGTGCCATTAGATCACGTTGAATGGTTTGGAATCTAGAGTACATATCTACTATATATTCATTTTGTTTCATTTTAAATGTTGAGAATTGATTTTGTAAAATTGAAATCTTAGTTTGTTTAACTTTGTTTGTGCCTTCGTGTGTAACTTGTAATGTACACCAAATATCAAATGCAGTGTTACATAACATGACACGTGAGAATTCATTTTTATCTAATGAGAAAAATAAAACATTCATAGCTTTGGAATTATTAGAAGCTGCTGTTTTTTGTGCATCGGTTCATGTGTTCATAGCAGTAGTAGGAGCTTCATATTTTTCTTGAGAGGCTGACCAAATTTCTAGACCATTAGCTTCCATAAAAAATTTCATACGTGTTGACCAATATGCATAGTTAGAGCCATTAAAAAGTGGGGGTCGTGCTGTGGATTGTCCTTCTTGAAAAATACTTGCCATACTAAAATGATTCAAAAAACGTATTACTGTACTTTGATCAAACCTGGCTCTGATACCAATTGAAAGTTTATAGGGTAGATCATGTAGTGTATATGCAAGTATATGTGACTAACTATATGATGTAACTAAGATAAAATTAATCTAGGTAAAATAGAATAGGAACGTCATGGATTTATACTGGTTCCGACCTCCCGTCCTACGTCCAGTCTCGAAGCTCCCCTTCGGAATTCGACTATCAAACACCCTCAATTTGTCCGTAGGAATAGGCTTGGTTACAATAGCTTGTTCTTGTCAAGTATGTGTTCTATAACATAGATATTGACTATTAAGTACAAATGCTTCCGATATATATATATCTAGAGAATATTGATTGATGAATTCTGAACATATGGAAGAGTGAAATACAAGTATAGATTGCTAGAGATCAAGAATATATCAGAGTATAAAAGTAAAGAGCACACGTAAGTAAGGTAGATTCTTCTCTTTGATTCTCGATGTTATTTATAGTGGTAGAGAGATTCCTTGAGTAGTTACATCCATTAACAAGTGTTTTATAGTCGCTTCTGATGATGATGAAGAGTTACAGCGAAGAGAAGCGAAGATGTCTTTTCAAATGCAGCAGTTGTAATTTGAATTTCAAAATCCGAGTTCAACACCAGATGTTTGGTATTTGTTTCAGACGTCTAGCTATATATATTTTTTGTATATAGTAGCCTTTAGACATCTGAGTACATTAACCAGACGTCTGATCCTGTCTGGTTTATAATCCAGAGGATTTCTTCAGACATTTTCCTAGTGCACCCAGACGTCTGATCCCTGTACATGTTACTTTTGTGCATCTGTGTCATTGTTCCATTGATCCTATTGACTTGTAGTCTTTTGTAACGTTCTTTAAGCCTTGTTTTTGTCTCTCTAGTGATGTTACTTTAGCAATTGCCTGTAAATAGAAATATGTATGCATATTTGATTTCCATTGTATAGTTGTTGTTATCGAAACTGTAGATTTGATTTCCTAACACAAAGTTCTGTTCTCGTACGAACCCCTACAATTTCGCTCAGAACAGTGATGTGATTCCAAAATAAAAATAATATATACTGGTTATTGAGTTTCGAAAAATCAGAAAAACATTACTATTTGGCGATAAATCGTCAAAAGAACTATTTAAATATTTCCTTATGGAAAAATCACGTAAAATAAATTAAAAATTTGTCATCAGAAATCAAGTCGAAATATTAGCAATAAATTTTTTGATTATTTATTCGAACTGTTAACACTGCAATTGAATTTACAGTTTGAACTTACCGTTACTATTTGTTGTATTAAAATGAGTTAAATAAGCCCATTAAATTAATTGAATTAATACTCAATTATAAATCTAGTTATTAGAAACACTATTCAGATATAAATTCATGAATTAAAATATTTTAAACAATCTCTATATTTGAATTCCAGATATTAACTTAAAATTAATCCTTACACTGAAATTTGAGCTATTTAACTTCTTAATTAATATTTGAATATTTAAATCTATTTAATATTCCAAAATCAAATAACTAAAATTTCTTGATCGCTACTTTATTATCTTAATCTCATGCATAACAATATATTAATTAAATCATATTTAATAAATTTTAATTAGTTAATTATTGATTATTCAATTGTGACATATTATATTGAATATTTATATACTATGATCGTTATAGTAATACACATATATCATATATATGTATTTTAATTTTATTGATTAAGTTTTAATTAATTATTTAACTTAAAAGTTTTAACTAAATTTTATTAATTTTGAAAATTATTCTATACATATACATGTATATTTATATTGTCTTAAATATTTCAAGACAATATAACATATATCAATATATATTATACATGCATATATATTATTTAATTTACTCATTTAATTATTTTATTAATCTTATTAATAAAATTTGTTTTCGAAATTATTTTTTATTTATTGTCAACATTTTGAAATTTTTATCATATTATGACTTTTATATTATATATAATTTTAAATCTATATTTTTAATTTTCAAACAAAATTAGCCAAGGCCTAATTAAAAATGGGTCTTTTATACTAGGAGTAACATTTGGGCTTACATAATTGTTCCAATCAAGCTGGTAGCCAAGTAGGATAGAGTACTTGATTATGCAAACTCAATCCTTTGATACAACCTTTCTAGACACCCTACCATCTGGGCTGTGAGCTTAATTAGTTAAACCTAACATGACTAACTTAGACCGCATAGGTTATTGGGCTATAATACCCACTACTAGATAATGGTCAAAAACTGACTGGGTAGGGCGACGGCTCCCGACGGCTTATTTTCGACGGCTCCCGACGGGCCATCGACGGTCGTCGGAAGCCGTCGGAAAATCGCGATTTACAGCAACCGGCCGAGCCTTCTTCTTACTCATTCTGCATACGAAAATCTTAGCCTAAAAATCCCCAAATCTCTTCCCCAACCTTCCAATCATCAATTTCGAGCTTTCAGATCCTCCTCGGCTGCGCAATCAACGTCTATTGCTCTCTAGCACAAGTATAATCTCTTATTTTCGCCAAAAATTCAGTTTTTACCCTAATTCTAGATTTGCATAAGTTGAAAAATTAGGGCTAATTGTCGATTGAATTTGTTTCCAATAGTGTTATAATAGTTTCTAGCATTCCATGTTATTCTTGTTTCATCTTTTATCGTGAAATTGCAAAAAACATGTATAATTTGTGGTTGTTCGTGTATATGTAAATCGTTGTGTATGCCTTGATTCTACGATTGTATATGTGTGTAGCGCTACTATCATTGTATTGTGTTAGTTGGAATAAGATAAAATGAATGTACGAGCTAGGAATATTATATTTTGCACGTATTGACTTATGCAATAAAAAAACATCAAACGAGCCTTAAGTTGATGTAATACGTCGAATAAATGTGTTAAATTAAAATATATTTTTGTAAATGTGAACAGTTAGTACAACTGTATTTTTTCGTAAAATGCGCACATGTAATTGACAAATGTCCCTTAGAGAGTTTTTGGCCCCGTCTGACGAGTGTTGTACATGATCGTTGTATAAATAGTCGTTTTTTCGAAAAACGACCATTTATATTCGTCTGGTACAATGTTTGTTGGATTTTTCCCTGTATTGGACAAGTTATGAACACAGTAAGCATTTACATTATGTATAATACTTCGTCTCAAATGGTTCATAAAATTTCGGCCTAATTTTTCTTTTTTGTTTCCTACGTACACGCATTTGTGTACAATGCAGGGAACAAAAGGGAAATGCTGCCGAAATTTTGTTGCATCGTTTGAGACGAAGTAATATACAAAATGTAAATGCTTACTGTGTTTGTAATGGGAAGTAAGATGCCTGACCATGGAAAAAAATTTATACAATTTTTTATATCGATACGTTAAAAAATAAAATGTTCCCTATTTGAAAATGTTTTTAAATTTGTGAAGTTGTTCTTTAAATTCAAATATCATAGGAACATGAAAATAATCTTTTTCGAATTTGTATTCTTGAAAATAAATATTAAATTTTGAACTTCTTATTTATCAAATAGGAAAAATGATTGATTATTTTGTTGATCGAAGGAGATGGATGTACCAAAGAAATGGACTGAGAGGCTCAATAAAAGAAGTTTTTTATAATGGTATAAACGTGTTTGTTGAATTCGCTTTAAGTAATAACGGAAACGGTCCAGAAATTCGTTGTCCATGTAGTAGGTGTAGACATTTGAAGTATTTGTTACCAGATATCGTGAAAGTTCATTTAGGCCAAAACGGTTTTGTACCCGAGTATTATGTTTGGGATCGGCATGGAGAAGTTGTAGCAAATACTTTTGTAGAGTCTGAAAGTGTCATTAACGAAATAGTTATGACGACCCGTATAGAAAATATGGTCGAAGATGCAGCATGATCAATGTTTCCTATGGTTGAAGTTGACGACGATGATGGAAATGTTGAAGAACCAAAAATTGAAGCAATTTTTTTTTTATGATTTACTAGACGCTGCTAAGAAACCTATTTGGGATGGTTGTAAAAGCGGCACTCACCTGTCAGCAATCGCAGAATACATTGCGATGAAGTCAAAATACAACATCACTGAAGCTGGGCTTACGGCTGTTGTACAAGCTGCAAAAAGACATATGCCGCCCGATAATCTAATGTGTGAAAAACACTATGAAGTGAAAAAAAAACTTATGTTGGCTTTCGGTTTAACTTATTAGAAAATAGATACGTGTTTAAAAGGCTGCATGTTGTTTTGGAAATAAGATGCAAACCTTAAAAATTGTAAAATTTGTAACCAGGAGAGATAAAAACCAAGAAAAAAGAAAGGGAAGGAAGTTCCGTACAAGCATATGCATTACTTATCCATAACTCCAAGACTTCGAAGATTATATGCATCTTCTGTAACTGCATCTAATATGAGATGGCATAGTGTGAGAACGGAGGAAGGGGGTACATTGACACATCCAGCCGATGGAGAAACATGGAAGCATTTCGTTAAAACGTCTCCAAATTTTGCAGCGGAGAGTCGAAATGTTAGATTAGGATTATGTACGGACGGATTTTCTCCATTTTCTCAATTTGGTTCTGAATATTCATTCTGGCCCATTATCGTCACACCGTATAATTTACCTCCATGGATGTGTATGAAAATGCAATATATGTTTCTTACTGTTATCGTTCCTGGTCCGACGATCCGACACAAGGAATCGATGTATATTTACAACCGTTGATTGAGGAGTTAAAAATACCGTGGAACGAAGGAGTAGAAACATATGATGTGTCCAAGAAGAAAATTTTTCGTACGTTTGCTTCTTTGCTGTGGACTATAAGTGATTTTTCTGCCTATGCAATGCTTTCAAGATGGAGTACTGTCGGTCGTCTAGCATGTCCATATTGCATGGATGAAACACGAGCGTTTTCTTTACCTCGTGGTAAGAAAATTTCATGGTTTGACTGTCATTGATATTTTCTCCATGTAAATCATCCCTTCAGAGGAGACAAGAAAAACTTTGTAGCTAATAGAGTAGAAACCAGACAACCACCGACGATATGCTCAAGCGAAGACATATATGAACTTGTTAGGGACTATCCAAAAATATATGAAACTGGAGAGCAAACATAAATTGAAGGCAAATCAATTGTTCATAACTGGTGCAAACAAACTATTTTTTGGGAGTTGCATTATTGGAAACATCTTCTGCTTCGCCATAATATAGATGTGATGCACAATGAGAAAAATGTATATGATAATGTTTTTAACACAATTTTGAATGTGAAAGGAAAAACGAAGGATGATTTGAAATCAAGACGTGATATAGAAGAATTATGCAAACGTCCTGAGCTTCATATGAAACCAAATGTCAGTAAAATACCCAAAGCATGTTACGAATTAGATAATAATCAAGTTAAAGCTGTGTTAAAATGGGTGGAAGGGTTAAGATTTCCTGATGGGATATCATCAAATCTTCGTAGATGTGTTGACTTTAAAAATGGTAGATTGAGCGGAATGAAAAGTCACGACTGTCACATAATGATGGAAAATTTATTTCCCATTATGTTCAAAGAACTACTTCCGTTAAAAGTGTGGAAGGTAGTAACGGAGCTTAGTATGTTTTACAAAGAGCTTTGTTCGACTACTTTAAAAGTGCAACGTTTATGTAAACTTGAAGTGGACATTCCTATATTGCTTTGCACATTAGAGAAAATATTTCCGCCAGTTTTTTTAATGTAATGGAACATTTACCTGTTCATCTCTTATCTGAAGCACAACTTCGAGGTCCTGTCTAATATGGATGGATGTATCCATTTGATAGGTATGTAATATGTTATCACGTAATTTAATTGCATTTGAAAGATGAAGTTAATATAAATTAATTTTGCATAGATTTTTGAATCATCTAAAGAAAAAAGTGAGGCAAAAATCACGAGTTGAAGTTCGATATGTAAATCTTACATCGAAGAAGAAGCTTCGTTCTTTTTCTCTCACTATTTCAGTGACCATGTGAACATTTCATTTGAAAGTGTTCCTCGTAATGACGAAGGCGACGAACAAGAGTCCTCTCAAGCAATCTTATCTATTTTTAGGCAACATGGTCGGCCTTTTGGAAAATGTGTAGAAATATGGCTAGACGATAGAGAACTTCATGTATCACACACTTATATTCTTCTAAATTGTACCGAGGTTGCACCGTTTGTTAGGTAATTTGAAAAAATAATTTTTGTTTTATTCTTTTCTATAATGTATGCGCGTGTATAACCTAATGTAATAGTTTGTTTATATAAACAGTGTTTGTGAACGTGAACATCCAAACGGAGATCTCGGTAAAGAATTTTCCGGTTGGTTTTCAAATTACGTTTATGAGCCAAGAAATTATGTTGTTGACGAAGGTTGAAACATCTTGCGATGGGACCAAAAACAGTGGTCAGGACATATCCCATATATTTCTTCAATTGATATAAATTTAACACCAAGAATATGGTGCAGAAAAAATAACAAATAATGCTGGTGTATTTGTTAAAGGTAGTGATGATCCAGAAAATCACTTAAATGATTTTTATAGCGTTCTAACACAAATTTTGCAACTGACATATTTCTCACGACCTATGGAGGAGGTATTTCTATTTAGATGCAATTGGTTTAGCAATGTTGCAGGTTCTGGAATTAATGTGCATAAGAATTACAATCTTATCGAAATAAAGCATACATCGCACTATCACAAGTATGATCCTTTTGTACTAGCCAAACAAGAATTGCATGCTTATTACGCTCCTTATCCGTCTCTAAAAAGAGATAAAGCAGATTGATCTGCAGTTTTTAAAACAAAGGCCATTCGATGGGAAGAATATTCCGGACAAACAAGCCAATCAGGCAGATCTTGAGAAAAATAACGAAATAATAAGTACAGACGATCATACAGATTTTGGTCCTTTGATCATTGAATCAAATGTTTTGGTAGAAGCGTTTGACAATGCAGAGGAAAATATAGTAGAAAACGAGACCGAATCTGAATTAGAAGACGATGATGACTGATATAGATCTGAATCTGTTTTTTTGCAATTGATGTAACTATGTTGAATTCTTGATGTATTATGAAATTGATGTGACTATGAAACAAATCTATTTACCATTGTTTACATGTTTTATGTCATTTCCATTTGTCATTTATGAAGCAATTTTTATTAAAAATGCAATGAAATCGGCTTATTGTCGGAACAGTACACCCATTATGAATCAGGTATTACACACTTCCATTTCTATTTCCATTTCAGTCATTAATTAAGCAATTTATACCATTGATATCATTTACATATGAAATATATTTCATTATCATGTTATTATTCTCTTATATAATGATGTGTATATATGTCAAAGGTTTATCGTAATGTCATATAGAGGTAAGAGCTCTTCCCGATCATCAGGAGGCGATGGCAGTGGCCCATCGCAAGAGTCACAGCTTCAGTAGTTTTGTTAGTCCCTAGAGCAGAGGGGTAAAAATTAAATTTTATTCAGCATCTTATTTTTTTATGATGTACGTACTTATCTATACCTTATTTAAAAACAGGGGGTTCGACCTACTTCCCTCGAAGGTTGTGATGGATGTCTCTAGAGCTTCTTATCGCAGTAGGATGAGTGCTTGCTGGCCGAAGTGGGATAACATCCCTCCTCACATCATAGAGTGTATATGGCAGGATGTTTTAGTATGTATATTTTTCTGTTTTCCATTTTTAATTCGTTTTTGTCGTTTTTCTACTGTTTATCGTTTAAAGTGTAATCTTTTTTTTTACTTTTTATCGTGAAACACAGGCTAAGATAGACATCTAGATAGATGATATGCTGCTGGCACGAGGATACTGGATGAAGAAGATGCGCAAGAACTACAGGGACTCGATATATGAGATTAAGAAATCTGGAGAAACCACGGTGGATGGGGGAGAGCGTATGGCAAGCTTGGCTGAGATACTGGGAGACGGATGAGGCGAAGGAAAGTATACTAAAATTTTTTGAATTATTAATTTGATGTCATCGAAAAATAATGTATCAAATTTTGAATGTACAGGCAGAGTCGGATAGAAACTCTGCAAACAGAAATAAGAATCCCGTCACTCATCACGGAGGGTCGAAGTTGTTTCAGCAGTATTGGCAGGAGTTGGTAAATTTACTGAATAATAATTGCAAATAGTTTATGCTATATAATTTTAAATGTATAATAATTGTATGTAAAAATCAACTTCAGGAAGCTGAGACACATGGTCCTATGGGCTATATGGACGTGTACACCCGTACGCATGTTGTCGAACATGTAAATCCGGACTGGACTGTTTCGTATACATGGCAAGACGATAAATCTAGCAAAAGCCATGTAAGCATATTTCATTTGATGCAGTATTAGTGATTGTTCTGCTTGTTAAACTAGAATGAAATAAGATATGATGTTATTAATTTGTTAGTGCAGGAGAACTTTATGGAGCAGCGATAGAAACTCCTTGCTGATACGGGTCAAGATTAGCTGACGACTGACGAGGAGGACGCTATTTTTGGGTCAAGATCAGCAGACGATACGGATTTGGCAGTCAAGTGGTAAATAATTTATTTTACTGCTAGTTTGATATTTAAGTCATAATTCTATGTTGGAATATATAATTTTATCTTAAAATACTTCAAATATGATATTTTGACCTTTTCAAAACAATAAACTAGAATTTTATTGAATTTTCCATTATTGCAGGCCAGCAGTCGGAGACGGGGACGACGGAATAGAGCTCAGAGCGATCTAGCAGTTATAGAAGAATTGCGGACTAGAGTGTTCGAGCTGGAGGAGCAGAACCGCCAACTGGCCATGCAGACCACGTAGTTGCTAGAGTACATGCAGCAGTTTGGTGGCCACTTCCCCTCCTCGGCTGGCTCTGGATCTGGAGGAGATTGATTTATTGCTTGTTTGCTTGTTCAGGTATGTTTTTTTAGTTTTGTATGATTTGGTAGACGGTGGAGGTAATTGTTGATTTTTGTATAATTATGTTTGATACACTTGGTTATGTGGTTATATGATGATGTGGATGTGGATGTTGATGATTTTGTGCATTTATAACATGGTAGAACACTTATTGTTAGGGTTATTGTAAATGTTGGAATAGTTATGTATATTATGTATTTTATTTTGATGTAATTTGATTTATTTGTGTGTTAGATGAATTTTGTGTAGTTTGGGTTTTGATATTTGGTTGGAATATTGTATACTGGATTGTGCAGTATTGGTGTAATAGTGTTTGGAAGAGAAATGTGGATGGAAGACTATATTTGCAGCAGAAATAAAAAAAACAGCAGATTTCCGACGGCTTCCGACGGCTACCGATAGCTTACAGGTAAATAATTTCCGACGGCTTCCGACAGCCTGTAGGACATATTTTCCGACGCCTTCCGACGGATCCCGACAAGTGTCGGGATCCGTCGGAAGTCATCGAAAGCCGTCAGAAATGCATATGACAACCTGTGTCGGAAGTCGTTAGAAATACTGCTCCCCGACGCCGTATATTCCAACGGCTGTTTCCGATGGCCGTCGACGGTTTTCAGCCGTTGGAAATTACTGTTCTCCTTGTAGTGACCATTGTTAGAACTGGGTCAGCCCATAGAGAAAAAATTGGATAAATTTTAATTTTTTTCCATTATTGGGTTTTGAATGGGCATATGAAGTCTAATTTATTTAAACCTTCTTTAAATTTCTTTTGAATAAAATCATTATTTTATTTTATTCTATAAACAAAGTTTTAATTTATATTATTTTGTATTATGTTTATTTATGTGTATCGCATACATATATGTATGTATACGCATGTGCAATATAATAAATTGTGCATGGTTTGACATGTACATGTATAGATGCTGCGATTTATAATGCAATGGGCATATTAGCCCTTTTAGTGTTTTGTGTGCTATCTAAATGAATATATATATATATATATATATATATATATATATATATGCATCAAATGTTATATATATATATATATATATTTATATAAAATTATATACACGTAGAATAAAAGCATATATATATACATATATATGGAAATAATAATTGTAATAATTTTTATAAAATGTTTAAGATGTATGTATACAAATGTTCATTTATATTACATGAGAAAACATCTAATAATTAATATAAAATAATTTTAATCAATTTTGCTTCAAATTGCTGATGCAAATACGAGAACAAAATTAATTTTTATATTAAGTTATAAATGATTATAAATACATAAACACTTATACACATACATAAATATATATATAGACACACACGTATTGCAGAGTTGATGCAAACTAACTTTAAGCTCACAGCACAAATATTTTTTCGGATTTATATAACATTTTTAAATAAACAATTATTACTTTAAAAATTGATCAAAATTAATTATTAAAAATCATATTTGAAATCTAAAAATTATGTGATGTTATTATATAAAGTTTTGTAGTTAATTTCAAATTATATATATATATATATATATATATATATAATAAATTTCTAGCTAGACAAATAGTTACATTAATAGTTAAAAATATATAATAAATATAAATATACATTAAAATATACATTAAAATATATAAAGTGATCTTTACTGCCAAATTATTATGGTGCAAAAACAAAATTTTATAAATTTTAAAATGTTTATTATATGATTTTAATCATTAGGATATAATTTATTAATTAATAAAATAATATATAATATTATTTAATTAAAAAATCTATTTTTTTTATTTTTGGTCTTGAGTTAATACCAACAAGCATACAATTTTTTTTTGAACATATATATATATAGACACACACACACACACACACACACACACACACACACACACACACATATATATATATATATATATCAATGCACCAACATATTCAACTGTCTAATATGTAATAGAACATCGATTACAAGATTCGCAATATAAACTAACAACTAATAACATAATGCAATAGTTGATTGTAATAAATGAGTCAATTAACAAGATGAATAGTGTAACGATCTGAATTTCACTGCTTTGATTTGTGAATATTTAATCGATCCTAAATATTCAATGTATGGGTTTTACAACGAAAATAAACTCATTTTAATCAATTAAAAATGATGGTAAAATCAATTTTAAAATTTGTTTACCAAATTAAATAGTTCGTAGAAAAACAGAAAATGTGACCGAAAAACGTTTTCTAAAATTTCGACCTTTCGACACAGGAAAGTTATTGGGAATGTTGTTCGTCTTTGTGCACACATATACACATATATAAGAGTTAATTAACTATATAATCATATACTTAAGAATATTATCTTATGATTAATTTTAAATAACAAGTGATGTGACAACTCATAGATTTAAAAATAATAAACATTATATATATATATATATATATATTGTTACATCTTGAAATTTTTTTTATTGAATCATCACTAGCCATAATTTTATTGGAAAATTTTGAAAACTATAAATTTGATTTGGAGTTGAAAATTAAACAATAGTTTGGTTTGAAAAGATAACTAAGTATGATTTGAAAACTTAGTAAAGATTTTGTGAGAAGTTCAATTATGGATTTATGGAAAGTTAATAGAATCTGTAATTTTTCTTACTTGGTAATTTCGAGGACAAAATTCTTTTAAGGGGGAGTCTGTAACGACCTAGAATTTCTATTAATTAAAATTTGTATATTTAATTAATTTTAAATATTAATAAGTGAAATTCATAAGTCTAACAATTTTATTTCGAATATTTGGATTTAATTGAATAATTAAATCGATAATTTAATATGTTAAATTACAGAAAAAATTGAAAATTGGGTTAAATATGATTGAAAATGATTTGTAAAATTTTATTTTATCATATTGGAGTTAGAACGATATTTTAGAACTTTTAAAATCGAATTAAAAGTTAATTTGTGAAAATTGAATATTTTAATATTTAAATCGACTAGTGAAATTAGCCATTTTTTGAATAGTCTCAGAATTGGACGAAACTAGTTCCATTAGATCCGTAATAGTTTGTTATTATCGGATTTCAATTTTCGTGTCAATCGGAGTTTTCGTTTGATCGTGGCAGCTCGAAACGCATCGAAATTTGTTTTAATATTAATTTAGCGAGTTAAAATAGCCATTTTTCAAACAGTCTCGGATTTCGACAAATCCAGTTTCATCGGATCCGTAATGTGAAATTATTGTATGGTTTCAAATTTCATTTCAATCGGATTTACCGTTTGTCCGGTGCAAGCTAAAACGCCTAGAAATTTGATTTACCGATTTAAATTCAAATCGAACGTTTATTGCCATAACTCGCACAGATCACCGAATTAGCTCACGAAACACGTTCTATTGTGTTCAGAATGCAAGGTAAACCTTAGGAACGCTAACCGGCATGCTTCGTTTGGAGTTCGGAAATTCCGGGATGAATAGTGTCGCGTTTTTTTCTATAAAAGCCCCTTAAATTTTCATTTTGCAAGAAAAAAACAACCCCTAGGGTTTGTGAACCTTCAGCCGCCGCCTCTTAAACATCAATGGCCGAAAACCTTCCTCGTTCTTCCTCAAATTTCTCTCAATCCACAACTCGATTCAAGAATCTTCCAACTACAAACTTGTAGAGCACTCTGAGTTCTTGAAGTTCAACGGCTACGATCGAAATTGGAGCGACAAGGTGGAAGCTACGTGGCCGCGATGGCCGGCCCTTCAACATCAAATTGCATGCTCAATAGGGGACCGAGCTCCATGCCTTTGAGGCCGAGTGAAGAGGAGGGGATGGGCTTTCGAATGGCATCACTTGATCGTTGAATCGTTCGTCGTGGTGGCCGAAATATTCAACCCTAGTATCGTGGTGATGGGTTTAGTTGCGCGCGTCAACCTGTAGAAGGAGATGAGTTGCGTTCTACGGCCAAGATTAGGGTGAAGGGATCTAACGGTGTTGATGCTGCTAGGTTAAATAATATAAAAAAATTATGTTGTAATTTAGTAAATATAAATTCGTGTAACTTTAGATTAACGTATCTTTTTCATACGAGGTCGAAAACGCACGAAACAAGTTGCGTTGGAATCGTATGGACGAGCTGCGCTATAGAATTGGATTGGAGTCGTTTGGAGCTAGCGAAAATTTCGAGTAAAATTAAACGCGCGTTTAATTTTATTTGAAATAAAAGCTGAAAACGAAATTGAAATCAAGGTGAGAGCTTCTCACTCAATCGAATCGGTTTCGATTTTTATTTTAAATAGTTAGATTTAAAATTCTTGAATGTATGTTTGAATGATGATTGTTATCTATTGATTGTTAAAATAGACATTATACGCCGTTAGTAAGCGGATGTTATTTATTAAAAACATATACCGCGAATATTTCACAGTACAGTGAAATTGGTATTATTTATGTACTTGGAATTGATTTCCCGCATTATATAGCGGATGAGACCCTATTGCGCCGCCTATTAAGCGGATAATATTTTAAATCCTATATACCGCGATAATTCCGTACTGGAACGGAATTGGTATTGTGCTAACATATTTGGATGCAGGAAAACAGGTTGGAGGGATCCAACTGGATTCCTCAACAGTATTTATTTGATTTATGGATATTTTGATATTCATTGATTATCATATGCAGTTATATGATATCGTTGTTGTCGTGATTGACTATTTGGTGTGTAGCATCGTCGGGCCTATTTTGGAATTTTAAAAGGATTTTAAAGTGATTTTTGAAAGTATACGTTTATAAAAAATATTTTTTGGAATTGATTCATTTTAAATAAATAAACGTTATAATTTTAATGTTATAGAAATTATGATTTTTGAGAAATATAGTTAAAAGTTGATTTTTGAAAATATGGGGTTAATGATTTTATAAAATAGTTAAATTGGGATTTTTGAATTTATTGTAAAAAAGTTTAAATATAGGATTTATGAAATTTGATTATTTTATAAATCAAAATGTTGAAATTTATAAAGGAGTTTAAAGATGTTTTTAAATAATAATATAAATTGATTTATATAAAAGATTTATAAATTGATATTTATAAATTAAAATATTTGAATTAGAAAACGAGTTTTTATAAGTGTTAGATCGAATTGTAAATGAATTTCATAAATGAATGAAATTTATAGAATTATAAACGGTGAAGTTATAATGGAATTTTATAAGCAGTAGGTTATAAAATTTGTAAAGTTATTAAAAGAATAAATTTGGGTAAATAAATGAATCTTATAAGTTATAAGATTTATAATTTGGGAAGTTTAAAGAACAATTTTGTAAACAAATAAATTATAAGTATTTAACTTATAATATGAACTTTTGATATATAATTGAGCTATAAGTTGAAATAGGTTAATAAAGGAGATTTATAAAAGGAAGTTGTTATAAAATAAATAAAAATGGAATTTATAAACATTGTTTTATAAATCCGCAAAAGGCTTATTTTGATAAGTAAATTGTTATAACTTATTAATGGTGTTATATTCACATTTTAGACAGTGAATAATCCTTTAAAATAAAATGTATAGAAATGATGAAATTGGTTAACGAAGTATATTCACGTTTTTGAATAGTGAATAATACGTTAAAGAAATTGTTTTGGAAGTGATGTTTTAAATAGAATTAAAACGATTTAACGATGTTTTAAATGTGTTAAGATTCGAAACCATAGATTTCAACATTCATTGTTGAAATAGACGTTTTCGAGAAATAGAAGGAAATGGTGGACTATAACACTGTTGTTATAGTAAATGATTTCCGAAAGGAAATGTTTTATATAGTATTGGGATTTATATATCTATCTAAATTTCGAATCCCTATACTAGTGATTTTGGGTTGTCGTAACGATGTTTTACGCAACATTCGTTTTGGCCCAAATAAATATGTTTAAGAGAATGATTTTCTTAAAGAATGAAATATATACTTAATTTCGATTTAAGTATATTGAATATTTTCCAAGTGTAGAAAATAAAAAGATTTGTGAATTACTTATTAATAAATAAGTATGGAAATGTTTTTCCAATGTGAAATGAAACGTTATGAGAATTTATCTTTTTGAAGATAAATTGAAAATGAATAATTGAAATCGTGTATTCATAAATATTTTGGAATAGTAAATTCACTATGGAATTTGTAAAAGAAAGGGGAATTTGGTTAAAAATGAACGTTGATTTATTTTTGAAGTGTGGGGATTAATTTACGGAATTTGAACGTAAATATAAAGTAAATCGTTAAGGATTTATTTAATTGGTTTAAATGAACCATGTTGAAATGAAAGTATTTTCGCGTAAGGAAAATGTTTGAAATTTGTTTTCAAAAGTGGTAAAGATGAAAAGTGATTTGAAAATTGTTTTCAAATGGTTGAAGTATGAAAATTATATATCTTGTAAAGATATTTTTTTTGGAAAATAAATAATTTGGAAAATTATTTGGAATCTAGTGATGTTGTGCATATCCATTGATAGTTCAATAACCGACTATCGATATTTACCTTTAAATAGGTATTTTTTTGTGATTTGCTTGAATTTGAATGCCACACTTATTTTTGAATAAGCGCTCACTATTCGGGTTAACCGGGAAAGGACCTTGGGGTCGTATAACCCATTCCGAATATGTGATACGCCATTATGAATTGCATTTGAAGACCGGTGTTGAAGATCGGATATTTTTGAAAACGGAAGGATTACTGTCGAATGTTTCTGCACCGATTGGCCCCGGTATAGAAATTCCATATGTGATGGGAAGTCCGGACGAGATTAGTGAATATCCGGATTGCAAGGACTTCTTTGTAAGTGCCTTCGGTTTTGTTCGATCCCGGAACAGACTTGTATTGATAGTATGTCTGACATTACAAATTGAGATATAAAGCTGATTTCTTTCAAGTATATTTCTATTGGTGGCAGAGAATTTATTCTCTTATCTTAACACCCTTCTCTGAGACGTACGCGCTAAGAGGTTATGTAGTTGATGGTTATCAGCGATATATTCCCAATTTGGTAAGGTGACATGCTGAGTGTTGCTGTGAAATGATCATTGTTTGATCATTTGTGATATGATCATTTGTTTGATCATTTATCTTTATGATCATTAATTTGATCATTTGTTGACCCAAAGCATGGCTTTGTACCAAAGCGTGGCTTTGTGGACGAGACTTCGTCGGACCTCACACCCCGGAATTGGTCAAAACAGGAAGGATGCAGCAAGGTTATTAGGGGTAGCGCCCTTTAGTGTATGTCATTCCTTCTGGATAGAGGTGGTATCATGGTATGGAGCCCAGATACTTAACCTATGTTGTGCTGCAAACTTATTACTTTTTGGTTGTTGGAATCGAGGATCCTCGGATGTAGATCGGTTACGATCGGGGGATGACATATTCATGTCAGTAGTTACCCAGTTAGGGGTAACCCGGCCTTGTGTTGGCAGAGATCCGGTTTGGTTCTCGGGACGTCATTCCAGAGGCGTTTCCATGTGGCGATGGGAAGTTCCTTGGCCTGACCATTTGCTGGAAATCCAAAGAAACAATACGATCTTGTACGGTTTTAGTTGTAGAACCTGCTTCCTCAGGAGGTAGCTATAGTAGGCATAATATAATGGTACCTACGCTGGCTAAGATTTATATTCTACTTTCGAAATGTTTTCTACACTATGCACTAATAATAATATCAAAAATGATTTGATTTTGCATAGTAAGCATCTTTGACTAACATAAGAAGAAATCGCCTCCAAGTCTGCGTTTGCATTGTGTGTGTGGTGGGAGGTCTTATGGTAGTCTCATTTTTAAAAGCATTGCGAATCTACTTTAAAATTATCCTATTCTTTGTTTTAAAGATAAATTGTTTGAGTTCTCACACCAGTCACATGACTGACTCGGAGTTTATTGTTTTCCTTCCTAAACTCTGAGTGCCCACCAATTTCCACACGGGCAGTCAAGAGTAAAGGTTTATCAGGATATTCTGGAATTCAGGAGGCAAGCTGGACGGCATGCGTATTCAGTAGTATATAGTATTTCTTTTTCCGCTGTTTGTTGTTGTATTGATGGTTGTACACTCTGATGTTGAAAATGAAATGTGATGTAATGTAATAACTGATATGGTTCTTTGTTTAAAGATTATTCATTTATCTATTATATGTTGTTCCGCTGCGATTGTGAGATTCTGATATTGTTCTGTTGTTTTCTTTCTGTTCTGTTCTATCTTTTCTCTTTTCTTCTATCTTTTTTTTCTTTTTCTTAAAACCCTGAGAATTCGTATTTCCGTTCATCTTGAGTTAATCAATGGAGATTAGTGTCTATTTAAGGAGTACAGATTTGCGGGTCCTCACATCTGGTATCAGAGCATATGGTTAAGCGACAACCATGGCTCTGTTGGGTATTACTCATTAGAGATAGAGTCAGTAGTGCTCTAGAATGAGTTTGAGTGTAATAATAGATATGAGCGCGTATTTGTTAGTAAATATAAAATTGTTTTATATTGTGTTGACTTATCGGTTGATTGTTTATAGATTCCGGTCGATGTGGTTTAGCTAACTATCGTAGATAGGGGTTTCTAAACTCTTAAACAAGATAAACCGACACGATATTGTTTTAAATTGGGTAAATGAAATAATTTTACCTTGAGTATATTTTATATATAAAGGAATAATTTTTCAGAATTATTAAAGTGTATATAAGTAGATTGTTTGGTTGTTGAAAATGTAAGAATATATATATATAAGTTAATAAAAAAAAGTTGTTTGAATAATCTAAATTAAGGAATTATTGTATAAGCAAAAGAATTATAAGTATGAAATTATAATTAAAGTGATTTACAATTGTGAAATAAACTTATATATATAAGAAGTGAAACTATATAAATATATTTATGAATATGAGTTGTAAATAAAAATGAATTTAAAGTTAAATAAATTTTACTTTAGAATTGAGAATCTTAAATTGAATTCATAAGTGGGAATTTAAGTTAAGTAAAACCAAATAATGTTTAAATGGAATATAACTTAAGAGATGTTGAATGAAGTTGATTTTGGTATCGAAGTAAAATAATAACGTTAAGTGATGGATGTGAACTTGAGTTATACAAATGAAATTCAACTTTAGCAATTGAATTGAATGAATGGATTGAATGTTAATCAATTAAATGTAAATAGTTGATATGAAATAATGGATGTAAGTGTAACTGATTAAAATCTAATGTTATTGGAAGTTGAATAATTGAACGAAAATCAATTTAATTAAACCAATTGAAAGCAAAGGAATTTGGTTGTAATTAATATACATTGGTTGTCATGTGATTGTTAGTTGATTATATATAATTCATTAAGTATTAATGAAATTGAAAGCTAAAGTAATTGAAATCCAACTGGAAGTTAAGTGAATCTTAAATAGAATTGAATTTGATTTGGAAGTGAACCAACTTGAATATGAATTAGTGAATATAAACTAATTGAAAATGAATGTTAGTAAAAACATCCACTGTTAATGAATCAAATGTGATTAAATTGAGAACCCATTTCATTGAATATTAATGAGAATATGAATGAATATTTATTGGCTATGGATTCTAGTTGGATGATAGTTGGTTGATGGTTTAATATATTGCTTTTACTACATTTGCTATGTTGGCATATATAGTTATTATGTTGCTATATGTTGTATATCGATACTATTGTCTATATACATGTTTCTCATCTATTTGTTGAGTGTTTAGTAGGTGCGGATCGCATTTGCTTCGCATTTGGATCTCGCTTTCGTGCTATATTAGCTGTATATGCTTGCTAATAGAATATAAGGTACATCTCTCGGATTAAATATCGTACTTTTACACTTTTTTCCCTACGCGATGCCTCATCACTTGATGAGATGTATATTTGTGATATATATACTGTCATTTTTTTTCGGATCGAGCCGCGCAAAGGAGACTATGGCGAATTTTTCCGAAAATTTAAGGCGTTAGAAAAAATTTGAGAAAAATTGAAATTTTTTGAAAACTATAAATTTGATTTGGAGTTGAAAATTAAACAATAGTTGGTTTGAAAAGATAACTAAGTATGATTTGAAAACTTAGTAAAGATTTTATGAGAAGTTTAACTATGGATTTATGGAAAGTTAATAGATTCTATAATTTTTCTTACTTGGTAATTTCGAGGACGAAATTCTTTTAAGGGGGGAAGTCTACAACGACCCAGAATTTCTATTAATTAAAATTTGTATATTTAATTAATTTTAAATATTAATAAGTGAAATTTATAAGTCAAACAATTTTATTTCGAATATTTGGATTTAATTGAATAATTAAATCGATAATTTAATATGTTAAATTACAGAAAAAATTGAAAATTGGGTTAAATTTGATTGAAAATGATTTGTAAAATTTTATTTTATCATATTGGAGTTAGAACGATATTTTAGAACTTTTAAAATCGAATTAAAAGTTAATTTGTGAAAATTGAATATTTTAATATTTAAATCGACTAGTGAAATTAGCCATTTTTTGAATAGTCTCAGAATTAGACGAAACTAGTTCCATTGGATCCGTAATAGTTTGTTATTATCGGATTTCAATTTTCGTGTCAATCGGAGTTTTCGTTTGATCGTGGCAGCTCGAAACGCATCGAAATTTGTTTTAATATTAATTTAGCGAGTTAAAATAGCCATTTTTCAAAATGTCTCGGATTTCGACGAAACTAGTTTCATCGGATCCGTAATGTGATATTATTATATGGTTTCAAATTTCATGTCAATCGGATTTATCGTTTGTCCGGTGCAAGCTAAAATGCCTAGAAATTTGATTTATCGATTTAAATTCAAATCGAACTTTTATTGCCATAACTCGCACAGATGACCGAATTAGCTCCCGAAACACGTTCCATTGTGTTCGGAATGCGAGGTAAACCTTAGAAACGCCAACCGACACGCTTCGTTTGGAGTTCGGAAATTCCAGGATGAATAGTGTCGCGTTTTTTTCTATAAAAGCCCCTTAAATTTTCATTTTGCAAGAAAAAAACAACCCCTAGGGTTTGTGATCCTTCAGCCGTCGCCTCTTAAACATCAATGGCTGAAAACCTTCCTCGTTCTTCCTCAAATTTCTCTCAATCCACAACTCGATTCAAGAATCTTCCAACTACAAACTTGTAGAGCACTCTGAGTTCTTGAAGTTCAACGGCTACGATCGAAATTGGAGCGACAAGGTGGAAGCTACGGGGCCGCGATGGCCGGCCGTTCATCATCAAATTGCATGCTCAATAGGGGTCCGAGCTCCATGCCTTTGCGGCCGAGTGAAGAGGTGGGGATGGGCTTTCGAATGGCATCACTTGATCGTTGAATCGTTCGTCGTGGTGGCCGAAATATTCAACCCTAGTATCGTGGTGATGGGTTTAGTTGCGCGCGTCAACCTGTAGAAGGAGATGAGTTGCGTTCTACGGCCAAGATTAAGGGTGAAGGGATCTAACGGTGTTGATGCAGCTAGGTTAAATAATATAAAAAAATTATGTTATAATTTAGTAAATATAAATTCGTGTAACTTTAAATTAACGTATCTTTTTCATACGAGGTCGAAAACGCACGAAACAAGTTGCGTTGGAATCGTATGGACGAGCACTACGCTATGGAATTGGATTGGAGTCATTTGGAGCTAGCAAAAATTTTGAGTAAAATTAAACGCGCGTTTAATTTTATTCGAAATAAAAGCTGAAAACGAAATTGAAATCAAGGTGAGAACTTCTCACTCAATCGAATTGGTTTCGATTTTTAATTTAAATAGTTAGATTTAAAATTCTTGAATGTATGTTTGAATGATGATTGTTATCTATTGATTGTTAAAATAGACATTATACGCCGTTAGTAAGCAGATGTTATTTATTAAAAACATATACCACGAATATTTCACAGTACAGTGAAATTTGTATTATTTATGTACTTGGAATTGATTTTCCGCATTATATAGCGGATGAGATCCTATTGCGCCGCCTATTAAGCGGATAATATTTTAAATCCTATATACCGCGATAATTCCGTACTGGAACGAAATTGGTATTGTGCTAACATCTTTGGATGTAGGAAAATAGGTTGGAGGGATCCAACTGGATTCCTCAACAGTATTTATTTGATTTATGGATATTTTGATATTCATTGATTATCATATACAGTTATATGATGTCGTTGTTGTCGTGATTGACTATTTGGTGTGTAGCATCATCGGGCCTATTTTGGAATTTTAAAAGGATTTTAAAGTGATTTTTGAAAGTACACGTTTATAAAAAATATTTTTTGGAATTGATTCATTTTAAATAAATAAACGTTATAATTTTAATGTTATAGAAATTATGATTTTTGAGAAATATAGTTAAAAGTTGATTTTTGAAAATATGGGGTTAATGATTTTATAAAATAGTTAAATTGGGATTTTTGAATTTATTGTAAAAAAGTTTAAATATAGGATTTATGAAATTTGATTATTTTATAAATCAAAATGGTGAAATTTATAAAGGAGTTTAAAGATGTTTTTAAATAATAATATAAATTGATTTATATAAAAGATTTATAAATTAATATTTATAAATTAAAATATTTGAATTATAAAACGAGTTTATATAAGTGTTTGATCGAATTGTAAATGAATTTCATAAATGAATGAAATTTATAGAATTATAAACGGTGAAGTTATAAATGGAATTTTATAAGCAGTAGGTTATAAAATTTGTAAAGTTATTAAAAGAATAAATATGGGTAAATCAATGAATCTTGTAAGTTATAAGATTTATAATTTGGGAAGTTTAAAGAACAATTTTGTAAACAAACAAATTATAAGTATTTAACTTATAATATGAACTTTTGATATATAATTGAGTTATAAATTGAAATAGGTTAATAAAGGAGATTTATAAAAGGAAGTTGTTATAAAATAAATAAAAATGGAATTTATAAAAATTGTTTTATAAATCTGCAAAAGGCTTATTTTGATAAGTAAATTGTTATAACTTATTAATGGTGTTATATTCACATTTTAGACAGTGAATAATCCTTTAAAATAAAATGTATAGAAATGATGAAATTGGTTAACGAAGTATATTCACGTTTTTGAATAGTGAATAATACGTTAAAGAAATTGTTTTGGATGTGATGTTTAAATAGAATTAAAACGATTTAACGATGTTTTAAATGTGTTAAGATTCGAAACCATAGATTTCAACATTCATTGTTGAAATAGACGTTTTCGAGAAATAGAAGAAAATGGTGGACTATAACACTGTTGTTATAGTAAACGATTTCCGAAAGGAAATGTTTTATATAGTATTGGGATTTATATATCTATCTAAATTTCGAATCCCTATACTAGTGATTTTGTGTTGTCGTAACGATGTTTTACGCAACATTCGTTGTGGCCCAAATAAATATGTTTAAGAGAATGATTTTCTTAAAGAATGAAATATATACTTAATTTCGATTTAAGTATATTGAATATTTTCCAAGTGTAGAAAATAAAAAGATTTGTGAATTACTTATTAATAAATAAGTATGGAAATGTTTTTCCAATGTGAAATGAAACGTTTTGAGAATTTATCTTTTTGAAGATAAATTAAAAATGAATAATTGAAATCGTGTATTCATAAATATTTTGGAATTGTAAATTCACTATGGAATTTATAAAAGAAAGGGGAATTTGATTAAAAATAAACGGTGATTTATTTTTGATGTGTGGGAACTAATTTATGGATTTTGAACGTAAATATGAAGTAAATCGTTAAGGATTTATTTAATTAGTTTAAATGAACCATGTTGAAATGAAAGTATTTCCGCGTAAGGAAAATGTTTGAAATTTGTTTTCAAAAGTGGTAAAGATGAAAAGTGATTTGAAAATTGTTTTCAAATGTTTGAAGTGTGAAAATTATATATCTTGTAAAGATATTTTTTTTGGAAAATAAATAATTTGGAAATTTATTTGGAATCTGGTGATGTTGTGCATATCCATTGATAGTTCAATAACCTACTATCAATATTTATATTTAAATAGGTATTTGTTGTGATTTGCTTGAATTTGAATGCCACACTTATTTTTGAATAAGCGCTCACTATTCGGGTTAACCGGGAAAGTAGGGTTGTCAATTTCCTACACGACCCGAAACACGACCCGAAACCCGCACGGAAATTGGCAGGTTAACCAGACCCATTTAATTGGCGGGTCATTTTCGGGTCAACCCGAATTTGACCCGTTTATAAACGGGTGGGTTTCGGGTTGACCCGCTAACCCGAAACTGACCCGTTAACAACTCGTTTATACAGTATATAGGTTGAGCTGACCCGTTTACGACCCGCTCCGACCCGTTTATGACCCGTTTGTACCTTATACGGGTTATACGGGTTGACCCGACCCGTTTACGACCCGTTCTGACCCATTTACGACCCAACTATACCTTATACGGGTTGACCCGACCCGTTTACGACCCATTTACACCTTATACGGGTTGACCTGACCCATTTACGACCCGACCCGACTCGACCCGTTTATAATCGGGTTACACGGGTTGGGTCGGGTCAACCCGTTTATAAACGGGTCGGGTTTGGTTGAGCTTTTTCGACCCGTTTAATAAACGGGTTGACCCGACCCATTTAAAATCAACCCGAACCCGACTTGATCCGACCCAAACCCGACCCGACCCGACCCATTGACAGCCCTACGGGAAAGGACCTTGGGGTCGTATAACCCATTCTGAATATGTGATACATCGTTATGAATTGCATTTGAAGACCGGATATTTTTGAAAACGGAAGGATTACCGTCGAATGTTTCTGCACCAAATGGCCCCGGTACAGAAATTCCATATGTGATGGGAAGTCCGGACGTGATTAGTGAATATCCGGATTGCAAGGACTTTTTTGTAAGTGCCTTCGGTTCTGTTCGATCCCGGAACAGACTTGTATTGATAGTATGTCTGACATTACAAATTGAGATATAAAGCTGATTTCTTTCAAGTATATTTCTGTTGGTGGCGGAGAATTTATTCTCTTAGCTTAATACCCTTCTCTGAGACGTACGCGCTTAGAGGTTATGTAGTTGATGGTTATCAGCGATATATTCCCAATTTGGTAAGGTGACATGCTGAGTGTTGCTGTGAAATGATCATTGTTTGATCATTTGTGATATGATCATTTGTTTGATCATTTATCTTTATGATCATTACTTTGATCATTTGTTGACCCAAAGCATGGCTTTGTACCAAAGCGTGGCTTTGTGGACGAGACTTCGTCGGACCTCGCACCTCGGAAATGGTCAAAACAGGAAGGATGCAGCAAGATTATTAGGGGTAGCGCCCTTTAGTGTATGTCATTCCTTCTGGATAGAGGTGGTATCATGGTATGGAGCCCAGATACTTAACCTATGTTGTGCTGCAAACTTATTACTTTGTGGTTGTTGGAAATCGAGGATCCTCGGATGTAGATCGGTTACGATCGGGGGATGACATATTCGTGTCAGTAGTTACCCAGTTAGGGGTAACCCGGCCTTGTGTTGGCAGAGATCCGGTTTGGTTCTCGGGACGTCATTCCAGAGGCGTTTCCATGTGGCGATGGGAAGTTCCTTGGCCTGACCATTTGTTGGAAATCCATAGAAACAATACGATCTTGTACGGTTTTAGTTGTAGAACCTGCTTCCTCAGGAGGTAGCTATAGTAGGCATAATATAATGGTACCTATGCTGGCTAAGATTTATATTCTACTTTCGAAATGTTTTCTACACTATGCACTAATAATAATATCAAAAATGATTTGATTTTGCGTAGTAAGCATCTTTGACTAACATAAGAAGAAATCTCCTCCAAGTCTACGTTTGCATTGTGTGTGTGGTGGGAGGTCTTATGGTAGTCTCATTTTTAAAGGCATTGCGAATCTATTTTAAAATCATCCTATTCTTTATTTTAAAAATAAACTGTTTGAGTTCTCACACCAGTCACATGACTGACTCGGAGTCTGTTGTTTTCCTTCCTAAACTCTAGGTGCCCACCAATTTCCACACGGGCAGTCAAGAGTAAAGGTTTATCAGGATATTCTGGAATTCAGGAGGCAAGCTGGACGGCATGGCGTATTCACTAGTATATAGTATTTCTTTTTCCGCTGTTTGTTGTTGTATTGATGGTTGTACACTCTAATTTTGAAAATGAAATGTGATGTAATGTAATAACTGATATGGTTCTTTGTTTAAAGATTATTCATTTATCTGTTATATGTTGTTCCGCTTCGATTGTGAGATTCTGATATTGTTTTGTTGTTTTCTTTCTGTTCTGTTCTATCTTTTCTCTTTTCTTTTTCTTAAAACCCTGAGAATTCGTATTTCCGTTCATCTTGAGTTAATCAATGGAGATTAGTGTCTATTCAAGGAGTACGTTTTTGCGGGTCCTCACAATGAATGTGATGTGTGAATATAAAGGGTTGATGATGAACTTGACTATAGTCATGATGGGTTGAAAACAAAGTTGAAACTTTGTATGTAGTCGCGAAGAATTTGAGGTCAGATTTGAAATCAAACCCGTTTCAAGAGTTTAAAGTTTATATTTTGGATAACGTTTGCGAATTGGTTTTAAATGCGAAAATTTACTAAATTATGTTTCAACCATGAAATAGTATGGTTTCAGTAAAGTGGCTTCGCTTAAAGGTGAGTTAGAGCAAACTGCACTCATATGGACAGTCATTATGGATGCAGTTCGGCAAAGGTTTGAATTTCTATTTCGATTTTGTTTTATTGTGAAATTAGTTTACAAAGATTTTCAAATTTAATTAGTAATATTGAAAATTAATTAAGTTGTAATATATAGTTAATTAGCTAGTTAATTAAAAGGTAATTAGCACTTAATTGGTAATTATGAAGGTGATTATAGGTTAATCATCACTTAAGTTAAGTTAATGACTGTTAGTTATCTAATAAATTTTTAATTAATATTTTATATTGTTAATAAGTAATTAAGTGATTAATAATTATTTAATTAAAATTGGTGATTTTAATTATTAAGTAATTAATGGATTATTTAATTAATGTTTAATTAATTAAGGTTTAACTTTTAAATAATTTGGTTTAACCTTAACCAAGTTGCATTAGTAAGTTAGTTAGCGCACTAAGCCTAATTGAATTTAATTATGACTTAAACTTGGTTAACAAGGGTTAATCAAGATTTTATTGGGGTTTAAGCTGATTAAATCTATTTAAATATTTTCAAAGGTGATTTTAAAATTGAACCGAACGTGTTTTAAATAATTTTTTTAAAGTGAACGATTCCAAATCTGGGATCTCTTGTCTGGGCCTTAAGTAACCCTATGTGATTATGAAGACTAAATGACATTTGTTAGCAGAACAAAACACCATTCTGCTATAGTGTAAGTGGTTTGATTTTGTGGATATGTATTAGCAGAATAAATCCTCGTTCTGCTATGAAATTATTGAATTGTTTGGACATCTGTTTAGCAGGTCAAATCACCCTCCTGCTATTATGTTAGTTGGATATGTATATGATTGTTAGTTTATATTAACATATTATTCCCTGATTTGGATATAAGTTGTATTTACATACATGTTGCTTATTTAAATAACTATTAAGTGAATTGGAATTGAATGGTAATTTAAATTAGTACCATTGGGATTGCTAATCCTCCTTTTTAATTTATAAAGTATATTTTTGAATTAACTTTAATTCTTAAATAAATTTAGAGTTATAGTTTATAAATGATTTCCAAGTTTTGCTATTATATTGTGAAGTTATTTATAAGTAATAACTTGTTTATAACGGGATTTTATTGAAGGTTTACTTAAACTATTTTTCAAAAGATAATTTGTAAATGATATTTTATAAAGGAAATTGTATAAAGTTTTTATAAACAAGTTTTATAAAGATTTTAAATTTGAATGATATTTATATATCAATTTAGAGATTTCAAGGAAGTTTAAATCTAGTTTAGAAATTTCTAAAGAGGTTTGGAATGTGAAATAAATGGGTTTAATTGTAGGTGATGTTTTTAAAAGGGAATTGTTGGCCATTTAAATGGAATTTTGAAGAGGGAATTTCCAAAATATTTTTGGTAAATAATGTGAATTGTTTCGAAGTTTAAAGGGAACGTTTGGGGTTTGGGAAAAGTGTTTTGAAAGATATTTTGATTAAGTTTTATAAAGTGATTTTATTAATTAAGGATTAATTGATAAAGGCTTAGAGGATTCCATATAGAAATTGAATCAATGTTTGATTGTTTGTTTAATTTGATAGTTAAATTACTAACTACATGTTGCAACCCAGAATTTTTGACCCTCGAAAATCGATATCAATACATTCATGTATAGCATGCCGAATATTCAAGTGCTAGAAATACTGATTGCTAGGGATAACAAAGAAGAACAGAAACGACAACACAGAATCTCACAGATCGCAACAGAACAATATATAATATGTAATAACCGATCTTTATACAAAAAGTAACTATAACAATTAGTATTCATACAATCATCAGAGTACAACAGTCAATAATATCAATCCGGATAGTTATAATAACTTGTCCTCACAAGTGCTGAATATACAACATAACACACATAGCGGAATATAATCAAGTACGTGAAATACGCCTGAAATCCTCCAGCTCATCTCCTGAGCTCCATAGCATCCTAACCTGAATCTGTAATACTTGGTCTGACCCGAGTATTAAAATAAAATAACACCTAAGTCAGTCTGGAAACCAGCGTGAGAAAGCACACTAAATTTGAATTATTACTATTATAAAAATCCTTTGAAAAACAAAGGTACCTCGTAAGACCACGCCACACATAAATACGAAGGGGTTCTACCTTACGGTATTCAAAACATTTTATGTCCAAATCATCTGATATTATAATAGTGTCTATAGAAAATAAACTATAAAATAGCTGAAATGTTTGCATCTCACGTTTCAGCATATTTCGTATACAACTAAAGCCGTACGACTTATAGTGGATATTGGATTCCATACAATGACTGGACTACCGGGGTACCGCCCGCCACAGTACACCTCTAGAAAATGTATCGAGAACCTTACTTGGACCCTCTGCTAACACATGACTGGCCTACCCCTAACCTGGATAGTACCGAATATGATCACCACTAACGGGCCTTGAAAACACATACAAATGAAAGTGATGATAGATGTCCACTCTAGATGAGTGATGATCATATACTAATAGGAGCGACCCACATAGCCTTGCCACATCTCCCCTGTTTTAGTCATTCTCGGTTGATGTGGCTTGTGGATACGATTACCTTTCAGGAACATTTACACTTAGAATGCTCATAGCCCTCCAATGACGATGTTTTGATAGCATTCGTCCATATAAGTTGTTCTGGGTTTGAACAAACCGAATCTCCAAGATCATCATCTTCATTATCTTCGATATATCAAAATTTGTATCGCACAAATCGAATCGAAGTGGTTTTCAGATAATTAGTCTCTTTGAAATGATTAATGAATTTGGCCAGATTTGTAAGTCAGTTATTTAACTATCAAATTATACAAAAAGCAGTCACTGGGCCGTATTATAAAATTTTCAAACATTTATTTTCAAATATCTTTATAAAGATATATATATATATATATATATATATATATATATATATATATATATATATATTCAAATCTTTTCCAATATTCAATACTTGAGAACAACTCAAATATTTTTATCCATTTTAGGATATTTTGAAACCATATCTTCTTTCAAGACTTAGAGAAATATTTAAAAATATATTTTTCAAAATCACTTACTTCTCAACACTTAGAAAGCATTCATAACTTATATCGATTTTATGGTTATATTTCCAAACAAGGCAATTTCCCCTACTACCAACTTTATAAAACATTTACAACCTCTTTTGTAAATTCTCGGCTCATTATAACTCATTTCATAAATCTTCGGAACTTTTAATAAATCTCTTTTTAAAATTTCAAAATCAGTTTTACTTATTTAAAATCTCATCCAACAATTTATAACTTCTTTATGAATTCTGATTCATTTTTCAAAGTGCACGTATCTAAACACTTTGGAAAATTCCTTAAGTTCCCAGAATTTCATTATAAGATTCCTCTAATAAAATCATTTCCATTAAATAACTTGGTTTACAAATCTCGAGAGAATTTATAAATAAAAGTCCAATCACTTACTTTTAAATTCTACATATAATAATAATAAGTATTTTTAAAAGAATAATAATTTATTTTCAAAACACGTTTAAGGAATTGTTTTAATATCAAAACACTTTATATACATCGATAACTCATTTCCAATTCATTTTTAAGTAAGACTTATTGATTTACAAAGCTTATTATAAAAATTAGAATTCATTTCAATTAATATTGGATATATGAAAAATCCACTTTCCAAAATATTTCAATACTAAAATAGCTTTAACTATATAGTTTAATAAATAAAAATATCATTTTAAAACAAACTTCATTTCTTGACAAAAATCTATTTTTTTAAAAACCCAAAATTTCCAATTTCAATTTATAAATCGCCCTCGATTCATATCACATCAATTACATTTCAGTTTCATAACCATTTCCGATTTCCACAATAAAATTCGCTATATCTTTCAAAACAATTTCCACGTCTCGTTGTAAATCCACTGTGAATTTACATTTCCAATTATCATTGATAATCATCTCATTCTATTTATAAACATTGTTTATAGATTTATAAACTCATTCGAGTTTCACTTGTTCAATAAAATAATCTTATTTATAAAATTTCATTTATAAATCTATCATTTTACAAATTTATCACTTTACAAATCCTATACTTTCCCAAATCTATTTTAAATATTCATTTCAACTTTCTTTCCTTATTTCAAAAATATCACCTTAAATACATTGTTAAAAAAACCCTTACATAAATTATTTTAAACTCATGATTTAAAAATACCCACAAAATTAGTTAAGTAAATATTCCAAAATAAAATCCTTTATTTAATTCAAACCCATTTCTGGTTTACTATTCCAAACGCCAATATAGATATTTTTATTCCTAAATTGCCTTCGAAATTCCTTTTTTTTAATTCAAAAATATTATGTATGGTATTTATAATACCAAAATAAGGTCAGTGCTACTATAGCATCCATTATATCAAATCACAAAATAATTCATAACAGATTATTCAATCACATCATATATCACTATATATGGAAAAAACAATATATTTTTTAGGAATCCAGTTGGATTCCTCCGACCTGTTTCTCTACATCTACAGATGTTATATAACACAAAATACCAATCCCGCTTCGAGGAGGGATATCGCGGTAATATAAGGTCATTCGCTATTATGCGGGTTGCATATATTATAGCATTCAACTGGTAAATATATAACAATTCAACCAATCATCCAATAATTAGTTTTAATTATTATAAATTAAATTCAGTAATCCAATATGAGTGAGATTAACTTACCTTGCTTTTCGAATTTGTTAATCGTCCAGTTTTAAATTAAATTGAATTAACATTCAATATAATTTAAAATTCCACCTGTTCTCGATTGACTCCAAATAAATTCCCACGTCAGTTTTATCGCGTAATATTTGTTGTAGCGAACACAACGTGGCTTGTTACGTGTGCACCAGACCACGTATGGTTAGATATAAAATTATAAGTTAACGACAAATTAAATACACTAATTATCTTACTAACTAATACCCTTAAAACAAATCTCACCACTTAACTTGTTGCTCACCGACTCCACTATACCCGCCCCTCTCCCCATCCATAACTCCACCCTTAAACCACCGTTCGAACAACCGCCAACATCACAACACTCCACAACGGCCAACTACCCAAGAAATTCCTTCCATCATCTTCCACTCCACCATGAACATCGTAACTACAAGCTCTCTCACCTCGTCCATGTGAAAATCGCGATTTCCTCTAGGCGAATCATGCAAGCACTAACCAGATCCCACGACCCAAAATCGAACGCCGCTCTTTTCGACCAAACAGCCGCCTACCGCCGTCCATCTGAAGCCGCCCCGATTCACTACACCCTCTACCAGCGCACGACCAACACTTATGAGTCCCACATTGCCGTATGATTCAATAAAAACCTAACGCGATCAAGATTCTGGCGCGATTTAATCGCATGAGCCCTTTTTTTATAAATCGTGAAGTCAAACTAAAGAAGAAGGATAAGGGAAGACTCGTGATCTTTAAATCTAGTAACGGCGGCTATTTCTTTTAACTGGGACGAAGAACATAAAGACTGAGAGAGTAAATTCAAAAGTAAGGCCATTATCTTGTTTTTATTTTTTTATAATGAACTGATTTCGTAAGAAGAAGAAGGCGGGTATGTAACGACCCGGAATTTTGGGCAATATCAATTTAATAATCTGCATTAATAACTAAATTGATTTGATAATTTTTCTTTATAATTTAAACTTAAATTGGTAAATTTAATCTTTTAAAGGTTAATAAATATTTAATTTGGTAATTTTGATCAATATCTTTCTAACAATTTAAAATTGATAATAATTTATTTTTCAAAGCTAATAAAATTTTATTCTATTTATAATATATATATATATATATATATATATATATATATATATATATATATATATTTGATATATATTGTGAATAGAAGATTTTTTGTTTCAAATAAGAGGTTGTATTTTCAAATTGTAATATATATGTATGTATATGTTATAATTTGGAATTGTTTTGAAATTTAATTTAAACTATTAAAAATTTATATATGTATGAATTGTAATTTAAAGCTTTGATTTAAAATTAATATTTTTCAAAAGCTAATTTAAGTTTAATTCAATTTATTTTCAAATATGAGATAATTATGTATTTTTTAATATGATAGTTTCAAAAGGGTTTAATCAAAGTTTTATGTTTGTTTTCTTCAAAGTATTTAAATTAAAATGGTTATAAATGTGTATATATATATATATGTTTTAGATTTTAAAAATACATGTATAAAGATTTATTTGTATTATAATTAATTTTAGAATATTTTCTTTTAAAAGTAAATTTATAAACATATGTAAATATTTATTAATTAAGTAACTTAAATAATTAAGCTTACACTAATATTTAAATTAAATGAAAATTTATTTAAAATGTATAAGAAATATGTGTATTAGACATCTTAACAACACCTGTAAAGTAATTAAACAAATTGAGTGACAAATGTAAGTTTAATCAACAAGTGGCAATATATTTATTTTAATTTTTAAATAAATGTTTTTAAGAAGAAAACTATTTTTTTCACAACACTTTTCCCTTTGTCTTCTTTTCTTAACTCAAAACAGAAACTTTTTTCAAAACCTGAAAACCGAAAATTTAAACCAAAAGCAAGTGAGGATGAAATCTGAAGTAAAATCTGCAAAGATAAGTTCCTCACAACAACTTCAACCTGCAACTTAAAAGGGGAGATCAAGAATAGTTTCAACATCTTTAGAAACATCATACTGTAAGCATGCAAAGGGATTCATCTTCAACAGAAAGCAAAATCCAAATAAGCATTTTCCAGATTTAAGATGCAAGGCCTGGAAAGTCTAAAACCTGCTCTGCTTATATAATTGGTGAGTAAACCTCTTAAAAACAGATTTAATCATATTGTAGTTACATTTATTTTTGCATGTGATGATTTTGGCTATGATTTCGAATATTTATTTATATGAATACTGTTGTATATGCATGATTGAGGATATGGAATGTCTGGTATAGATGAACCTGAAAAGTTCATCTCTGTATATTTACAGAGAGTTGTTCTTCCTATAGAAAGATGCAAAAATTTTCCAATCTAAACCTTATTTGAACTTGTGATGTGAATGAAAGTTGTATATTTATGTTTGTTGGTAATATTAAAAATAGTTTCTGTAAATTTAAATTTACAAATAATTTTTAAAATGAAATTTACAGTAAAACTTTGTTTCATGTCAAAAAAATCAATAACCATAATTACTGCTATGAATTTTATGATTGGATTTGTAGATAAAAATGATGAATTTTAACATGAAATTCATAATTTTTAAGTTGATAATTTGTTGGGAATTTGAGAATGAAGGGTTTTGGCAATTTAATCAATTGCCGATTATCAACTCCTTGATTTGAGTTGAGATCTTGATCGAGGCTTGCTTCTGAGTTGAGGATGAAGGGAAAAATGCTTTAGAATTTTTCCAATGGCCAATTTGTTCGAAATTGATCGATCTAGGGTTTTTCTGTGTGTTTTGTTCATTTGGGATGTTGAGATTTTTGCATCATGAAGATTGGACCGGAGTCGTTCGAATTTTGGGAAGATGAAGCTCGTGGTCGTGGTGTTCGATGGTGAGGTCGGCGAAGTTCGACGGTGTCGTGGTGGTTGGCCATGGGGGTTTTATGGAGGTGATCTGCTGTAGTTTTTCGATGCGTAGGTCGAATTTTGATTTGCTGATGGATTCTAGAATCTGGGTTTGTGGAGAGGTTGTCGTGGTCCCCGACGACTTGGTGATGGCCGGAGGCAAGCTCGACGTTGTTTGGTTCACCATGCAAGGTGCACTGTGTACGTTCTATACACTGGATAATTTGTGAGCTGGGGAAGACGAGTTGAGAACCGAAGTAGCTCTCGTGTTCCATGGTGATCGACTCGAAGTTGAAGGGTGCTGGTTTTGCTTCGGGGCTTGCTCGAGTATTTTGGTGTAACGACCCAGAATTTCTATTAATTAAAATTTGAATATTTAATTAATTTTAATTATTAATAAGTGGAATTTATAAGTCGAATAATTTATTTTCGAATATTGGATTTAATTGGATAATTAAATGATTATTTAATAGTTGAAATTTCAGAAATAATTGAAAATCGGGTTAAATATGATTGAAAATGATTTGTAAAATTTTATTTTTATCATATTGGAGTTAGAACGATATTATAGAACTTTTAAAAGCGAATTAAAAGTTAATTTGTGAAAATTGAATATTTTAATATTTAATCGACTAGTGAAATTAGCCATTTTTCGAACAGTCTCAAAATTGGACGAAACTAGTTCCATTGGATCCGTAATAGTTAGTCATTATCGGATTTCAATTTTATCGTCTGATCGTGGCAGCTCGAAACGCATCGAAATTGTTTTAATATTAATTTGGCGAGTTAAAATAGTCATTTTTCAAACAGTCACGGATTTCGACGAAACCAGTTTCATCGGATCCGTAATGTGATATTATTGTAAGGTTTCAAATTTCGTATCAATCGGATTTATCGTTTGTCCGGTGCAAGCTAAAACGCATAGAAAATAGTTTAAATCGGTTTAATTTAAATTGAACGTTTATTGCCATAACTCGCACAGATGATCGAATTAGCTCCCGAAACCTGTTCCATTATGTCCGGAACGCGGGGTAAACCCTAGAAACTCCAGTCACCGTGCGTAAATCGGAGTTCGGAAAATCTGGGATGAATAGTGTTTGCGAAATTTTCTATAAAAGGCCTTGGATATTTCATTTTGCAAACAACTTACAACCCTAACCCTAAAAATTGTTCAGCCGCCACCAAAATAATAAATGGCCGAAAATGATTCTTGTTTCTCTCTCAAAATCTTCAAATCTATGCATCGATTCGAGAAAGCATTAACTACAATGTTGTAGTGCTCGACAAGATCTTCAGATCCATACGGTCGAGATGGGGTTTAGCGTCGCGTGGAGGTTCTAAAATGGCCGCGTCCTCCTGTAGTTACGCACGCAAATCGAGACGATGGGGGAGGCCGAGTTGCATGAGGTGGCAGCCGAAGGTAGAGTAGGAGATGGCGGTCAAGATGGAAGCTTCTGATCGTGTTCATGTTCGTCGTGGAGGCTCGAAAATCCAACCCTAGTTCGAGTAGGATGGGTTCATGTTACGGCTATTCTCCTGTAGAAAGAACGTGAGAGATGAGGGAAGATGATGGATGCAGCCGTGATTTGCAGATGGAGATCTAACGGCTGATATAAAAGCTAGGTTTAAAAATATAAATATATGTTGTAATTTATATATAAAAATTCGTGAATCTTTAAAAATTCATATCTTTTTCATACGAGGTCGAAAACGCGCGAAACCAGTTGCGTTGGAATCGTATGGACGAACACTACGCTATGGATTTGGACTGGAGTTGTTTGGAGTTAGTGAGAATTTCGGGTAAAATTAAACGTCCGTTTAATTTTATTCGAAATAAATCGCTAAAACGAAATTGAAATCAAGGTGAGAACTTCTCACTCAATCGAACAGTTTCGATTTATATTTTAAATAGTTAGATTTAAAATTGCTTGAATGTATGTGAATGATGATTGCAGTTATTGATTGCGGTTTGGTTGTAATATTAGATATAATAGGATATATCTATATATATATATATATATATATATATATATATATATATATATATATCGGCATATGTATATATTGGAATTGATTTCCCGCATTGTATAGCGGATGAGACCCTATTGCGCCGTCTATTAAGCAGATAATATTTTATAAATCCCATATACCGCGATAATTCCGTACTGGAACGGAATTGGTATTGTGCTAATGTTTGTGGATGCAGGGAAACAGGTTGGAGGGATCCAACTGGATTCCTCAACTGTATTGATTTATTTACAGATATTGTGATATTTGTTGATTATCATATCGATATATGGATGTCGTGATTGACTATTTGGTGCTGCTGCATCATCGGATCCATTTCTGAAGTTTTAAAAATAATGATTTTGGTTTTAAGAGGAATTTTAAAGTGATTTTCGAAAGTATTCGTTTTATTAAATTTTGAATTGTTAAAAATAAATAAACGTTAAAATTTTAATGTTATAAAAGTATGATTTTTATGAAATGAAAGTGAAAAGTGATTTTTGAAATAAATAGTTAAAAATTTTATGAAATAGTTTAAATTGGAATTTTTGGACTATTACAAACAATTGTTTATAAAAGATATACAAAATGGATATTTATAAATTAAAAATATTGGAACCATAAAACGAAGTTTTTATAAGTGTTAAAATGAAGTATAATGGATTCATAAGTGAATGAGAATTTATACGATTTATAATTTGTGAAGTTTAAAAGAACGATTTTGTAAATAAATGAATTATAAGTATTTAGCTTATAATATGGATTGTTGGTATATTTTTGAGATATATAGATTGAATTGCATTAATAAAGGAGATTTATAAATAGAAATGGAATTTATAGACATTGTTTATAAATTCGTAATCAATGGAATTTGATTAATTTAATGTTGAAATTGGTTAAGGAAGTATATTCACGATTTTGGATAGTGAATATATTATAAATAAAATGGGTATGCTTGGGAAAATGAATATTATAAATTGAAGTTAATCGTTTTAACGATGTTTTAAAAGGTGTAAACATCGAAAACATAGATTTCAACATTCATTGTTGAAATAGACGTTTTCGAGAAATAGAAGGAAATGGTGGACTATAACACTGTTGTTATAGTAAATGGTTTCCGAAAGGAAATATTTTGTATAGTATTGGGATTTATATATCTATTTTAATTTTGAATCCCTATACTAGTGATTTTGGGTCGTCGTAACGATGTTTTACGCAACATTCGTTTTGGCCCAAACAAATGTGTTTAAGAGAATGATTTCTTAAAGAATGAAATATATACTTAATTTTCGATTTAAGTATATTGAATATTTTCCAAGTGTTGAAAATGAATGAATTTGTAAATTACTTATTATTTAATAAGTATGGAAATGTTTTCCAATATGAACTGAATATTTTGAGACTTTATCTTTTAAAGACAAATTGAAAATGAATATTAAAAATCGATTTGGGAATCATATATTCATGGATATTTTGGAATTGTAAATTCACTAGGGAATTTATAAAAGAAAGGAAAATTTGTTTAAAAATAAACATTGATTTATTTTTGAACCGTGGGAATAAATTTACGGATTTGGAACGTAAGTATAAAATAAATCGGTAAGGATTTATTTAATTGGTTTAAATAAACCATTTTGAAATGAGAGTATTTCCGTGTAAGGAAAATGATTTGAAAATTTGTTTTCAAATGGTTGAAGTGTGGAAAATTATATATCTAGTAATGATATTTTGGAAAGTAAATAATTTGGAAAATTATTTGGAATTTGGTGATGTTGAGCATGCCTATTGATAGTTAAATAATCCGACTATCAATATTTACCTTTAAATAGGTATTTGTTGTGATTTGCATGAATTTGAATGCCACACTTATTTTTAAAATAAGCGCTCGCTATTCGGGTTAGCCGGGAAAGGACCTTGGGGTCGTATAATCCATTCCGAATATATGATACGTCGTTATGGATTGCATTTGATGACCGGTGTTAAAGACCGGATATTTGTGAAAACGGAATGATTACCGTCGAGTTACTCTACATCGGCTGATCTCCGATATAGAGGTTTTATCACCCTTAGTGACGGGAAGTCTGGTCGTGATTAGTGAATATCCGGATTGCAAGGACTTCTTTGGAAGTGCCTTCGGTTCTTTTCGAGCCCGGAACAGACTTGTATGGATTGTATGTCTGACATTACAAATTGAGATATAAAGCTGATTTCTTTCAAATATATTTCTGTTGGTGGCGGAGAATTTATTCTCTTAGCTTAACACCCTTCTCTGAGACGTACGAGCTCAGAGGTTATATAGTTGAAGGTTATTAGTGATATACTCCCAATTTGGTAGTGTGGCATGCTAAGTGTTGCTGTGAAATGATCATTGTTTGATCATTTGTGATATGATCATTCGTTTGATCATTTATCTTGGTGATCATTTCTATGATCATCTGTTGTCCCAAAGCACAGCTTTTGTATAAAGCGTGGCTTTGTGGACGAGACTTCGTCGGACCTCACACCCCGGAAATGGTCAAAACAGGAAGGATGCGGCAAGGTTATTAGGGGGTAGCACCCCTTTAGTGTATGTCATTCCTTCTGGATAGAGGTGGTATCATGGTATGGAGCCCAGATACTTAACCTATGTTGTTGCTGCAAATTTTGTGGTTGTTGGAAATCGAGGATCCTCGGATAGATCGGTTACGATCGGGGGATGACATATTCGTGTCAGTAGTTACCCAGTTAGGGGTAACCCGGCCTTGTGTTGGCAGAGATCCGATTTGGTTCTCGGGTCGTCTTTCCAGAGGCATACCCATGTGGCAATGGGAAGTTCCTTGGCCTGACCATTTGTTGGAAATCCAAAGAAACAACACGATCTTGTACGGTTTTAGTTGTAGAACCTATCATTCACTTATGGTGGTCACCACTGTTTGGATGGTAGCTATAGTAGGCATAAGTGCGAAATGCCTATGTTGGCTAAGATTTATATCTTTACTTTCGAAATGATTTTTCCTACACTATGCACTAGTAATAATATCAAATGTTTCTTTTTAATGCGTATCAAGCATCTTTGACTATCATAAGGAGAAATCTCCTCCGATTCTGCGTTTACGTTGTGTGTGTGTGCAGGAGGCCTTATGGTAGTCTCATTTTTTAAAAGCATTGCGAATCTATTGTAAAATTATCCTATTCTTTGTTTTAAAGATAAACTGTTTTGAGTTCTCACACCAGTCACAAGACTGACTCGGAGTTTATTGTTTTCCTTCCTAAACTCTGGGTGCCCACCAATTTCCACACGGGCAGTCAAGAGTAAAGGTTTATCAGGATATTCTGGAATTCAGGAGTTGCTGGAAGCAAGCTGGATGGCATGGCGTATTACTAGTATATAGTATTTCCTTTCCGCTGTTTGTTGTTGTTGTTGTACACTCTAATGATGAAATGTAATATGATGTAATGTAATAACTGATATAGTTATTTGTTTAAAGACTATTCATCTATCTATTATATGTTGTTCCGCTGCGATTGTGAGATTCTGATATTGTTCTGTTGTTTTCTCTCAGTTCTATTCTATCTTTTTCTATCTTCTTCTACTTTTTCTTCTTCTTTAATCCTAACGGTACGGTTTTTCGGCCTTCGATTGCTCGACAGTTGATACAGTGGACGTATTGACGTCGGCATTCGTGGATGAAAAATCGCAAACGTTACATTTGGTATCAGAGCTTATGGTTAAGCGACAACCATGGCTCTGTTGGGTATTACTCATTAGAGATAGAGTCAGTAGTACTCTAGAATGAGTGTGAGTGTAATAATATATACGAGCGCGTATTTGTTAGTGAATATAAATTGTTTTGTATTGTGATGATTGGTTTGTTGAGTGGTATATGGATTTTGGTCAACCCGAGTAATTAACGTTGTTGATAGGGATCTCTAAACACTTGTACAGAACAAATTGACACGATATCGTTTTAATAGGGTAAATGAAATAATTTTACCTCGATTATATTTTTTATATATAAAGGAATAATTTTTTCAGAATTATTAAAGTGTATATGAATTGATTGTTTGGTTGTTGAATAAGTTAAATAAAAACAACAGTTGTGAAAGAATGAATGGTATAAGCAAATGAATTATAAGATGGAATTATAAATAAAATGATTTTCACTTGTGAAATAATCTTATATATAAGAAGTGAAATTATATAAGTAAAAGATTTATAAATGTGATTTATAATCTGAAAATAAAATTCCAGAGAAGTGTTTTGAAAGGATTTGATATTTTGGAAAATTATTTTGGAGAAATTAAAGCTCTAAACTCTTTTCGGTCGCTGAAAAATAATTCCGGTGATGATCGCGACATCATTGGTGTTCATTTTCGGGTTTCCAAAAGAGGGATTGCTACCAAATTGTTTCAAAGAAAGTTGTTTGGAAAATTTGGGTTTGGTTTTAAAATTCAAAAAGGGAAATTGAATTGATTTCAAAAATGGTTTTGAAAGGTTGAAAAGACTCTGGAATCCTATTTAAAATATTTATGGGAATGATAAATGAGTTGATAACTTATACAATTTGAGTTTTAATAGAATAAATTTAACTTAAAGGATGGAGCTAAATTAAAGGAAGTATAAGTAAATCAATAAAATCCAAGTTGAAATAAATTTGAGTTGTCATCAAAGACATGTGATTTGAAATTTAACAAAAGGAAAGTTAAATAAATTGATTTGGATTTGATAAGATGTTTGAAATGGAATATAACTTAAGTGATGTTGAATGAAGTTGATTTTTGGTGTCAAAGTAAATTAATAAGTGAATTAATGAAGTGAAGTCACTAAGAATTTGAACTTGAGTTATATAAATGAAATTCAACTTTATATTGTTAAAGGAATTAACAATTGAATTGATGAAGGGATGAAATATTAATCAATTGAATGTAAATAATTAGTATGAAACAATGAATATAAGTGTTAATCATTAAAAGCTAATGTTATTGGAAATTGAATAAATTGAATGAAAGTCAATAGAATATCAAACCAATTGGAATTAAAAGTGTTGGACCAAATTGAATGTAAATTAAATAATTTGGTTATGTTGAATATACATTGGTTGTCATGTGAATGTTAGTTGATTGTATATAATTCATTAAGTGTTAATGAAATTGAATTAGCGAAATTAAAAGCTATGTGATTGAATCCAAATTGGAAGTAAATAAATTTGAATAAAATTGGATTTGATTTGGATTGAAGGCGAATTAATGTGAATAAATTAATGAATGTAAACTAACTGAAATCGAATGAATGAATGTTAGTAAAAATTCCAAGTTAATGAATCAATTGGAAAACCAATTCAATGAATATTAATGAGAAGTGAATTTATATTGATTTTGGTGGTTGCATTTGTTACTTTTACTGCATTTGCTATGTTGGCATATATAGTTATTATGTTGCTATATGTTGTATATCGATACTATTGTCTATATACATGTTTCTCATCTATTTGTTGAGTGTTTAGTAGGTGCGGATCGCGTTTGCTTCGCATTTGGAGCTCGCTTTCGCGCTATATTAGCCGTATATGCTCTCTAATAACATATAAGGTACATATCTCGGATTAAATATCGTACTTTTACACTTTTTTCCCTGCGGGATGCCTCATCACTTGATGAGATGTATATTTGTGATATATATACTGTCATTTTTTTTGGATCGAGCCGCGCAAAGGAGACTCTGGCGAATTTTTTCGAAAATTTAAGGCGTTAGAAAAGTTTTGAGAATTTTTGGGAAAATTTTGAAAACTATGATTTTGATTTGGAATTGAAAGTTAAACAATAGTAGTTGTTTTTGAAAAGATAACTAAGTATGATATGGAAAACTTAGTAAAGTTATTGTAAGAAGTTTAACTATGGATTTTGGGAAAGTTAATGGATTCTGTAACTTTTCTTACTTGGTAATTTCGAGGACGAAATTCTTTTAAGGGGGGAAGTCTGTAACGACCCAGAATTTCTATTAATTAAAATTTGAATATTTAATTAATTTTAATTATTAATAAGTGGAATTTATAAGTCGAATGATTTATTTCGAATATTGGATTTAATTGGATAATTAAATCGATTATTTAATAGTTGAAATTTCAGAAATAATTGAAAATCGGGTTAAATATGATTGAAAATGATTTGTAAAATTTTATTTTTATCATATTGGAGTTAGAACAATATTTTAGAACTTTTAAAATTGAATTAAAAGTTAATTTGCGAAAATTGAATATTTTAATATTTAATCGTTTAGTGAAATTAGCCATTTTTCGAACAGTCTCAGAATTGGACGAAACTAGTTCCATTAGATCCGTAATAGTTAGTCATTATCGGATTTCAATTTTCGTAGCAATTGGAGCTATCGTTTGATCGTGGCAGCTCGAAACGTATCGAAATTGTTTTAATATTAATTTGGCGAGTTAAAATAGTCATTTTTCAAACAGTCTCGGATTTTTACGAAACTAGTTTCATCGGATCCGTAATGTGATATTATTGTAAGGTTTCAAATTTCGTGTCAATCGGATTTATCGTTTGTCCGGTGCAAGCTAAAACGCATAGAAAATAGTTTAAATCGGTATAATTTAAATTGAACGTTTATTGCCATAACTCGCACAGATGATCGAATTAGCTCCCAAAACCTGTTCCATTGTGTCCGGAACGCGGGGTAAACCCTAGAAACTCTAGTCACCGTGCGTAAATCGGAGTTTGGAAAATCCAGGATGAATAGTGTTTGCGAAATTTTCTATAAAAGGCCTTGGATATTTCATTTTGCAAACAACTTACAACCCTAACCCTAAAAATTGTTCAGCCGCCTCCAAAATAATAAATGGCCGAAAATGATTCTTGTTTCTCCCTCAAAATCTTCAAATCTATGCATCGATTCGAGAAAGCATTAACTACAATGTTGTAGTGCTCGACAAAATCTTCAGATCCATATAGTCGAGATGGGGTTTAGCGTCGCGTGGAGGTTCTAAAATGGCCACGTCCTCCTGTAGTTGCGCACGCAAATCAAGACGATGGGGGAGGCCGAGTTGCATGGGGTGGCAGCCGAAGGTAGAGCAGGAGATGGCGGTCAAGATGGAAGCTTCTGATCGTGTTCATGTTCGTCGTGGAGGCTCGAAAATCCAACCCTAGTTCGAGTAGGATGGGTTCATGTTACGGCTATTCTCCTGTAGAAAGAACGTGAGAGATGAGGGAAGATGATGGATGCGGCCGTGATTTGCAGATGGAGATCTAACGGCTGATATAAAAGCTAGGTTTAAAAATATAAATATGTTGTAATTTATATATAAAAATTCGTGAATCTTTAAAAATTCATATCTCTTTCATACGAGGTCGAAAACGCGCGAAACCAGTTGCGTTGGAATCGTATGGACGAGCACTACGCTATGGAATTGGATTGGAGTCGTTTGGAGTTAGTGAGAATTTTGGGTAAAATTAAACATCCGTTTAATTTTATTCAAAATAAATCGCTAAAACGAAATTGAAATCAAGGTGAGAACTTCTCACTCAATCGAACAGTTTCGATTTATATTTTAAATAGTTAGATTTAAAATTGCTTGAATGTATGTGAATGATGATTGCAATTATTGATTGCTGTTTGGTTGTAATATTGATATAATAGGATATATCTATATATAGCAATATATATATATATATATATATATATATATATTGGCATATGTATATATTGGAATTGATTTCCCGCATTGTATAGCGGATGAGACCCTATTGCGCCGTCTATTAAGTAGATAATATTTTATAAATCCCATATACCGCGATAATTCCGTAATGGAGCGGAATTGGTATTGTGCTAATATTTGTGGATGCAGGGAAACAGGTTGGAGGGATCCAACTGGATTCCTCAACTGTATTGATTTATTTACAGATATTGTGATATTTGTTGATTATCATATCGATATATGGATGTCGTGATTGACTATTTGGTGCTGCTGCATCATCGGATCCATTTCTGAAGTTTTAAAAATAATGATTTTGGTTTTAAAAGGAATTTTAAAGTGATTTTCGAAAGTATTCGTTTTATTAAATTTTGAATTGTTAAAAATAAATAAAAGTTAAAATTTTAATGTTATAAAAGTATGATTTTTATGAAATGAAAGTGAAAAGTGATTTTTGAAATAAATAGTTAATAAATTTATGAAATGGTTTAAATTGGAATTTTTGGACTATTACAAACAATTTTTTATAAAAGGTTTATAAATGGATATTTATAAATTAAAAATATTGGAATTATAAAACGAAATTTTTATAAGTGTTAAAATGAAGTATAATGGATTCATAAGTGAATGAGAATTTATAAGATTTATAATTTGTGAAGTTTAAAAGAACGATTTTGTAAATAAATGAATTATAAGTATTTAGCTTATAATATGGATTGTTGGTATATATTTGAGATATATAGATTGAATTGGATTAATAAAGGAGATTTATAAATCGAAGTTTATAAATAGAAATGGAATTTATAGACATTGTTTATAAATTCGAAATCAATGGAATTTGATTAATTTAATGTTGAAATTGGTTAAGGAAGTATATACACGATTTTGGACAGTGAATATATTATAAATAAAATGGGTATGTTTGGGAAAATGAATATTATAAATTGAAGTTAATCGTTTTAACGATGTTTTAAATGGTGTAAACATCGAAAACATAGATTTCAACATTCATTGTTGAAATAGACGTTTTCGAGAAATAGAAGGAAATGGTGGACTATAACACTGTTGTTATAGTAAATGGTTTTCGAAAGAAAATATTTTGTATAGTATTGGGATTTATATATCTATTTTAATTTTGAATCCCTATACTAGTGATTTTGGGTCGTCGTAACGAAGTTTTACGCAACATTCGTTTTGGCCCAAACAAATGTGTTTAAGAGAATGATTTCTTAAAGAATGAAATATATACTTAATTTTCGATTTAAGTATATTGAATATTTTCCAAGTGTTGAAAATGAATGGATTTGTAAATTACTTATTATTTAATAAGTATGGAAATGTTTTCCAATATGAACTGAATATTTTGAGACTTTATCTTTTAAAGACAAATTGAAAATGAATATTAAAAATCGACTTGGGAATCATATATTCATGGATATTTTGGAATTGTAAATTCACTAGGGAATTTATAAAAGAAAGGGAAATTTGTTTAAAAATAAACATTGATTTATTTTTGAACTGTGGGAATAAATTTACGGAATTGGAACGTAAATATAAAATAAATCGGTAAGGATTTATTTAATTGGTTTAAATAAACCATTTTGAAATGAGAGTATTTCCGCGTAAGGAAAATGATTTGTAAATTTGTTTTCAAATGGTTGAAGTGTGGAAAATTATATATCTAGTAAAGATATTTTGGAAAGTAAATAATTTGGGAAATTATTTGGAATTTGGTGATGTTGAGCATGCCTATTGATAGTTAAATAATCCGACTATCAATATTTACCTTTAAATAGGTATTTGTTTTGATTTGCTTGAATTTGAATGCCACGCTTATTTTTAAAATAAGCGCTCGCTATTCGGGTTAGCCGGGAAAGGACCTTGGGGTCGTATAACCCATTCCGAATATGTGATACGTCGTTATGGATTGCATTTGATGATCGGTGTTGAAGACCGGATATTTGTGAAAACGGAATGATTACCGTCGAGTTACTCTACATCGGCTGATCTACGATATAGAGGTTTTATCACCCTTAGTGACGGGAAGTCCGGTCGTGATTAGTGAATATCAGGATTGCAAGGACTTCTTTGGAAGCGCCTTCGGTTCTGTTCGAGCCCGGAACAGACTTGTATGGATTATATGTCTGACATTACAAATTGAGATATAAAGCTGATTTCTTTCAAATATATTTCTGTTGGTGGCGGAGAATTTATTCTCTTAGCTTAACACCCTTCTCTGAGGCGTACGAGCTCAGAGGTTATATAGTTGAAGGTTATTAGTGATATACTCCCAATTTGGTAGTGTGGCATGCTGAGTGTTGCTGTGAAATGATCATTGTTTGATCATTTGTGATATGATCATTTATCTTGGTGATCATTTCTATGATCATTTGTTGACCCAAAGCACAGCTTTTGTATAAAGCGTGGCTTTGTGGATGAGACTTCGTCGGACCTCACACCCCGGAAATGGTCAAAACAGGAAGGATGCGGCAAGGTTATTAGGGGGTAGCACCCCTTTAGTGTATGTCATTCCTTCTGGATAGAGGTGGTATCATGGTATGGAGCCCAGATACTTAACCTATGTTGTTGCTGCAAATTTTGTGGTTGTTGGAAATCGAGGATCCTCGGATATATCGGTTACGATCGGGGGATGACATATTCGAGTCAGTAGTTACCCAGTTAGGGGTAACCCGGCCTTGTGTTGGCAGAGAACCGGTTTGGTTCTCGGGTCGTCTTTCCAGAGGCGTACCCAAGTGGCAATAGGAAGTTCCTTGGCCTGACCATTTATTGGAAATCCAAAAAAACAATACGATCTTGTACGGTTTTAGTTGTAGTACCTATCATTCACTTATGGTGGTCACCACTGTTTGGATGGTAGCTATAGTAGGCATAAGTGCGAAATGCCTATGCTGGCTAAGATTTATATCTTTATTTTCGAAATGATTTTTCCTACACTATGCACTAGTAATAATATCAAATATTTATTTTTAATGCGTATCAAGCATCTTTGACTATCATAAGGAGAAATCTCCTCCGATGCTGCGTTTGCATTATGTGTGTGTGCGGGAGGCCTTACGGTAGTCTCATTTTTTAAAAGCATTGCGCATCTATTTTAAAATTATCCTATTATTTGTTTTAAAGATAAACTGTTTTGAGTTCTCACACCAGTCACATGACTGACTCGGAGTTTATTGTTTTCCTTCCTAAACTCTGGGTGCCCACCAATTTCCACACGGGCAGTCAAGAGTAAAGGTTTATCAGGATATTCTGGAATTCAGGAGTTGGTGGAAGCAAGCTGGATGGCATGGCGTATTACTAGTATATAGTATTTCCTTTCCGCTGTTTGTTGTTGTTGTTGTACACTCTGATGATGAAATGTAATATGATGTAATGTAATAACTAATATAGTTCTTTGTTTGAAGATTATTCATTTATCTATTATATGTTGTTCCGCTGCAATTGTGAGATTCTGATATTGTTCTATTGCTTTCTCTCAGTTCTATTCTATCTTTTTCTCTCTTCTTCTACTTTTTCTTCTACTTTAACCCTAACGATACGGTTTTCCGGCCTTCGATTGCTCGACAGTTGATACAGTGGATGTATTGATGTCGGCATTCGTGGACGAAAAATCGCAAACGTTACATTTGGGGTTCAGACTCGAGTTTTTAGATTGTGGGTTTTCTGGTTTATACTGTATAATGTTAAACTGCAAATTTTAGCTTGATGTTGGATAAATGAAATTAAGCTTTATATTATAGACAAGTTTATAAGGGAAACAAATATACTAAGATAAAACTTGTTGTTTAAAAATAAATGTAAATCAAATTTTTAAAAAGTGATAATTGAATTTATTTTTAAATTTAAAAGTTTAAGATGATTTCTTTTGTAAGTAATTATCTTAATTAAAATTTGAAATTCAATTTAAAAGGGAATGTTTTGAATTTGAATATTGAATCAAAGTTTTAAGAAAAAATTTAAAGTAATGTTTAAAAACTTAAGTTTCAAATTTTATTCAAAATGAATAAGTTTGAATTAGAAAATTAAAGTGTTTTAGATTTTAAAATTGATTTCTGAATGCTTTATTTTCAAATAAAGTTCAACTTATAATTTTGTAAACCAAATTGAATAATTTGTTTTTAAGTCATTAAAATTTGATTAATTTCAAATAATTTATTTATGTAAATAATTATGGTTAATTTATTATTGATATGAACTTAAGAATACTTAATTAAAATATGATTTGTTAATAAGTAAAGTTTAATTAAGATCAATGCTCTTCTTAATTAATTAAGGATTTTTAAATATAAGAAGTTAATTAATTAATTATTTAATTAATTTTAAATGATTAGTTAATTGTTTGTTTAATTTTAAATAATCACTTAATAATGAATTAACTAAGTGTAATTACTTAATGAAATAATTAATGGTTAATTATTGAATGTAATTAAAAATAGAAATTTCTTATGGAAGTAATTAGTGGAAAATTACTCATGGGAGTAATTAAATGGAAGTGATTAATAATCACTTGATGTTATTAATTAATGAATTAATTAATAGGATTGTTTTGAAGTTAATTAATTATGGAGTAATTAATTAAAGATTAAGGATTATTTAATGATGGAATTAATTACTTATTAAGTAATTAATTAAAAGAGTAATCATCCAATGAAAGTAATTAGAAGATAATTACTTATGTAAGTAATTAAGGGTTAATTACTTAGTTAATTTTAGTTAATTAATTAATGTGATTAATTAATTAATTAATGAGATTAATTTAAGAAAATGTAATTAATTATTAAAGTAATTAATTAAGGATTTATTAATTAATTTAATTGATTAATAATTGATTACTTAATGAAGTAATTAAAGATTAATTAATTAGAATAATTAATCAAAAAGGATTAATATAATTAATTAAGAAGTTAATTAATTAAGATAAGTAATTACAAGTTGTTAATTACTGATTATGATTAATGAGATGATTATTTTTAAGTTAATTATTTAATTTATTAAAGGAATTATTAATTTATAAGGATCATTAGTAATTAATCAAGATTGATTAATGAAAGTGATTAATTTAAGTATGATTAATTAATTGTAATTAATTAAAGTTTAATATAATTAATCATAGTTGATTAATTAATGGAAGCAAATGTAGCATCATTAGTTAATGTAATTAATGATAGTAATTAAAGGTTAATTACTGAATATGGTTAAGGATAATTACTTGAATGTAATTAAAAGATGATTAATCAAGGAAGATTAATTAAGGAAGATCATTAAGAGATGATTTATTTATTTATTTAGAATAAATCAATGAAGAAGGATTTTGGGTAATCCAATTGATTAAGAGTTAATCAAATCTGCTTATGGATGATTGATTGATATTGGATGATTGATATTGGATGTTGATGGATGATTTGGGTATGATATCTCTATTATGTGATATGTTGCTTTGTGAGATGAATGTTTGATATGAATTATCTATTGTGATAATATGATTCAAATTTCTGTTATATCATCCTGAATATAAGTTTCAATGTTTAAAAACCCTTAAACAACTTGGACTTTAAAATGGCGTTTGGATTCGGTGAGACCGGGATCAGGTTTGCTACAGTACATCGTGATAAGGGGTTCTCGCTTTGCGTTAGGTGGAGAACGGGAGACTCTTACCCCTACATGCCCCCGGAAGTAGTACAAGGCCTTGCGGGATTGGTTGCGAGTCGAGAGGCTGGCCGTAAAAGCAAACCCGAGGTATCACTGTGAGCCACGACGGGGCTGGGATGGTTGAAAAGCCTACCAGTTGTGAGCCGCTGTTGATGGTTGCAAAGCCTAGATCGTCACAGTTTGTATCAGAGCATTAGGTTGAGTGAATACCTAGGCTCTGGAGTGGTGTCTTTCTTGAGAGAGCGTACTTGTATTTTTATATATAACTATGTATTTATATATATCTATATCTACCTGATCGGTTGGGTTATCTGTTCGTATTTTCCAACATAAGTTTTAGAGGTAGATGGAGTAGTGGTGTGTGTGTGTAACACGACTACCACTAATGGAAGAGGTCCATGTGTTTGAGGTTGGAAATATTTGTTGAGACTGTAGACCTAATACTGTCTCAAGTAAGATTTGTAGTTTGGAGTAAGGATTTCTTTGATATCCGAAGGAAATCTTTTTAAAAAGATTCGTGTTTATCTTGGAAGTGTAAGTTTGGATTTCGCTCGGGTGAGCGAATTTTTCATGAGTTTGGATCTGTCGGAAGTGCAGAAGTAAGTGATGGTATCTTGATAGCTGCGTGATGAGATGCAGTACCCATGGATATTTCAGAAGATGTTTTCTCTTGAAGGAGTTTTAGAAGTGGTTGAGGAGCAGTCTTTACCTGCCGCAGGGAAGGCTCGTCTGTGTGGAAGTTGTCTGGATCTTTAGCATGGAGGTTGGCTGTTCTGGAATTTGAGACTATGGTTTATGAGTTGCTTCGTTTTGGCGTGGTCTCATTTGTCATTCCTTAAGGAGAGCGAGATGTTGATGCTTGGTTTGGAGCCCGAATTTCTTGAGAGGATGTCTGCCATCTCGAAGGTCCATTGTGTGGTTTGTTGATGGTTTTGGTTTTCGATGGATTAGAAGACTTTGGTTAGCTGTGGTAGCAGTGCAACTCGAAGTGTTCGGTGTGTTGCCGAGAAGGTCTTTTAGCTTTGCAGTATCTTCGAGGTAGAGTTTGGAAGCAGCAGTGTGGTCGTTTCTCCGATAGTTCAGGAATCTTTGTGGTTCTTCTATCAGCAGTCCGGGCAGTTGGTGAATGTTTTCTTGATGGGTTAATCTTGTTTGGAAAAGCTTAAAGCTGTTCTAATTGGTAAAGAGAGGACAGTTTCTTTGGAATCCGAACTAGGTAGGATCGCAAAAGTGACTTGCGATTAATTTGAGAATTTTTCTTGGGCAATCTTTTGTTTTAGGCTGAGGGTTCTCATATGGAAATAGGAGCTACTGAAATAGTCAGAAGTTTGTCTGCATCTGGAGTTGAGTTCCATATTGTTTTGGTTCCAGAAGCGATACTGGTGGTTAGCCTGGTAGTAGGATGGTTCTTGGAGAAGAAGAGTTGGTATAGCAGCTCAAGAATTTTTGGAATTTGGATTGGTCAGATCTAGTTTTTTTTGAGTTGGATTCTGCTATAAGGATGTGTGACCGAGTCAGATGGGTCACTCAGATTTTATGAATTTGATGAACAAAGTTTCCTGGATATATTGGATAAGTTTGTACTCGTGTTCATCAACAGTATTCTCATCTATTTCAGAATCAGAGTGTGCAGCGGAAGCGAGGTAGAAGCTGTGCAAGGAAGGAAGCAAGTTCAGTTTGCTATTGCTTGGGAAGTAGAGCTTGTGTTCTGGATTTCGACCGATCTTGGAAGACTTTTCTGTTGAATAGGATACAGAAACTATTTTCTTTGGTCTAGTTGTTTCTGGAAGTATCAGCATAGGTTGAGCTGATCAGGAAGAAGATTGGCAGCCCAGGATTGTCTGTTGAATTACGTAGATATGAGATAAGGAGTTTGGAATTCGAAGTTGAAGACTTCATTGTTGTTAAGATTTCTCTGGTTAAGAGAGCAGTAATTGGATAAGATTGAATTGCCAGTTTGGATAGCTGGAATTCATTATGTTTCACGTATCTCTGAGGGAGTACGTGTATGAATCATCGTTGGTTGTTGAATCTGCAGTCCAGTTGGATTTGGAAGTTGTGCTAGACTTGAGTATAGTCTGATGCTCTATTCAAATTGATGGATCTAGAGATGAGAGGAGCTCTGGATTTTGGTGGTGTAGTTTGTTTAGCTTCTGTAGAGCGAGTCTTCTAGTGATCTATACTTGGGAAACTCTAGATAGTATTAGAAGATTTATTCCGGTTTGTGTCAGGATAATTAGTTAGGTTTGTTTGTTTGATCGATTGCTATGGTTGTTAGTTACTGGTTGATAGGTATGCTTTGCTGATTGAAATTGAAATCCTTGCTGGGTTATTAAATTATCTTTGCTTTTAAATTTCGGGGACGAAATTCTTTTAAGGGGGGAGGAATGTGAGGACCCAGAATTTTGCGCAATATCAATTCAATAATCTGCATTAATAATTAAATTGATTTAATAATTTTTCTTTATAATTTAAACTTAAATTGGTAAATTTAATCTTTTAAAGGTTAATAAATATTTAATCTGGTAATTTGGATCAATATCTTTCTAACAATTTAAAATTGATAAGAATTTATTTTTCAAAGCTAATAAAATTTTATTCTATTTATAATATATATTTGATATATATTGTGAATAGAAGATCTTTTGTTTTAAATAAAAGGTTGTATTTTCAAATTGTAATATATATGTATGTATATGTTATAATTTGGAATTGTTTTGAAATTTAATTTAATCTATTAACAATTTATATATGTATGAATTGTAATTTAAAGCTTTGATTTAAAATTAATATTTTTCAAAAGCTAATTTAAGTTTAATTCAATTTATTTTCAAATATGAGATAATTATTTATTTTTTAATATGATAGTTTAAAATGGGTTTAATCAAAGTTTTATGTTTGTTTTCTTTAAAGTATTTAAATTAAAATGGTTATAAATGTATATATATAAATGTTTTAGATTTTAAAAATACATGTATAAAGATTTATTTGTATTATAATTAGTTTTAGAATATTTTCTTTTAAAAGTAAATTTATATACATATGTAAATATTTATTAATTAAGTAACTTAAATAATTAAGCTTACATTAATATTTAAACTAAATGAAAATTTATTTAAAAATGTTTAAGAAATATGTGTAACCATATTAGACATCTTAACAACACTTGTAAAGCAATTAAACAAATTGAGTGACAAATGTAAGTTTAATCAAACAAATGGCAATATATTTATTTTAATTTTTAAATAAATGTTTTTAAGAAGAAAACTAGTTTTTTCACAACACTTTTCCCTTTGTCTTCTTTTCTTAACTCAAAACAGAAATTTTTTTCAAAACCTGAAAATTGAAAATTTAAACCAAAAGCAAGTGAAGATGAAATCTAAAGTAAAATCTGCAAAGATAAGTTCTTCACAACAACTTCAACCTGCAACTTAAAAGGGGAGATCAAGAACAGTTTCAACATCTTTAAAAACATCATATTGTAAGCATGCAAAGGGATTCATCTTCAATAGAAAGCAAAACCCAAATAAGCATTTTCCAGATTTAAGATGCAAGGCCTGGAAAGTATAAAACCTGCTCTGCTTATATAATTGGTGAGTAAACCTCTTAAAAACAGATTTAATCATATTGTAGTTAAATTTATTTTTGCATGTGATGATTTTGGCTATGATTTTGAATATTTATTTATATGAATACCGTTGTATATGCATGATTGAGGATATGGAATGTCTGGTATAGATGAACCTGAAAAGTTCATCTCTGTATATTTACAGAGAGTTGTTCTTCCTATAGAAAGATGCAAAAAAAAATTAATCTAAACCTTATTTGAACTTGTGATGTGAATGAAAGTTGTATATTTATGTTTGTTGGTAATATTAAAAATAGTTTCTGTAAATTTATATTTACAAATAATTTTTAAAATGAAATTTACCGTCAAACTTTGTTTCATGTCAAAAAAATCAATAGCCTTAATTGCTGCTGTGAATTTTATGATTGGATTTGTAGATAAAAATGATGAATTTTAACATGAAATTCATAATTTTTAAGTTGATAATTTGTTGGGAATTTGGGAATGAAGGGTTTCGACAATTTGATCAATTGCCGATGATCAACTCCTTGATTTGAGTTGAGATCTTGATCGAGGCTTGCTTTTGAGTTGAGGATGAAGGGAAAAATGCTTTAGAATTTTTCCAATGGCCAATTTGTTCGAAATAGATCGATCAAGGGGTTTTCTGTGTGTTTTGTTCGTTTGGGATGTCGAGATTTTTGCGTCATGAAGATTGGACCGGAGTCGTTCGAATTTTGGGAAGATGAAGCTCGTGGTCGTAATGTTCGATGGTGAGGTCGGCGAAGTTCGACGACGTCGTGGTGGTTGGCCGTAGGGGGGTTTTATGGAGGTGATCTGCCGTAGTTTTTCGATGCGTAGGTCGAATTTCGATTTGGTGATGGATTCTTGAATTTGGGTTTGTGGAGAGGTTTGGTGGTCGCCGACGACTTGGTGATGGCCGGAGGCAAGCTCGACGTTATTTGGTTTGCCGTGCAAGGTGCACCGTGTACGTTCTGTACACTGGATAATTTGTGAGATGGGGAAGAGAGTTGAGACCCGAAGTAGCTATCGTGTTTCATGGTGATCGACTCGAAGTTGAAGGGTGTTGGTTTTGCTTCGGGGATTGCTCGAGTATTTTGGGGTTCATACTCGATTTTTTAGGTCGTGGGTTTTCTGGTATATATTGTATAATGTTAAACTGCAAATTTTAGCTTGATGTTAGATAAATGAAATCAAGCTTTATATTATAGACAAGTTTATAAGGGAAACAAATATACTAAGATAAAACTTGTTGTTTAAAAATAAATGTAAATCAAATTTTTAAAAAGTGATAATTGAATTTATTTTTAAATTTAAAAGTTAAAGATGATTTCTTTTGTAAGTAATTGTCTTAATTAAATTTTGAAATTCAATTTAAAAGGGAATGTTTTGAATTTGAATATTGAATCAAAGTTTTAAGCAAAATTTTAAAGTAATGTTTAAAAACTTAAGTTTCAAATTATATTCAAAATGAATAAGTTTGAATTAGAAAATTAAAGTGTTTTAGATTTTAAAATTGATTTCTGAATCCTTTATTTTCAAATAAAGTTTAAGTTATAATTTTGTAAACCAAATTGAATAATTTGTTTTTAAGTTATTAAAATTTGATTAATTTCAAATAATTTATTTATGTAGATAATTATGGTTAATTTATTATTGATATGAACTTAAGAATACTTAATTAAAGTATGATTTGTTAATAAGTAAAGTTTAATTAAGATTAATGCTTTTCTTAATTAATTAAGGATTTTTAAATATAAAAAGTTAATTATTTAATTAATTTTAAATGATTAGTTAATTGTTTGTTTAATTTTAAATAATCACTTAATTATGGATTAACTAAGTGTAATTACTTAATGAAATAATTAATGGTTAATTATTGAATGTAATTAAGAATGGAAATTACTTATGGAAGTAATTAGTGGAAAATTACTCATGGGAGTAATTAAATGGAAGTGATTAATAATCACTTGATGTTATTAATTAAGGAATTAATTAATAGGATTGTTTTGAAGTTAATTAATTATGGAGTAATTAATTAATTAAAGAATTAAGGATTATTTAGTGATGGAATTAATTACTTGTTAAGTAATTAATTAAAAGAGTAATCATCTAATGAAAGTAATTAGAAGATAATTACTTATGTAAGTAATAAGGGTTAATTATTTAGTTAATTTTAGTTAATTAATTAACGTGATTAATTAATTAATAAATGAGATTAATTTAAGAAACTGTAATTAATTATTAAAGTAATTAATTAAGGATTTATTAATTAATTTAATTGATTAATAATTGATTACTTAATGAAGTAATTAAAGATTAATTAATTAGAATAATTAATCAAAAAGGATTAATATAATTAATTAAGAAGTTAATTAATTAAGATAAGTAATTACAATTTGCTAATTACTGATTATGATTAATGAGATGATTAATTATAAGTTAATTATTTAATTTATTAAAGGAATTATTAATTAATAAGGATCATTAGTAATTAATCAAGATTGATTAATGAAAGTGATTAATTTAAGTATGATTAATTAATTGTAATTAATTAAGGTTTAATATAATTAATCATGGTTGATTAATTAATGGAAGCAAATGTAGGATCATTAGTTAATGTAATTAATGATAGTAATTAAAGGTTAATTACTAAATATGGTTAAGGATAATTACTTGAATGTAATTAAAAGATGATTAATCAAGGAAGATTAATTAAGGAAGATCATTAAGAGATGATTTATTTATTTATTTGGAATAAATCAATGAAGAAGGATTTTGGGTAATCCAATTGATTAAGAGTTAATCAATTCTGCTTATGGATGATTGATTGATATTGGATGATTGATTGATATTGGATGATTGATATTGGATGTTGATGGATGATTTGGGTATGATATCTCTGTTATGTGATATGCTGCTTTGTGAGATGAATGTTTGATATGAATTATCTATTGTGATAATGTGATTCATCTTTCTGTTATGTCATCCTGAATATAAGTTTAAATGTTTAAAAACCCTTAAACAACTTGGACATTAAAATGGCGTTTGGATTCGGTGAGACTTGGATCGGGTTTCCATATTTGGATATCCGAAAACCACATCGATCCAAATTAAACGTTAGGTCGTAAATCCAAGTGGAGCTTAGTGAAGACTCGAAGTGTAAGAACTATTCGTTAGTATAACTCTGGGGTGATTCCGTGATGAGTTTGACGGATATAGTACTTATAGGTTCGAGATGGTGATTTAGAGTGCAAGGGCTATGGTCGTTGACTCTGAGGGTGATTCCAAAATGAGTGCAACGAGACAGTGCCTTCGGTTTCGTTCGAACCCGGAACGAACTTGTATGGATTGAATGCTCTCAGAACATCGTCAGGTGGACGATGAGCATTCTAAGATAGATGTGTTTTATAAAGGTAATTGCAGCCTCAAGCCTCATCAACCGGGAATGGCTAAAACAGGGGAGGTGCAGCAAGGCTAGGTGGGTAGCACCCATTTCAGGGTGAGGTCATTCATGTCTAGATGTTCCTTTTTATTTCGTCTTTGTGGGTGGTTGGTCGCGCCAACCACGGGGTGATCTTACTCGGGACTGTTTAGTAAGGAATGGTCCCAGCTTTGTGTTGCAGGGGATTGGGAGTAATCCTCGGTACTGTGATCTAGGCCATGTACTGTGACGGGCGGTACCCCGTTAGCCCTGCCATTGATGGAAACTCATTCTTCCTACGAGACTCTACGGTTTTGTTTGTATTACCCACTTTTGTGGCTAGTAGCTGGAATTTAATAAATGTAACAATTTCAGCTATTTCTTATTTACTTGAAAACCCTAGACACTATTATAATATCACTGGATTTCCTATCAAATGTTTTGGTTAGCGTAAGGTAAAAACTTTTCCATGTTTATGTGTGGGAAGTCTTACGTGATACCTTTTCTTTCCAAAGATTTTTCTTAAGTTAAGCAATTTTAACCCGTTTACTCACACCAGACCCCTGTCTGACCAGAGTGTTTATTTTCTGTTTTAGCAAACTCTTGGGTACTCATATTATGTATGAGTAGTCGAGGGATTTAGGTTAGCCTGACGAATTCTGGAGGAGATATGAAAGAGGAGGCTTCCACGTGTAGATATATTATGGTTCCGCTGTGTTTGTGTAATATCTGTATCTTGTGTACTTGAGTTGTATAGTTAGACAGATGTTTATAACTGTCTAATATGTGTTGTATAAGTTGTGTACTCTGATGTTATGTAATATTTTATGTGATATATTATATTTCATTCGTTCCGCTGTGAGTATCTGATGTTGTTGTGTTTCTTCTTTTCTTATCTTTTCTTCTTCTATCCCTTTCTTTCTTAATTAGTGACGCAACTTTTTGGAGTTAGAAAGTTGAGTCGCTACAGGGTACGTGATTTAAACTAGTGAAGACGGCGAAATCAGATGTAGGATGGTGCTATACCCAGTTTAGGGTGGGTGGGTGGCTGTTTGGTTTGAAATTTATCATTTTATATTCAAAATATCTCGCTTAGCATATCTCGAAATCCCAAAATCCTATCGAGGCATGCCGTCTGGCGTTACTAATGTTATAAACCTATTCCGAATGGCCAGGAATAACTTCCAAAACCTAATTCGATCGTATGGAGAAGATAGATTTTTGAACCCAATTACGAAATTAAATTTTCAATATTAATTTCAACACATTTCTATTCCATATGACCAAACGGTTACTCCATACACTATGAAATTTGAATTTGATAATTATACACTATATGGATCTAATGGAACTGGTTTCGTCGAATTCCGAGAAAGCCCTAGGTCGCTATTTTAATGCATGGATTACATCGACGATTTCAAAAGATTACTAAATCACTTGACATTCCAGTTTTAAAAAATTACTAATACAATTCTAATCCAAATGGAATTTATATCAACATTAGAAGTCGTTTCGATTCATATTCAGCTCAAATTCCAATTATTCATCATTATAGTATTATGATAAATCGCTATATTTGAAATTTAAATTTATTTTATAATTTCAACAAAAATCTTCATATTCAAAAAATCAATTTGTATTTCAAATCGAATATTTAAAACCATTTGAATGTTTAATCAAATGACGAAAAAATCTAGATCTTTACTTTCCCCCCTTTAAAAGAATTTTGTCCTCTAAATTGCTGAGATGGGACGAATGATCCAAACCTATTAACTTTTCAAAAACCACTTAGTTAAAACTTGGATTCCAGTTTTCTAAATCCTTTAGTTCTAACCAAAACAATTAGCTTTTATTTCTAATTCAAAACCTTTTATTTCAATTACAATTCAAAAATCATTTTTTTTGTTAACAAAAATCTTCCAAAATTTTCTAACACCCTAAATTTTTGAAATTTTTTGGCGGAGTTTCCCTTGTATGGAGAGCCTTTTGCAATATGAAAAATATAATAAAAAGATGTACATTGGCTCTCATGGCCCAAAAATGCAATGTACAATAATATTTTTTGTATTTATCGTGCGCTAAATTCATAAGCGTACCTTATGCTAGTGTATTAAGCGAGTTCGCTTAATTTATATGCAATTGCGCAATCAAAATCAAGCCAAATAGTCTTCTTGTACCAGACTTACTCAAATAAAACCAATAAGTATCAAATATATGAAATTTAATAACTTTTCACTCATCCAACTAGTTAAACACATCATTTGCATAAACTAACATGTTAAATATGTATTTTGAATGTATACACAAATACAAGGTTCAAACATTCAATTATTAACTTCCAATCAATTCACGAAACAAATCCTTGTACCAGATTTATGCACATTCTCATTACACTTCGAAATGCCATTTTAACTTGATTCTTAAACAATCTATCATTTCAAATTTAAAATATGGATTAAGAAGAAGAAACCGTAACGACCCGTAATTTTCGATGAATTAAATACTTAAATTAAATGAGTTTTGGAGTTTGTTGTTGTGAATTTTTCTATAGATTTAATAGTAAGAAATAACTAGAATAAAATGTAATAGTATTCACTAATGGTAATTGCTAACTATTTTAATGTAACCCCAATTAATTGAAGTGATAAAAAAGTTATAATTGGTTATAGATTGTAAATTTGTTGTAATAAGGTGTGAATTAACTGATAATTGGATCAAAAGAATAATTGATAATTTAAATATGGTATTAATTAATAAAATAATATGTAATAAACCGTAATTGGATGAAATTAGTGTTATGTAAGTAGTCATGAAATTTATGTGTAGATATCAAACTTACAAATGTTATTGAATGTAGAAAAGGTGACAATTGTTAGTTGTTACCAATTTATTTAACCAATTATAAATAAATATAGTTAAATGTTACGTTAATGTGAGTTATGACGATAACTATATAATGTAAATGCAATAAAAGTATAGAAATGTTAATTATATTCACAAGGCATAATTGATTTAATAAAAAAGAGTGAAACAAAGATAAATTGATTTATTGGGATTTTAAATTGTAATAAAATTGACAAAAATTCAATATAATTGAAATATTGCAACTAATATGGTAAAAGATGATAAAAGGAGAATATTAATTTAATAAAATATAAACAAATGTTAACTATGTCTGTAGAGTAATGATTGATTGAATAAAAAGGATTGAAATCAAATGTGATAATCCAAATTTTTGGTATCTGATCATTGGATAATTAACTGGTTTTATTCAGTTGAACAGATAAATTCTGGTAATAAAAGATATCTGGATGGATTTGAAATTATGATAAATATTGAAATATAAATATCTAGAAATGATATATCTTATCAAAAATTAATATATGCACATATTAATAGTGATGTGCAAACTTAATAATGTTGAAAATTTTAAGTGTGTTCATATATAAGTATATAAGTGTGTATATATATATATATTTGGTGGATTGAGAGCATTGATTAGAATTCAATGTATTAAACTTTCAAAGGAGATTGAAAGTTAAAATTCTATATTTATAAATACTAAAGATAAATACTTATTAAGTTTAAATATTGTAGCTCAAGTATAGGGTAGGATTCAATAAGGATCATTCTTTCTTTAAATATATATGTGTGTGTGTGTAATATATATAAGGGTATTAAACATAAAAATGTAAATAAATAAGTTTATATTGTTTAATTGAGTTATATACATATAAATAAAAGAAATGTGAAAAGATAAAGATATATATAAAACATAAAACAATTTAGCTCATGCCAAATTACAAATGTAAACCTCTTGTTACATGCAAATACTAGTGTAAATTTATTTTAACATGCATATGACATTTGTAAGCTTATTTACCTAGTGTCTTAATTTTAATTTTAATTTTTCTTATTTTTAATAAAATGATAGAACTAAGATATATAAATCTCTCTACTTTCTCCTCTCCTTTTCTTTTTCTATCTCGAAACAAAGATCTGTGTACTTAAACCTGAGAAAAACAAAATCCAGAAATTCAAAACAACTTCTTTTCAAACTATTTCAAACCTTAAGCTCAGATCAAAAAAAAATTCAAATTCAAATCAAGATCAGGAAGCAAATCTAAATCAAGTGGCAAGATTAATTCCAGTTGATAATCAGAAGCTTTCTCTGATTTTCAAGACAGGTGAGTAAACATTACTTTAGAAAGCTTAAACTTGTTCTCTGTTTTATAGATACATTTGGGTAAAACTCTTAAAATCTGAAATTCTTGAATTGGAATGTGATGAATGCTTGAAGTATGATATGAATTTTTTTATGTATGATATTAAAAATGATTTTATATTTATATATGTGTTCATGTCTGAAAAAGGCTAAGCATGCCTCTGTTGAAAACAATACAGGTTTGGAAAACCTGATTCAAAAATTTAAATCTTCCACTTAAGTGATTTTTAGGCTTTTTTCTGAAATAAAAATGTTTGTAGGTGAGTAAACATCATTTTTAAAATTGATTCAAGTAAAAGTATTTTGTAAATATTTCAGAAATAAAATAATTCAGTGAAGGACAAATTAATGTCAGAATTTGATTATTAAATTACAGGTTTTGATTGCATAATTGAATTTGACTTTGAAATCTAAGATTTTGAAAAGCAAAACCGTGATTTTTAGGCTTGTACATAGGGAGAAATTATGAGTTGATCGATTTTTGGTTAGTTATCGATTGTCGGCGATCAAGGAGGAGATGGTTGTCATGGTCGGGGTTGGAGGTGGCTTGCGAAGCAGGGATCATCGGAAAAATAGTCTGGTATTTTATTTAACGCCGTAGTGTCCTGGCGAAAGCGAATTTGGGCTTTGAGGCCGGATTGGGTTATCGGCGTTTCTAGTGTTAGTACATCGTCGTGGGTCCACCGGAGGGAATCACGAGGGGGGAAAAGTATTGTCGGAGCATGGTGTGGCTTTGGGTTGGTCGGCGTGAGTATCGGTGGTCTGTGGTGGCGATGCTGGGGAGCTTTGGTGATCAATTTGTTTCTGGATTAATTTGAATCGCTCGATTTTGATTTCGTAATGATTTGGGAATTCTGAGTTGTCGATCGAGTGGAGAGGGTCGTCGGCGACTTAGGGGCGATAGAGGCGGCGGTCGGAGGTGACCGAAATAATTATGCACGTGCACACGATGTCAATGAATGACTAGGTTGTTGGGTGTTGAGGGAGAAGGCGTTTGCTTGAGGAAGAGCTCGGGAAAAGGCGGATCTGGCTCAATGACGTTCTCGTGTTTTATCGAGAGAGGAATTTGTGTGTTTGGATCGATTTTTGCCTTGGGTTAATGTTTGGATGGGCTCGGGTTTCCTTGTATTATAGCAAAGCTTAAAACAGGAAGATAAACCAAATTTTTAAAAAGCATGGCAAAGCAAAATTTTAAAACAAAGGTTTCAAAGCAATTTTTTTACAAGTTTAAATAAGGTAATTAACTAAATTTGTAAACAAATTCAAAACTTGATTTATAAAGTCAAATGTGATTAGGTCGATTTGATTTGAAAATATATAATCATTTAAGTAATCCCAAGGTAATTTCAAAATAAACTATATTGATTAGATAAGTGTATTAAATTTTAATTTTATTAGGGACTTAAGTGATTTTGTACACCAACATTTAATTTTGTTCAAATAAATTAGAGATTAATTAAGATAATAATTTATCTTAGATTAATTAAGAACTTAAGTGATTAAGAGTTAATAAATAAACTTAAGTAAACGTAGAATAATTAATCGATGTAGTTAAATAAAAGAGTAATTACTTAAGGGAAGTAATTAGAGGATAATTACTTAAGGAAAGAATTAATTATATAATGTACTTAATTAAAGGATAATTAATTACTAAATGTGATTAATTAAGGATAAATAATGAAAGTGATAAATTAAAGATTAATTAACTTATGTAATTAATTAATGTAATTAATTATAGTTAATAAATGGGAAGACATTAAAGGTTAATTAATGTGGATGGTTAAGGATAATTAATCTATGGCTAATTACTTAATGTAATTAGAGAATAATTAATTAAGGAAGATTAATTAAGATGGATAGTTAAAGGTTGAGTTATTTATTGGTTTGTAATTAACTAATGTTGAGTAAGCAAGATTAGAGGTGATTAGAGTAATTAATTTAATTGGAGATTAATTAAAATAATTAGGTATTGTTCCACTTATAAGTCTTGCCTATGAGTAGATAAGTTGTATTGGATGATTAGATAAACATCTGTCTGATAATTTGTAACATCCTGTGATATGATGTGTTGAGATTAAACTGTGATATGTGGATTGTCCATTGATGATGAATTACTAGGTTAATGTGACAACCTACATTTAAAACTGATTTGTATTCACTTAAACAATTGGACTTAGGACGACATTGAAATCGAAGTGACCGGAATCGGGTATCAGCAAATACCCGAACCACTTCGTTTTGTAATCTAAATTCTTTATAAATTTGAATTTAGAAGCAAACAGGCTAGAATGAAGTAAGATAATATCATGAATATTTAATCTGAGTAACGATTCTTATATATTGTTTGAAATAAGTGACTGACTTAAATAAGTTAAGAACTCGTAGAGAGGTATGAGTTACCCTGGTATTTATATATGTTTGCATCTTAGTATTTCAAATTTTATGCGTTTACTCACGCTGGTTACCAGCCTGACCCGGGTGTTACTTTGATGTAATGCTCGGGTCAGACAGAGTATTACAGATTTTCAGGTTAGGACGTTTTGGAGCTTAGGAGGCGAGCTGGATGGTAGGGACCTATGGAGTTTTCCACCGTGAAATAGAGTTGTATTGTTAGTAGTCTGGGTCATATTGTATAACTGTCCAATTTATTTGTATATGGTTGTAACTCTGATGAAATGTATGTAATCTAACAATTATAGCTTTCCTTTGTATAAATGCTATTATTTGTAATTATATTTAATCCGCTACGAATGTGAGATGCTGTTGTTTCTGTTTTTCTTCTACCTTCTTTCTTCTTTTCTCTAAAAATCTGGAATTTTTCGGAGTCGAAAATTTCGGGTCATTACATTTGGTATCAGAGCTGAAGGTTAAGCAAGAACTTTGGCTCTAGTGGGTTTACTCATTAAGGATAGGGCCAATAGTACCCTAGGACGAGTTGAGTGTATTGATACGAGGGCGTATTTGTTATTTTCTTATATAAAGGCTTTAAAATTGTCTTTATACAAGCTTATATTTTGATATATATATATATATATATATATATATATATATATATATATATATATATAAAGCAATAGTTTTTTTAATATAGGAAATTGATTGTTAATCATTGAAATTAAATAGGATAATAAGAATATAGGATTTGCATTATACTAATTAAAATCTAATATAGGTTAGAGAGAGTTTTCACAAATCCAGTTCTAGAGGAAGATGGCTAAGAGTGAAGAATGGAAGGCTAGATGCAGAGAGCCAAGAGCAGCTGCACGTAAAGATCGAGAAGAAGCAATTCAGGAGTATGAGAAAAAAGTTAAGGAAAGGGCTGGACCAGGGCCTTATGATAATGTCACCTGCTACAGAGACATTTGGGTTATGCTGTGACGGCAGTGTAACTCGATGTCACTGTGATCTACTGTGAACCACAGCGAAAGTCATGTGTGCTGCTAAGAGCTAACGGTCTACGTTTGATTTTCCGCGATGGCAACATAACATCGGTAGACTGCGACCTATGAGGGAGTGGTGAAGTTTCATTTGGCCGTGAAAATCGAGGGTGCTGATGCCTATAGTTAAATGGACTTTTGCCACGATGGCAACGTAACGCTGGATGTAACTACGATCTGTAGCGGGTTCCATGGTGTAATCGAGGGGCGAAGGCCTACATTTATCTATGGTTTTGCCGGGATGGCGACGCAATCATCGGGTTAACTGCGACCATGGAGGGGGTGATGATTTCCAGAGCATTCTCACCAAAGATATTCCCTCTATTTTCAAAAATGTTTTCTATATTTTACCAAAATATTTTCCAAAGTACTTTTACTGGGTGTTGAAAACGGTTTTACCAAGTACTTATAGATTTTCAGTCCTACGCCTGATCAACGTATGACCGAATTTCTGTAAGAACAAGAATGGACTTGTTCAAACATCGAGATACAAAAAGTATTTTTATAAAAACTATTTAAGTAATATTATATAGATTTTTAAAAGTGTTTTAAAAAATTCTTAATAGAAGAGTTTATAGTAAAAGTGATCAAAGAATAATTTTTCTGATAATAAGTATTTAAATAAATTCTGGTTTCGTTCCTTTTCGAGGAAGAAAAGATTCAAAAGGGGAAGGGATGTGATAACCCGAATTTTCGGTATTTGATAATTGGATAATTAACTAGTTTTATTCAGTTGAATAGATAAATTCTGGTAATAAAAGATATCTGGATGGATTTGAAACTATGTTAAATATTGAAATATAAATATATGGAAATGATATATCTTATAGTAAATTAATATATGTATATATTAATAGTGATGTGCAAACTTTATAATGTTGAAAATTTTAAGTATGTTCATATATAAGTATATAAGTGTGTGTATATGTTTGGTGGATTGAGAGCATTGATTTGAATTCAATGTATTAAACTTTCAAAGGAGATTTAAAGTTAATTTTCTACATTTATAAATACTAAAGATAAATACTTATTAAGTTTAAATATGGTAGCTCAAGTTTAGGATAGGATTTAACAAGGATCATATTTTCTTTATATATATATATATATATATATATATATAAGGGTATTAAACATAAAAATATAAGTAAGTAAGTTTATATTGTTTAATTGAGTTATATACATATAAATAAAAGAAAAGTGAAAGGATAAAGATATATATAAAACATAAAACAATTTAGCTCATGCCAAATTACAAATGTAAACCTCTTGTTACATGCAAATACAAGTGTAAATTTATTTTAACATGCATATGACATTTGTAAGCTTATTTACCAAGTGTCTTAATTTTTTTTATTTTTCTTATTTTTAATAAAATGATAGAACTAAGATATATAAATCTCTCTACTTTCTCCTCTCGTTTTCTTTTTCTATTTTTCAATCTCAAAACAAAGATCTATGTACTTAAATCTGAGAAAACCAAAATCCAGAAATTCTAAACAACTTCTTTTGAAACTATTTCAAACCTAAAGCTCAGATAAAAAAAATTAAAATTCCAATCAAGATCAGGAAGAAAATCTAAACCAAGTAGCAAGATTAATTCCAGCTGATAATCAGAAGCTTTCTCTGATTTTCAAGGCAGGTGAGCAAACATTACTTTAGAAAGCTTAAACTTGTTCTATGTTTTATAGATACAGGTGGGTAAAACTCTTAAAATCTGAAATATCTTGAATTGGCATGTGATGAATGCTTGAAGTATGATATGAATTTTGTTATGTATGATGTTAAAAATGATTTTATATTTATATATGTGTTCATGTCTCAAAAAGGCTAAGCATGCCTCTGTTGAAAACATTACAGGTTTGAAAAATATGATTCAAAAATTTTAATCTTCCACATAAGTGATTTTTAGGTTTTGATCTCTGAAATAAAAATGTTTGTAGGTGAGTAAACATCATTTTTAAAATTGATCCAAGTAAAAATATTTTGTAAATATTTCAGAAATAAAGTACTTCGGTGATGGACAAATTAATGTCAGAATTTGATTATCAAATTACCAGATTTTGATTGTATAACTGAATTTGACTTCGAAATCTAAGATTTTGAAAAGCAAAACCATGATTTTTAGACTTGTAAATGTGGAGATATTGCGAGTTGATCAGTTTTGGGTTAATTGTCGATTGTCGGCGACCAAGGAGAAGGAGGTTGTCGTGGTCGGCGATGGAGGATGCTTGCGAAGCGGGGATCATCGGGAAAATAGTCTGGCATTTTATTTATCGCCGGAGTGTCCTGGCGAAGGCGAATTAGGGCGTAGAGGCTGGGTTGGGTTGTTGGGGTTTCTAGTGTTAGTACATCATCGTGTGACCACCGGAGGGAATCGCGAGGAGGGAAAAAGTATTATCAAAGCGTGGCGTGGCTTTGGGTTGGTTGACGTGAGTATCGGTGGTCTGTGGTGGCGATGCTGGGGAGCTTTGGTGATCGATTTGTTTCTGGATTAATTTGAATCGCTCGATTTTGATTTGGCGATGATTTGGGGATTCTGAGTTGTCGATCGAGTAGAGAGGGTCGCCGACGACTTGGGGCGATAGGGGCGCCGGTCGGAGGTGACCGAAATAATTTTTCACATGCATAAGATTTCAATGAATGACCAGGTTGTTGAGTGTTGAGGGAGAAGGCGTTTGCTCGAGGAAGAGCTTGGGAAAAGGCGGATCTGGCTCGATGATGTTCTCGTGTTTTATCGAGAGAGGAATTTATGGGTTTGGATCGAGTTTTGCCTTGAGTTAATGTTTAGATGGGCTCGGGTTTCCTTGTATTATAGTAAAGCTTAAAATAGGAAGATAAACCAAGTTTTTAAAAGGCATGGCAAAGCAAAATTTTAAAACAAAGATTTCAAAGCAAATTTTGTTTTAAGGTAATTGACCAAATTTGTAAACAAGTTCAAAACTTGATTTATAAAGTCAAATGTGATTAAGTCGATTTGATTTGAAAATATATAATCATTTAAGTAATCCCAAGGTAATTTCAAAATAGAATATAATGTTTAGATAAGTGTATTGAATTTTAATTTTATTAGGGACTTAAGTGATTTTTTAGACCAACATTTAATTTAGTTTAAATAAATTAGAGATTAATTAAAATAATAATTTATCTTAGATTAATTAAGAACTTAAGAGATTAAGAGTTAATTAATAAACTTAAGTAAACAAAGAATAATAATCGATGTGGTTAAATAAAAGAGTAATTACTTAAGAGAAGTAATTAGTGGATAATTACTTAAGGAAAGAATTAATTATATAATGTACTTAATTAAAGGATAATTAATTACTAAATGTGATTAATTAAGGATAAATAATGAAAGTGATAAATTAAAGATTAATTAACTTATGTAATTAATTAATGTAATTAATTATAGTTAATAAATGGGAAGACATTAAAGGTTAATTAATGTGGATGGTTAAGGATAATTAATCTATGGCTAATTACTTAATGTAATTAGAGAATAATTAATTAAGGAAGATTAATTAAGATGGATAGTTAAAGGTTGAGTTATTTATTGGTTTGTAATTAACTAATGTTGAGTAAGCAAGATTAGAGGTGATTAGAGTAATTAATTTAATTGGAGATTAATTAAATTAATCAGGAATTGTTCCACTTATAAGTCTTGCTTATGAATAGATAAGTTGTATTGGATGATCAGATAAATATCTGTCTGATAATTCGTAATATCCTGTGATATGACGTGTTGAGATTAAACTGTGATATGTGGATTGTCTGTTGATGATGAATTACTGGGTTAATGTGACAACCTTCATTTAAAATTGATTTGTATCCACTTAAACAATGGGATTAGGACAACATTGAAATCGAAGTGACCAGAATCAGGTATCATCAAATACCCAGAACCACTTCGTTTTGTAATCTAAATTCTTTATAAATTTGAATTTAGAAGCAAACACGTTGGAATGAAGTAAGATAAGTATTATGAATATTTCATCTGAGCAACGATTCTTAGATATTGTTTGAAATAAGTGATTGACTTAAATAAGTTAAGAACTCGTAGAGAGGTATGAGTTACCCTGGTATTCATATATGTTTTCATCTTAGCATTTCAAATTTTATGGGTTTACTCACGTTGGTTTCCAGCCTGACCCAGGTGTTACTTTGATGTAATGCTCGGGTTAGACCAAGTATTACAGATTTCCAGGTTAGGACGTTCTGGAGCTCAGGAGGCATGTTGGATGGCAGGGAAGTATGGAGTTTTCCACTGTGAAATAGAGTTGTATTGTTAGTAGTCTGGGTCATTTTGTATAACTATCCAATTTATTTGTATATGGTTGTAACTCTGATGAAATGTATGTAATCTAACAATTACAGCTTTCCTTTATATAAATGCTATTATTTGTTATTATATTTAATCCGCTGCGAATGTGAGATGCTGTTTTTTCTTTACTTCTTCTACCTTCTTTCTTCTTTCTTCTTTTCTCTAACAATCTGGAATTTTCCGAAGTCGAAAATTTCGGGTCGTTACGTTTGGAATCAGAGCTGAAGGTTAAGCGAGAACCTTAGCTCTGGTGGATTTACTCATTAAGGAAAGGGTCAATGGTACCCTAGGATGAGTTAAGTGTATTGATATGAGGGCGTATTTGTTATTTTCTTATATAAAGGTTTTAAAATTGTCTTTATACAAGCTTATATTTTGATATATATAAAGCAATAGTTTTTCTAATATAGGAAATCGATAGTTAATCGTTGAAATTAAATATGATAATAAGAATATAGGATTGGAATTCAACTAATTAAAATCTAATATAGGTTAGAGAGAGTTCCACTAATCCAGTTTTAGAGGAAGATGGCTAAGAGTGAAGAATGGAAGGCAAGACATAGAAAAAGAAGAGCAGCTGCATGTAAGGATCGAGAAGAAGCAATTCAGGAGTATGAGAAACAAGTTAAGGAAAGGGCCTACAGTTACATGGGCTTTTGCCGCGATGGCAACATAACCCTGGATGTAACTACGATTTGTAGCGGGTTCCATGGTGTAATCGAGGGGCACAGAGGCCTACAATTATCTATGCTTTTGCCGGATAGCGACGCAATCATCGGGTTAACTGCGACCATGGAGGGGGTGATGATTTCCAGAGCATTCTCACCAAATATATTCCCTCCATTTTCAAAAATGTTTTTTATTTTTTTGCCAAAATATTTTCCAAAGTATTTTCACTGGGTGTTGAAAACGGGTTTACCAAGTACTTATAGATTTTCAGTCCTACGCTTGATCAACGTATGACCGAATTTCTGTAAGAACGAGAATAGACTTGTTGAAACATCAAGTTATAAAAAGTATTTTTATAAAAACTATTTTAAGTATTATTATATAGATTTTTAAAAGTGTTTCAAAAAATTCTTAGTAGAAGAGTTTATAGTAAAAGTGATCAAAGAATAATTTTTCTGATTATACGTATTTTAATAAATTCTGGTTTCGTTCCTTTTCGAGGACGAAAAGATTCAAAGGAGGGAGGGATGTGATAACTCGAATTTTTGATATCTGATAATTGGATAATTAACTGGTTTTATTCAGTTGAATAGATAAATCACTACACCAGAATCCTAATTTCGCAACGGCTTTTAGCTGTTGCAAAACAATTTTGCAACGGCTATGAGCCGTTGCGAAATGGGCAGTGGTAAAAATTTCGCAACGGCTCAAATCCGTTGCGAAATATATATTTTGCAACGGCTAAGGGCCGTTGCAAAATGTTCTTTAGCCACGGCTTGTAGCCGTTCCAGATTTTATTTTACAACGGCTTAAAGCCGTTGCGAAATGTAGATGTATAATTCATTTTTTAAATATTAGCAACGGCTTTGATCCGTTGCTAATTACTATTTTTTTTTATTTTAAAAAAATTCAAAATTATTCTCTGCACCAGTGACAGTCATTTCATTATCATAATTAATACAAAAATTTGAAAATTTAACACTATCACAAAAGAAAGATTATTAAACCAAATATTATTCATAGATTAAACACAAAAACCAAACATAACAAACGTTTGAATTATAATGTTCAACATCAAAACATACCATTATATAGTTCAACAAGTATACATAACATACATAGTACAACAACGGTATCATTATATAATGCTACATGCATAGTACAATACATACGGTATATAACGTCTTCCTCCAATCGTCTAATGCTCCCGCCAGCATAAGTTTCATGCCTGCGCAAAACAAGAAATTGATGTTTGTTTATAAAGAGGTCAAATATCATATGTTTGTTAAAGTAAATAAAAGGCTAATATGAGTTGTTCAGCCAATACTAATGTTTATGTACGACCATTATAATTTATAGATTTAGGCCAGTTTAAACATTAGCAATAAGCTAAGGCACTTTGAAAACTTATTACAAATATGGTTATGTTTTTATCACATTGGCACTAAGTCTGTATTCAAAACTTGTCATAGAAGAGCGAGAAACGGCTCTATATTTGTGTTGAGCGTTTGTTGTGGGATATGTGCTTGCATTTGATTTGTGTGTTCGTTGTTTTTTCTAGTTGCAATTGCATTTGCGCATATATGTGTGTGTGTATAAACATCCACAAGTTCATTTCAGAAAAAAAATTATTTTGTTTATTTACATTTCATATATTTCATTTACAATTTAAAATCCATTCAACATTACAACTTGCATCTCCTTTACAAATTGACCGCGCATTTTCAACTGTCAACCCACCTTCAACACATTTGCTTACATTACTTCCTCCATCCACCTGCAAACAACTTCACTTCATCCTCGCCACAGTCAAACCATCACGGTAACCATTTGCATATCAAATGCCCCGAACCCCTCTACCATCAACTGCAAAGTTCCACCACTCAAAACACTCATTGCTCATCTCATCGACCATTGCATTACTTACATCATTTCTTCCAAACCACACCGATCATCAACAAACCCAAACTGTCAAAACTGTGCACCATCTACCTCACTGCCCTTCACCTGTTTAATCAACTCCACCACATACCAGTGCACATAACATCCTCCTCCCACTTCACCATTTCCTTGCAAACATCACAAACTTCTACAACCAGATTTCCTCCCTGACCACCTCCACCCCTCAACTTCTATGTATATTTTTCGATACTACCTCATCCATCAATAGCCCAAACTCCTTGCTGCTAACTCAAACATCCTCAACACCATCAATCTGCCTGTACAATCAACCTCACTTCTTTCTGCATTTCCAACTACCAATCATCACAATACTCCCTTCACATTCTACATCTGCCCCTACTTCTGACCACTGCCCCTAGCAACAACCACCTACTTTCACCACCATTGCCTACAACTATTGCTGCAACAACATCACATTTCAACTTTATACTATACACAACATCCCTGTGCACAACAATTCATCACAACATTGTGTAACAACTGCACACATTCCGAAAATAAAAATGAATACATAACTTCTGTACTTCTGCCATTCATTACATCCCATTCATTACATCAATACATACTTCTGCCTCCACCTGCCAAAACTACCTTCTCCTGGCATCACATTTCACTTCAGTGATACATATCATTCACCAACATCCCCATCCCCACATCATTCATACAAGTGCCAATCAATCACCTGCAGACAATACAACCACACCCTGCCACTCACCACCTCCAGAACCCCCTCTACAACATTGCCTATCTAACCAAAACTGCCACAACAATGTCATATTAGCCATTTCAACAAACTTATAGACACACTGCTGCCACTGTTGTTGCCAAACTGTTGCCCCTGCTGCGCATTACAGCAGCCTCTACCTTCTAACCTTCCTTGATACCTGTTGTTGCACCAACATCTGCCCCTTCAACTAACCAACCAAAGACTGCATCACCACCATCTCTTCCATCTTCCTGTTGCTTTCAACACTGCAAACCTCACATCACCATAAAACTACTCTGTCCAACAACCCAAACCACCACCTCTGACACTCATGCAACAACTTCCATCATCAATATTGCCACACACTTAGGGCTGTCAAAATGGGTTGCAACCCGTTTACCCAATCCAATTACCCATAAAATAAGTGGGTTGGGTCAAACCCATTAAAATAAATTGGTTTATTGGGCTAAACAATTTAACCCAGTTAATTAAATGGGTTAGGTGGGTCTGACCCGTTTATACACTAATGCCCATTTAACAAAATTGACATTCTCATCTAAAACTAGGTTTCCTCACTTTCTCAAATTCACTAGTCTTCTCCCTGATAGGGCATGATTCGACGTCTTCCATCTTTTCATTAATTTCTAGGCTGCAGTAATCGAGCTATAATCAGCCTTTCATCTAATCAAGCTGGTGCGTTATTTTGTGCTGTAGTCCTTCAGCGTTATTTCCAGGGTTAATTTTTAATATTGATTATGTTATTAGAATCGCTAGATTTGGGCAAAGTTTCATCATTTTATTTTTACCGCGGTTACCTTTTGCTTCACGATTGCGATTTGCGAATCATTTCTGGGTTCATACTTCCTTTACTGTTTCAGGGATGAATTTTACTTGCTTTCTAATTTTCACTTTAAAGTTTGCTCCAGTTAATTATAAGCTAGTGATGCGTAATAGTCAATTCTTTATGAAATTTTAATTTCATAAATTTTCAAGATAAACAATAAATAAGTTACTAAGCAAGAAATATTATTATTGCCACCAAGAAAGACAGTCATTTATTTTACAGTTTAATTCTAGGTTCTTTGTGAATTTTTGCATCACTGATGCTACCTATGTGCATATGGATTGTTTGTGTTAATAAGTTTCTTTCAAGACTTCTGATTAAGGAATAGTCAATATAATCAAATAAAAATTATTAGATGTTGTAGAGGTTGTTATACCTCAGTGAAAGACAGCAGAAAATTATCTCGATATGTTTCTAAAAAAATACAATAAATTACAAAATTGACAAAGTACTAATGACATTGATTAGGTTGTTTTGAACATTTACATTTTTTTTTGCATGACCAAGGAAATGTGTACTCATAACTAGAAGTTTGTTAATTTAGGCTTACTTTCTTGTGTTGACTGTATATTTGACTTGATTGAGATTCATCCCACGTTATATCTGCATTATTGTAAAATTTGTAATATAATAATGCCAGAAAGGAAATTTTGTTAGAAATGTTAATTCAGCTTCAGCTTTGCTACAAAGTTGATATAAAAAAATGCATTAGCATAAGACACCAGATATGCTCAAACAGATTATTATGATTTTTCATACTTCACATGTTCGCCTTACGTGCAGGCACTTGTTCACTATGATATCTAATTTTCTTTATAATTCTTTGTTTGTGTCCTAATAAAGTGTTCTTCTACTACTCTTTGTTCATATTATAATATATCAGTTTACTTTCAATATAATACCATGTAATTTTATGTACAAGAAAATCTTATATTTTGATGTTTTTGTTGATTTCTTTTTTTTTCTTTCAGAATCTGGATAAAAGAATTCGAACGAGATTCTTAGTTTATAAAAGAAGAGAAGCACATGAAGACAGTTGTCGAAACATAGAAAAAGGCAAGTTACAATATTTTTTTCAAACAATTCCAAATGATAGTTAGTTAGTGTGAAGTCCTGGTTAACTTTTTTTTTATGTGAGTCCTGTATTATTTATATACTTCTAGCGAAACAAGTCGACCCCATCAAAACCATTTTCTATTATTCTAGAACAGGACAATAAATCTATTAGAATTTAGAACTAATTGGCCAGTTGTGTATCTTAACCAAAAAATAAAGATACATCACAAACTTTATGTATAGCTGATGTTGCAAGTGACAGAATTCAGAATATGCTTGAGACATTATTAATCAAAGGTTGCAGAAGTAGGAGATAACCTCGTATGTTGCTTTGTAGCACCAGTGTTCAAGTTCAGTTAATCCTGCTTTAACATATTCACCATTACTGAAAGAGCAGCATTCTCTTCTTAGTAGGAGACTGTCGATAATGAAAAGCAGTCACTACTAGTCAGTATTTATAAATATTAATTGAGAACGTTTAGGTTGTAAAATTATTATTCTTTTATAAAAAAGTACGTATGTAGCAATACCTGTTAAATAGCTGGACATTGATGAAGGAAAATATTTGAGTGAAGACTTCTCGAACCAAAAAGGGAGGCACCTGAAAAAGAAACATGAAATGCATTTTTTTTATAATGATCAAAATAAAAACACTCTACAAGAGAAATATTAAGCCTCGGTATTTGCAATCCATTGTCCAGTGTTCGTTATACTGTGTTACAAGATCGTATAAAGTTAACCATTCGTAAAAATGCAAGTAACATGAATATCCACTAATATGGTTAGCTTTCAATGTGCTCAGAAAATATGGGTACCCAAATCCAATGAACAATTCTCGTTTTAACCTGCAAATGAACTTTGATAGGTCTAAAGAAAACAACCAAGAGGTACAAGCTTCTCAGAGCACAGCAGGACAGAAAAACAATAATAATAATAATAATGACGAAGGCATAAATGAGCTAGTGCACGAGAAAGTGATGATAATTGATGAAACTTCGGAACAACAAATAAACAGTCACAGTCCCACTTCAGATACATCCCATATTAATATCGCTGAACAGAATAGAGACAGTTTACAAAACAATAATCAAAAGAGTGCTAATATAGACAAAATTCTAAGAATATAATGGAGCAACTTGATGAAACTAAACAAGATACTGACGCTGAGAACATAATTAATACTTCTTTGGAAACTGAACCTAAATCTCATTTGCATAACCTAGGAATACATATAAGCTTTTCTGCAAATTTTGTGGATGTAACTAAAACAACAAATAAGATCTGTACATCAGGTTTTGGTAATCATATCGATGATATGGGAATTACTATGAGATCTCAAGCAAGAACGAAAAATTGACAGAAACTTACACTTGTGAATAGCAAGCCATTGCATAAATTGTCGCAAAAACTCAAGCCAGTCACAAAGATATTAAAAGAATGGAATAAAAATCTCAACGTGAGAACAAAGACTGTGAATCGACTTTGTAATTATAATAATGCAATTTGTGAAGCCATGATTCAATATCCTGATGATCAATATCTGATTGAGGAATACAGAAAAGTGTTGATGACATTTACCTAACTCTGCAAATTTAGGCTATTCGGAACATAAAAAAATTAAAATTAAAATGGTTAAGTGAGGGAGATAGATGTACAAAAAAAATTCACCATTAGTTGACTACTCAGAAAAGAACATTACAGATCAAATAACTTGTGGACTAATCTGGAAAAATAATTAATCTACTGATAAAATTAGATGGACCTAGGAAAAGAAATATGAGGCTATTTAAACATACTAAACTGTTCCACGCAATAATATTCCAACATCGGTAATAAAATTCAAAATGATGCCTAAACTGTTCCACGCCATATATATTTAGTAAATCAAAAGAAATAACCTAATATCGGTAAATAAAAATCAAAACGATGCCTAAACTATTTCATGCAATTGATAATCAATTATCTTTGATCGATAATCAATCAAACAAGGTTCGATAAAATGAAAAAAAAATCCACTCCTGATCGATCCTGAGATTTAACCATGATAGCGGGAGAGAGAGGAGACAGAACTTACCTTGCTCTTCTGTTTTGGAACCAGACCTCCACTTGCCTTGGCCGTAAGTTCAACTGCTTCGCTAACGCTTGCTTCTGTTTCTGTTTATAATAACAAAATCAAAAGGTTAATTTGGTTCCACTACTTATAAGCCCTTTTAACTTATTCTTCTTCTTCTTAGTTTTAGATCTAGAAGAAACTTACGGGATTGAGGTTGTTATGGCCTTTAAAGCTCTCCTCCAAAATAGCAGACTGGTCCTTAGAAAGCCTGAGTTTTTTCCTGGATCCTTTGTCGTCTTCTTCGTCGCTGTTCGCGATTCCTCGTGAATCGATAGTGTCGTTATGATAATTGACATCGCCATTACCGTTCATCAAGCCTTCACTTCCTCTTTTGCCACTCAAAGTACTGGAAACAGTGCTGTTTGGAGATGATACTCCTGCTTCTTCTTCGCTCTCCCTTTCGTTGTCAGGAGCTCGGTTCACATCTATTCCGCTTTGTGGTAAGCTAAAGTTCGTGCTAAATCCACAAGGCAACAGGCGCGACTTTGATTCCAGCACTAGGGTTTAGTATTGGGGAGGAGGAAGGTAGCGATGAAGAGAAGTGGAAAGAACGTGGAGCTAGGGTTTTGTGGGATTTGAGAAATCGCCCGGTTGCCAGAAGAAAATAGGAAGGAGGCGCGGGAGCAAAAAAAAATAGGAAGGGTACGGGGCGTTGTTTTGAGGGCGTGCTATTATTTGAAGACCACAGGAACAAAGCCCTAACCCGTTCTAATATAGCAACGGCTCAAAGCCGTTGCCAAAGGGTTCGCAACGGATCAAAGCCGTTGGAATATTGCAACGGCCTAAGTCCGTTGTGAATTTGCCACACTATGGTGTTGCGAAATTCCTTATATGGTGTAGTGAATTCTGGTAATAAAGGATATCTGGATGGATTTGAAACGATGATAAATATTGAAATATAAATATCTGGAAATGATATATCTTATAGTAAATTAATATATGTAAATATTAATAGTGATGTGCAAACTTAATAGTGTTGGAAATTTTAAGAGTGTTCATTTATAAGCATATAAGTGTATATATATATATATATATATATGTTTGGTGGATTGAGAGCGTTGATTTGAATTCAATGTATTAAACTTACAAAGGAGATTTAAAGTTAAAATTCTATATTTATAAATACTAAAGATAAATACTTGTTAAGTTTAAATGTGGTAGCCCAAGTTTAGGATAGGATTTAATAAGGATCATACTTTCTTTAAATATATAAATATATGTAGTATACATATAAGGGTATTAAACATAAAAATATAAATAAATAAGTTTATATTGTTTAATGGAGTTATATACATATAAATAAAAGAAAAGTGAAAAGATAAAGATATACATAAAACATTAAACAATTTAGCTCATGCCAAATTACAAATGTAAACCTCTTGTTACATGCAAATACAAGTGTAAATTTATTTTAACATGCATATGACATTTGTAAGCTTATTTACCAAGTGTCTTAATTTTTATTTTTATTTTTTTATTTTTAATAAAATAATAGAACTAAGATATATAAATCTCTCTACGTTCTCCTCTCCTTTTTTTTCTATTTTTCAATCTCAAAACAAAGATCTATGTACTTAAACCTGAGAAAACCAAAACCCAGAAATTCAAAACAACTTCTTTTCAAACTATTTCAAATCTGAAGCTCAGATAAAAAAATTAAAATTCAAATCAAGATCAGGAAGCAAATCTAAATCAAGTGGTAAGATTAATTCCATTTGATAATCAGAAGCTTTCTCTAATTTTCAAGACAAGTGAGTAAACATTACTTTAGAAAACTTAAACCTATTCTCTATTTTATAGACACAAGTGGGCAAAACTCTTAAAATCTGAAATATCTTGAATTGGCATGTGATGAATGCTTGAAGTATGATATGAATTTTGTTATGTATGATGTTAAAAATGATTTTATATTTATATATATGTTCATGTATGAAAAAGGCTAAGCATGCCTCTGTTGAAAACATTAAAGGTTTAAAAAACCTGATTCAAAAATTTAAATCTTCCACTTAAGTGATTTTTAGGCTTTGATCTCTGAAATAAAAATGTTTTTGGTGAGTAAAGATCATTTTCAATATTGATTCAAGTAAAAATATTTTGTAAATATTTCAGAAATAAAATACTTCAGTGAAGGACAAACTAATGTCAGAATTTGATTATCAAATTACCAGATTTTGATTGTATAATTGAATTTGACTTCGAAATCTAATATTTTGAAAAGCAAAACCATGATTTTAAGACTTGTAAATAGGGAGATATTGCGAGTGGATCATTTTTGGGGTAATCGTCGATTGCTGGTGATAAAGGAGGAGATGGTTGTCGTAGTCGGGGTTGGAGGAGGCTTGCGAAGTGAGGATCATCGGAAAAATAGTCTGGTATTTTATTTATCGTCGGAGCGTCCTGGCGAAGGAGAATTAGGGCTTTGAGGCTGGGTTGGGTTGTCGGGGTTTCTAGGTGTTAGTACGTCGTCGTGGGACCATCGGAGGGAATCGTGAAGGGGGAAAAGTATTGTCGGAGCATGGCGTGGCTTTGGGTTGGTCGGCATGAGTATCGGTGGTCTGTGGTGGCGATGCTGGGGAGCTTTGGTGATAGATTTGTTTCCGGATTAATTCGAATCACTCGACATTGATTTCGCGATGATTTGGGAATTCTGAGTTGTCGATCGAGTGAAAAGGGTCGCCCGCGACTTAGAGTGATAGAGGCGCCTATTGGAGGTGACCGAAATAATTGTGCACATGCACACGATGTCAATGAATGACTAGGTTGTTGGGTGTTAAGGGAGAAGGCGTTTGCTCGAGGAAGAGCTCAGGAAAAGGCGGATCTGGTTTGATGATGTTCTTGTGTTTTATCGAGAGAGGAATTTGTGGGTTTGGATCGAGTTTTGCCTCGGGTTAATGTTTGGATAGGCTCGGGTTTCCTTGTATTATAGCAAAGCTTAAAATAGGAAGATAGACCAAGTTTTTAAAAAGCATGGCAAAGCAAAATTTTGAAACAAAGGTTTCAAAGCAAATTTGTTTTGCAAGTTTAAATAAGGTAATTGACCAAATTTGTAAACAAATTCAAAACTTGATTTATAAAGTCAAATGTGATTAAGTTGATTTGATTTGAAAATATATAATCATTTGAGTAATCCCAAGTTAATTTTAAAATAGAATATAATGATTAGATAAGTGTATTGAATTTTAATTTTATTAGGGACTTAAGTGATTTTGTACACCGACATTTAATTTACTTTAAATTAATTAGCGATTGATTAAGATAATAATTTATCTTAGATTAATTAAGAAATTAAGTGGTTAAGAGTTAATTAATAAACTTAACTAAACATAGAATAATTAATTGATCTAGTTAAATAAAAGCATAATTACTTAAGGGAAGTAATTAGAGTATAATTACTTAAGGAAAGAATTAATTATATAGTGTGATTAATTAAAGGATAATTAATTACTAAATGTGATTAATTCAGGGTAAATAATGAAAATGATAAATTAAAGATTAATTAATTTATGTAATTAATTATAGTTAATAAATGAGAAGAAATTAAAGGTTAATTAATGTGGATGGTTAAGGATAATTAATCTATGGCTAATTACTTAATGTAATTAGAGAATAATTAATTAAGAAAGATTGATTAAGATGGATAGTTAAAGGTTGAGTTATTTATTGGTTTGTAATTAACTAATGTTGAGTAAGCAAGATTAGAGGTGATTAGAGTAATTAATTTCATTGGAGATTAATTAAGTTAATTAGGAATTGTTCCACTTATAAGTCTTGCTTATGAATAGATAAGTTGTATTGGATGATTAGATAATTATCTGTCTGATAATTCGTAATATCCTATGATATGATTTGTTGAGATTAAATTGTGATATGTGGATTGTTTGTTGATGATGAATTACTGGGTTAATGTGACAACCTATATTTAAAATTGATTTGAATCCACTTAAACAACCGGGATTAGGACGACATGGAAATCGAAGTGACCGGAATCGGGTATCAGCAAATACCCGAAACCACTTCTTTTTGCAATCTAAATTCTTTATAAATTTGAATTTAGAAGCAAACACGCTGGAATGAAGTAAGATGAGTATCATGAATATTTAATCTGAGTAATGATTCTTAGATATTGTTTGAAATAAGTGATTGACTTAAATAAGTTAAGAACTCGTAGAGAGGTACGAGTTACCCTCGTATTCATATATGTTTGCATCTTAGTATTTCAAATTTTATGGGTTTACTCATGCTGGTTTCCAGCTGACCCGAGTGTTACTTTGATGTAATGCTCGGGTCAGACCGAGTATTACAGATTTCCAAGTTAGGACGTTCTAGAGCTCAGGAGGCGAGCTGAATGGCAGGGACTTATATAGTTTTCCGTTGTGAAATAGAGTTGTATTGTTAGTAGTCTGGGTCATATTGTATAACTATCCAACTTATTTGTACATGGTCATTACTCTGATGAAATGTTTGTAATCTAACAGTTACAACTTTCCTTTCCATAAATGCTATTATTGGTTATTGTATTTAATCCGCTGCGAATGTGGGATGCTATTGTTTCTGTTCTTCTTCTACCTTCTTTCTTCTTTTCTCTAACAATCTGGAATTTTTCGGAGTCGAAAATTTCAGGTCGTTACATTTGGCATCAGAGCTGAAGGTTAAGCAAGTACCTTGGCTCTGGTGGGTTTACTCATTATGGATAGGGTTAGTGGTACCCTAGGATGAGTTGAGTGTATTGATATGAGGGCGTATTTGTTATTTTCTTATATAAAGGTTTTTAAATTGTCTTTATACAAGCTTATATTTTGATATATATAAAGCAATAGTTTTTCTAATATAGGAAATTGATTGTTAATCATTGAAATTAAATAGGATAATAGGAATATAGGATTGGAATTCTACTAATTAAAATCTAATATAGGTTAGAGAGAGTTCCACTAATCCAGTTTTAGAGGAAGATGGCTAAGAGTGAAGAATGGAAGGCTAGACGCAGAGAGCGAAGAGCAGCTGCATGTAAGGATAGAGAAGAAGAAATTCAGAAGTATGAGAAACAAGTTAAGGAAAGGGATGGACCGGGGCCTTATGATAATGTCACTTGCTACAGAGACATTTGGGTTATGCTGTGATGACAGTGTGACTCGATATCACTGCGATCTACTGTGGACCATAGCGAAAGTCGTTTGTGCTGCTGAGAGCCCATGGTCTACGTTTGATTTTGCCGCAATGCCAACGTAACATCGGTAGACAACGACCTATGAGGGGAGTGGCGAGGTTTCATTTAGCAGCGAAAATCGAGGGCTCTAATTGTGAGAAATGCGGATTAAGGATCTTAAGGCAAGGATAAACACTAGAGCGGGGGTGAATAGTGTTCTAGAGAATTATTAAATCTTTTTGAGTTTTTGTTAATTTCAACACAAATGTATGCAATATTCAGACACAGATATGATCACAGAAACAAACACAGATGCAAAAATAAAGTAAAAGCAGTAAAGGAAAGAACACACCGGATTTTATACTGGTTCGGAGTTACCCTACATCCCGCACAAAAGTACGGATTTCCTTTCAAAAGCAATTGCACAATTACACCCTCGATTTCAAGGCAACGAGGTACACCCTCCAGAATCACAATCCTATGGGTAGAGATACTTGATTTCCCGGACAACAAGTTCACCCAATTGATTTCCCAAGGCTACAATCACACCTTATCTCGCTTGATTGATTTCCAAGGCTACAATCACACCTTTTCTCGCTAAGTTGATTACAAAAAGCCTGTAACTCTGAATAGCACTGTGGATCTTGTTGAGATCATGATAGAGAATTAAACCAGAAATGATCTAGTTAGATTCAATGTTGATTTCGGCAGAGTAATGGTAAGAATATGTATATAGAAATGTGGAAGAAGAAGAGGAGTGAAAAACCATAAAATCTGAATGAAAATTCATTGAAACCAACCCCTATTTATAAAAGAACAACAGCCATGTCCATTCGTGAAGAGTTATGGTGAATAGACACTTCTTTTGAAATTTGAATTTTGAAACCAACTGACATCATGTCGACATGGGGTACTTAAGCATGTCGACATCCCAAAGGGATTTTTGGTGTTTTGATTTTCTTTGAAAATAACCTTTATCTTATATTAAACTATTTTAAACTTTATAAATATACTTGACTATAATTAAAATACATAAGTAAATATAGAGAATAATATATATAGAATTTTACTATAATTTTATATTTAAATCTAAGTATAAATATTTAAAAGTTAAATATATTATATTTAAAAGATAGTTTAAAATCAAGGATAATTTTGACTTTGAAATTAAAGATTATTTTGAGGCTAAAAGTATTTAAAATCAGGATAGATGTTTTTGATTCTTTTGAAAGGAAGGTTTTGAAATCGTTTTGAAAACAAGACATAATTTTGAAAAATCATTTTCAATAAAAAGTTAGCGGATACAAAACAATGTTCCACTAGATTTTTCGTAGGTTCCATCCTACTTAGGGTTCCATCCCTTTAACAGGCTCGAAGTGGATTCCATTCCACGAATAAATTGGATTTTAAGATGTCAGTGCTTTTCTAGGAGTTTTAATAAAATTTCTAATTAAAAAATAAATTACTTGAACTCTTGATAATCTTGATACTCATGAGTCTTCAATCTTGAATCTCTATACTGTACAGTCTTCATTCTTGGTACCTGCATGGTTAAATCCTGCATATACATATATATCTAAACTTATGCTGTTAGTATTTATATTTTATAATCTATTCTAAGGTTGTTGTCATCAAAACCATCATCTCACGGACTAACAATCTCCCACTTTTTGATGATGACAACCTTTGTTTATAAAATATCACTTCTATCCTAATAACTCCCCCTTAATCTATGCCTAACTATTCTATTTTATACTTCTCCCCCTTTGTCTTCAACAAAAACCATATCTAAACTATATAACTCCCCCTCATTCTTGGACTAAAATACCTGCATTAATAAACTTATACAATGGAATATAGAATTAAGAGATAATTATATTGATAGACACAATAATGAATGAAAGATTACATACATATCATTTGTATAACTATACATGTTTTATAAAACAAACATCAATCCACACTAAATATCAATCAATATCAAACCAAGCTAAAGCAAATGAAATCAAATCAATCAAAGCAAACAATTCAAACAAAGCAACCAAATAAAATCAAACATTACGAGGAACTTCCACCCATCCTTCTTCTCCAAAGATAGGGTCTGCTTTAACGCCATCCCAATTTTCATTGTCATTGGCGAGAGAGACAAGTGGATGTGCTTCGTTATCATCCTTGTGCAGGGAGGAAATCATCCATCGTATCGCATCGAAAGGCCTTTCTTGCTCCTTGATCATCTGCATTTGACTCAATTCTAAGTGTCGCTGGTTACGAAGAATGAACGAGAGAATATTATTGAATGAATTAAGAGTTTCTTCAAGATTTTCAAATAAGTTATGAATTGGATTAGCCATATTTGAAATTGTGAGAAGAATGAGAGATAGAGAAGATAAGAAATTACTCAGTTATGAATTCCGAAAGAAATAGCTATTTATAGGTGTAGAAATTCGTTTGAAATGAATAGACATATAATAGTTATTCAAATTTCAAATTCAAAATGAATTGTCATTTCTGACCAGTACATGTCGACATGGTCATAGGGGGTATGTCGACATAGTGTAGTGAAATTTGATGATTTATTTTGATTTTATGAATAATTGTGTGTGTGTGTGTGTGTATATTTATATAATATACTAACATTTATTATGGAGATAAGATAGGCTAGATAACAGAAAAGAAATTCCATTTCATTTCATACTAAGACGATACAACGATTAATCATAAAGAACTACACGAACATTCAATCAAAATAAACTAAAACAAATACAACAAGATACGAAAAGGTAGAACTAATTAGAGGATGATGACAATGAAGAAAGTCCAAGTTTTTTGCTGACTTTGGAAATGAACTTGTTCATCTTGAATGAAGTTTTGTCCAACTTCTTACTAACAGATCGTTTAAGAATCCATTGATTCTCAACAATCATCTTTTGGTTTTTGCGAAGGGTTTTATTGTATGGATTAGGAGGATAGTCGATGCTTTCCAAAGAATTTTCACCTTCTTCTTCTTCTTCTTCAATTTCCATTTCATCCCCTTCTCCTTCTTCTTCTTCTTCTTCCTCTTCTTCCATCTCCTCATGAGCCAAACGCTCTTCCTTTTCGGCAAGAGTCTCATAAGGTTGAAAAACAAATGGAATTTTCATAAGTGAAATGTTGGAATGATTGAAAACTTTTCTAGAAACAAATTCTTCTCCTTTGAAATCCACTCCAAAATAGTTAAAAGTCCGAGTGAGATAAATTCCATGATAAAAAGTATTCTCACCCATTTCAAGATTTTTGGGACGAAGTTCAACCAAAATAACTTGCGCCCAATTAATGTCATAATTTCCAAAAACAGCAAAAAGTGCATTGCAAACTTTTGAAGTAGGGTTATTAAAATTCCCCGATCCTGGGGTCAAAGTATGTTGCAAAAGAAGATTGACAATTCTTGCTTTTGGTCGAAAATTTTGATTTTTGAATTCGAAATTATCATTCCCTTCGAAAGTGTGATGAAATGTATCACGATCATTTTCATCGATTTTAAAACTAGAGAGATCCATTCCCTACTCTTGCAATTGAGAATGGTACCCAAAAAGATCACAATTCAAAACAATTCTAGTGCCTTTGACACTACTCCAAATTTCATCCTCATTTCCATTGTAAAATCCACGGTTTAAATTAGCATAGAAAATTTTGACAAGATTTGGATAGCAAACAAAATCATTTTGAGAAGCATCAACAACACTAAGAATTTGATTGTTTGCAAAAAGAGAATCAATTTCATAAGTAGAAAATTCTTGAAAGATAGCAAACTTTCCGGGATGGACTTTGGCATAATTAGCATAACTGATGTATGTTTTTATTGCCTCTGGATCATTGAGGAGTTGCTCTTTTATTTTTTTGGAAATTCTCATGGTGGAGGGGTTGCTTGAAGAAGCCATTAAAGTAGAGAGTAGAGAGCTTGAGGTTTTGAAGAGAGAGTTTGAATTTGAAATGAGAGTGAAAAGATATGATAAAAGATAGTGAATAAATAGATTCTCAAAGGACATGTTCTCTGGTCAAAAGATGTCTTTTCAGAGAATTGAATGAAGTGAAAAGATGGAGGGAAATTCAACCATTTGAATTCCAAATTTGAATTTCAAATTCTGGTAGCCATGTCGACATCATGGTAGGGACCATGTCGACATGTGCCTATGAATTTCTATGATTTATTTTTCCTAAGTACCCTAATATATATATATATACACACTTATTATATTTAATGTATATATATCTGGAATATTATTAGAATTATAGTATTTTCAATATATTATTATACTATGAAAATAATAATAAAAAAATAAAATAATAATAGAAATAATAATAAAAATAATTAAATAATATTAAAATTTTAAAATTCAAATAACACACCAGTTCAAATCAATCAATCAAGCAATCAAACATCTAATTCTAAGCATGCAGTTTCAACCAATTATATTGTAAATGTATACCTTTTTCTGAGTCCGTTTCTATGAATTCGTCAAAGTCGTGAACTGCCGTGAAATACAAGTTTAAATTATCTGTCTTTTGATCATCATCACTTGAGGAAGAGTCTGAGTCATCTAGAGTAGCAGTAAATGCATGCTTCCATTTCTTTGCTGGATCATTGTTTATAGGAGGATTTTGCCTACCTGGATAATGACAGTCTCTTTTGGTATGGCCTGTTTTATCACAGTTGAAACATTTGACATTATTTGGCATTACATTCTAATTTCCAGAGTTCTTATAGTTGTTTCTCTTGATATTATTCATCTTTCTATATTTCAGGAATTTTCTAAAATTTCTGGTCATAAAGGCTATCTCTTCATCATTATCACTGTTTGAGTTTGATCCGTCGGTCAATGCACTGAATGCCATTGATTTCTTTTCAGATGCTTTGCTTTCTCTTCTCCCGATCATTTGGACTTCAAATGACATTATATTTCCAATTAATTCTTCTATCTTTAAGGTACTGATGTCATTTGCCTCTTCGATTGCAAGTGTCTTTTGATCCCATTCTGGAGTAAGAGAATTTAAAATTTTTCCGACTTGATCTTTTTTAGAAAATTCCTTTCCCAAGGGTATTAAAGAATGCATAATATCCTGAAATCTACTATACATATCTGAAATAGACTCTTTAGGATTCATTTTAAATAATTAAAACTGATTTGTGAGCATGGAAATTTTGATCTGTTTAACTTTGTTTTTCCTTCATGAGTTACTTGCAAAGTTTTCCACATTTCATATGCAGACTTACAAACTGACACTGTGCAAAATCAGTTGTGGGTTCAGAATATTCAGTTGTGTGATATTCCAAGTCTCTAATCCTATAGATTGTAAATATATTTTCATCCTATATGCCCAATATGCATAGTTACTACTATTAAAAGGTGGTGGTCTGATAGTAGACTGACCTTCAACAAATGAACCAGTGACAGGAATACTAGTGTTAGTAATAATACCAGTGTTGGTAGCCATTTTGAAAACTTTTTCAAAAATCAGATTATGAAACTTTGAAAACCTCGCTCTAATACCAAACGTGAGAAATGCGGATTAAGGATCTTAAGGCTAGGATAAACACTAGAGGGTGAGGGGAGGGGTGAATAGTGTTTTAGAGAATTATTAAATATTTTTGAGTTTTTGTTAATTTAAACACAAATGTATGCAATATTCAGACACAGATATGATCACAGAAACAAACACAAATGCAGAAATAAAGTAAAAGCGGTAAAGGAAAGAACACACTGGATTTTATACTGGTTCAGAGTTACCCTACATCCAGTGCTACACACAAGTACGGATTTCCTTTCAAAAGCAATTGTACAATTACATCCTCGATTCCAAGGCAACGAAGTACACCCTCCAGAATCACAATCCTCTGGGTAGAGATACTTGATTTACCGGGCAACAAGTTCACCTAATTGATTTCCCAAGGCTACAATCACACCTTATCTCGCTTGTTTGATTTCCAAGGCTACAATTGCACCTTTTCTCGCTAAGTTGATTACAAAAAGCCAACAACTCAGAATAGCACTGAGGATCTTGTTGAGATTGTGATAAAGAATCAAACCAGAAATGATCTAGTTAGATTCAATGTTGATTTCGGTAGAGTAATGGTAAGAATATGTATATAGAAATGTGAAATAAGAAGAGGAGTGAAAAACCAAAAAATCTGAATGAAAATTTGTTGAAACCAACCCCTATTTATAGAAGAACAACAGCCATGTCCATTCATGAAGAGTTATGGCGAATAGACACTTCTTTTGAAATTTTAATTTTGAAACCAACTGACACCATGTCGACATGGGGTACTTGAGCATGTCGACATCCAAAAGGGATTTTTGGTGTTTTGATTTTCTTTAAAAATAACCTTTATCTTATATTAAAACTATTTTAAACTTTATAAATATACTTGACTATAATTAAAATACATAAGTAAATATAGAGAATAATATATATAGAATTTTACTATAATTTTATATTTAAATCTAAGTATAAATATTTAAAAGTTAAATATATTATATTTAAAAGATAGTTTAAAATCAAGGATAATTTTGACTTTGAAATTAAAGATTATTTTGAGGCTAAAAGTATTTAAAATCAGGATAGATGTTTTTGATTCTTTTAAAAGGAAGGTTTTTAAATCATTTTGAAAACAAGATGTAATTTTGAAAAATCATTTTGAATAAAAAGTTAGCGGATACAAAACAATGTTCCACTAGATTTTTCGTAGGTTCCATCCTACTTAGGGTTCCATCCCTTTAACAGGCTCGAAGTGGATTCCATTCCACGAATAAATTGGATTTTAAGATGCCAGTGCTTTTCTAGGAGTTTTAACAAAATTTCTAATTAAAAAATAAATTACTTGAACTCTTGAACTCTTGCTAATCTTGATACTCATGAGTCTACAATCTTGATGTCTTGAATCTCTATACTGTACAGTCTCTATTCTTGGTACCTGCATGGTTAAATCCTGCATATACATATATATCTAAACATATACTGTTTGTATTTATATTTTATAATCTATTCTATGGTTGTTGTCATCAAAACCATCATCTCATGGACTAACACTATTGCCTACAGTTACATGGATTTTTGCCGCGATGGCAACGTAACCGTGGATGTAACTGCGATCTGTAGCAGGTTCCATGGTGTAATCAAGGGGCGCGGAGGCCTATAGTTATCTATGGTTTTGGCGGGATGGCGATGCAATCATCGGGTTAACTGTGACCATGGAGGGGGTGATGATTTCCAGAGCATTCTCACCAAAGATATTCCCTCTATTTTCAAAAATGTTTTCTATATTTTTACTAAAGTATTTTCCATAGTATTTTCACTGGGTGTTGAAAACGGGTTTACCAAGTACTTATGGATTTTCAGTACTACGCCTGATCAACGTATGACCGAATTTCTGTATGAACAAGTATGGACTTGTTGAAACATTGAGTTATAAAAAGTATTTTTATAAAAACTATTTTAAGTAATATTATATAGATTTTTAAAAGTGTTTCAAAAAATTCTTAATAGAAGAGTTTATAGTAAATGTGATCAAATAATAATTTTTCTGATAATAAGTATTTTAATAAATTCTGGTTTCATTCCTTTTTGGGGACGAAAAGATTCAAAGGAGGGACGGATGTGATAATCTGGATTTTTGGTATTTGATAATTGGATAATTAACTGGTTTTATTCAGTTGAACAGATAAATTCTGGTAATAAAAGATATCTGGATGGATTTGAAACTATGATAAATATTGAAATATAAATATCTGGAAATGATATATCTTATAGTAAATTAATATATGTATATATTAATAGCGATGTGCAAACTTAATATGTTGAAAATTTTAAGTGTGTTCATATATATGTATATAAGTGTATATATATGTTTGGTGGATTGAGAGCATTGATTTGAATTCAATGTATTAAACTTCCAAAGGAGATTTAAAGTTAAAATTCTATATTTATAAATACTAAAGATAAATGCTTATTAAGTTCAAATATGGTAGCTCAAGTTTAGGACAGGATTTAATAAGGATCATACTTTCTTTAAATATATATATATATATACATAGTATATATATAAGGGTATTAAACATAGAAATATAAATAAGTTTATATTGTTTAATTGAGTTATATACACATAAATAAAAGAAAAGTGAAAAGATAAAGATATATATAAAACATAAAACAATTTAGCTCATGCCAAATTACAAATGTTAACCTCTTGTTACATGAAAATACATGTGCAAATTTATTTTAACATGCATATGACATTTGTAAGCTTATTTACCAAGTGTCTTAATTTTTATTTTTATTTTTCTTATTTTTAATAAAATGATAGAACTAAGATATATAAATCTCTCTACTTTCTCCTCTCTTTTTATTTTTCTGTTTTTCAATCTCAAAACAAAGATCTATGTACATAAACCTGAAGAAAAACAAAATCCATAAATTCAAAACAACTTCTTTTCAAACTATTTTAAACCTGAAGCTCAGATAAAAAAAATTAAAATTCAAATCAAGATCAACAAGCAAAACTAAATCAAGTGGCAAGATTAATTCTAGTTGATAATCAGATTCTTTCTCTGATTTTCAAGACAAGTGAGTAAACATTACTTTAGAAAGTTTAAACCTGTTCTATGTTTATAAAGGTGGGTAAAACTCTTAAAATATGAAATATCTTGAATTGGCATGTGATGAATGTATAAAGTATCATATGAATTTTGTTATGTATGATGTTAAAAATGATTTTATATTTATATATGTGTACATGTCTGAAAAAGGCTAAGCATGCCTTTGTTGAAAACATTATAGGTTTGAAAAACCTGATTCAAAATTTTAAATCTTCCACTTAAGTGTTTTTAGGCTTTGATCTCTGAAATAAAAATGTTTATAGGTGAGTAAACATCATTTTTAAAATTGGTTCAAGTAAAAATATTTTGTAAATATTTCAGAAATAAAATACTTCAGTGAAGGACAAATTAATGTCAAAATTTGATTATTAAATTACCAGATTTTGATTTTATAATTGAATTTGACTTCGAAATCTAAGATTTTGAAAAGCAAAACCGTGATTTTTAGACTTGTAAATAGGGAGATATTGCGAGTTGATCAGTTTTGGGTTAATCGTCGATTGCCGGCAATCAAGGAGGAGATGCTTGTCGTGGTCGGGGTTGGAGGAGGCTCGCAAAGCGAGGATCATCGAAAAAAGTCTGGTATTTTATATATCACCGGAGTGTCCTGGTGAAGGCGAATTAGGGCTTTGAGGCCGGGTTGGGTTGTCGGGGTTTCTAGTGTTGGTACATCGTCGTGGGACCACCAGAGGGAATTGCAAGGGGGGAAAGTATTGTCGGAGCATGGCGTGGCTTTAGGTTGGTCGGCGTGAGTATCGACGGTCAATGGTGGCGATGCTGGGGAGCTTTGGTGATCGATTTGTTTCTAGATTAATTCGAATCACTCGAATTTGATTTCACGTTGATTTAGGAATTCTGAGTTGTCAATCGAGTGGAATGGGTCGCGGGCGATTTAGGGGCGATAGATGCTGGTGACTGAAATTGCATGTGCATACGATGTCAATGAATGACTAGATTGTTGGGTATTAAGGGAGCAGACGTTTGCTCGAGGAAGAGCTCGGGAAAAGGCGGATCTAGCTCGATGATGTTCTCGTGTTTTATCGAGAGAGGAATTTGTGGGTTTGGATCGACTTTTGCCTCGGTTAATGTTTGGATATAGCAAAGCTTAAAATAGGAAGATAAACCAAGTTTTTAAAAAGCATGGCACAGCAAAATTTTAAAACAAAGGTTTCAAAGCAAATTTTGTTTTACAAGTTTAAATAAGGTAATTGGCCAAATTTGTAAACAAGTTCAAAACTTGATTTATAAAGTCAAATGTGATTAAGTCGATTTGTTTTGAAAATATATAATCTTTTGAGTAATCGCAAGGTAATTTCAAAATAGAATATAATGATTAGATAAGTATATTGAATTTTAATTTTATTAGGGACTTAAGTGATTTGTATACCAACATTTAATTTAGTTTGAATAAATTAGAGATTAATTAAGATAATAATTTATATTAGATTAATTAAGAAATTAAGAGTTAATTAATAAACTTAAGTAAACATAGAATAATTAATCGATGTAGTTAAATAAAAGAGTAATTACTTAAGAGAAGTAATTAGAGGATAATTACTTAAGAAAAGAATTAATTATATAGTGTAATTAATTAAAGGATGATTAATTACTAAATGTGATTAGTTAAGGATAAATGATGAAAATGATAAATTAAAGATTACTTAATTTATGTACTTAATTAATGTAATTAATTATAGTTAATAAACATGAAGAAATCAAAGGTTAATTAATGTGGAGGTTAAGGATAATTAATCTATGGCTAATTACTTAATGTAATTAGAGAATAATTAATTAAGGAAGATTAATTAAGATGGATAGTTAAAGGTTGAGTTATTTATTGTTTTGTAATTAACTAATGTTCAGTAAGCATGATTGGAGGTGATTAGAGTAATTAATTTAATTGGAGATTAATTAAATTAATTAGGAATTGTTCCACTTATAAGTCTTGTTTATGAATAGATAAGTTGTATTGGATGATTAGATAAATATCTGCCTGATAATTCGTTATATCCCGGGATACGATGTGTTGAGATTAAACGGTGTTATGTGGATTATCTATTGATGATGAATTACTGGGTTAATGTGACAACCTACATTTAAAATTGATTTGTATCAACTTAAACAACCAGGATTAGGACGACATTGAAATCGAAGTGACAGGAATCGGGTATCAGCAAATACCCGAAACTACTTCGTTTTGTAATCTAAATTCTTTGTAAATTTGAATTTAGAACTAAACAGGCTGGAATGAAGTAAGATAAGTATCATGAATATTTAATCTGAGTAATGATTCTTAGATATTGTTTGAAATAAGTGATTAACTTAATTAAGTTAAGAACTCATAGAGAGGTACGAGTTACCCACGTATTCATATATGTTTACATCTTAGTATTTCAAATTTTATGGGTTTACTCATGCTGGTTTCCAGCCTGACCCGGGTGTTACTTTGATGTAATGCTCGGGTCAGACCGAGTATTATAGATTTCCAGGTTAGGACGTTTTGGAGCTCAGGAGGCCAGCTGGATGGCAGGGATGTATGGAGTTTTCCGTTGTGAAATGGAGTTGTATAGTTAGTAGTTTGGGTCATATTGTATAACTGTCCAATTTATTTGTATATGGTTGTAACTCTGATGAAATGTATGTAATCTAACAATTACAGCTTTCCTTTGTATAAATGCTATTATTTGTTATTATATTTAATCCGCCGTGAATGTGAGAGGCTGTTGTTTCTATTCTTCTTCTACCTTCTTTCTTCTTTTCTCTAACAATCTGGAATTTTTTAGAGTCGAAAATTTCAGGTCGTCGCATCAAATTAAATCAATTTATTGAAATTAAATTATATTTAGTTGGATTTAATTTCAGTTGAAATTGAACACTGTAACTGGTGTAATAATTAACAGTGAATTGGCATGTAAATTTGTTTTAAATTATTGTAAATGTCTAAGTAATCAAAAATGGTGAAAAATGTAGTTATTAAAAAGTGATTTAATCAACTTAATAAAAATTTATTTAATAATGTGAAAATAGCCATTTTGGTCACTGACTCGAATATCGACGAAACCAGTTTCATCGGATCCGTAACAATGAATTATTGTAAGGTTTCAAGTTTCGTAGCGATCGGACTTGTCATTTGATCGTACGGATTCGAAGCGCGTAGAATCAATTTAATCAAATTTAATTGAAATCAATTTATAATAAGTTGATTTTAAGCCAACTTCTTCGTATGATGAAATTAGGACTTGAAACCTGTTCCATTGAGTTTAAAAATATCGAAAACAACTTTTTTATATATGGGATGATCCATTTTCGTTTTGAAAGCGAAACGGGCTTTTCGGGTTGTTATTGTCAATTCGAACCAATTCAATATGTTATTCATTCTTATCAGGCTTTGTTAATATAAATAGTCTTGTTTCCCAAACCCTATCAGTCATTTTCCTTATTTTGTACGTACATCGACTTCTGTCTATCTCCTTCTTTTCAGTGGCAGAAACAAATTCAATCTCAAAACCCTATATTCGATTTTCAAACCAATTTCAAAATTTAAACTCCTCCAAACCCTATCATAGTATAAAATGATTCGAAGCTCTTGATGAGCGCAACTAAAATCTGCTGTTTGTTTTTGCAATTGATTCGCAGTTTTTCCAAAAATTGAGGTTGAACGTCAACCGTCAATATTAGGGTTTTAATTATTCAACGGTGGATCTGCGTCCTGGCGACGACCGAGAGACGCATGGTGGTAGAGCTCATCGAGCAGGTCTCAGGGATGTAGCCACTCATCTCAGTGGTGCTCGACCTCACCGTAGTTGGCCTGGGAATATGTGCGACGGTTGGCGAACCAGAGGCCACCGGAGGTAGCGCGCGTCCTAGGCAGGAGCAGCTCGAGGTGTGGGGAAGGTTGTTGGCTTCTAATCAGGTGGACGGCGAGCATACGGTCGGCGATTGGTTCGTGAAGGCGGTGACTAGTTTGGATCGCGTACCAGGAGTTTTGGGTACTAGGGTTTCGAACGTGGTAGCTGACGTGTGAGTATTTTCTTTTTTTTTAATTTAAATCGTATGATGTTCTAATGCTTATATCTTTTGCATATGAACTCAGGTTGATGCACGGTTTTCTTCATTGGGGTCGTATCGAAATTCTGGACATTTTGATGTTAAAATCAATTTGAATTCAAAGGTGAGTGTTTTAACCCACTCACAATTACTAAATTATCTTATGTTAGTTAAATTAAATTTATAATGTGATTAGAAATAGATTGATTGATGTTTGGTATATTCAAATTTGTCATTCTAGTTAAATTGGACTTTTATTACATTTAATCATTGTTTAATTTAATATTGAATTTAATTGTCAATTTAATACCTATTAATAATAATTAGTTATCTTTTGATGTCTATGGGTTAATTGTGATGGATGTTTGATGATTGATATTGGATGACTGGATATTACATTTGATATTGTTATAATATTACAAGTTCCGTATGGGTTGAAATGATACATACCCGAACGATCTGATAGATTAAAGGAAATCGTTATGAGTTTAAATGATAGATTCCAGCGATTTCGTGTATTTGAAGTTAATTTGGGATTGCAGGTTGTAATTATATATACCCGTAAATATTAAATGTTTAACTGCAGATTGAAATGATAAATATCTGTATCACTTGACCATAGGATAGAAAATTATATACGGACACCGAATTGGTTAAATTTTACAATTTTAAAAACCTTAAATCTTGAATTGGATTAAATGATATTTTGAAGGAAATTGATTTATATAAATTAAATTACGTTGAAAATCCAAGTTTGAAGGTTGGAATTGGAAATTGGTTTAAATCGAGATTATAAAGTATTTTAATCTATTTTAAATCTATTTAAAGTATTTTAACTATTTTAATCTATTTTAAATTATATTAATCTATTTTAATCTATTTAAACTATATTAATCTATTTTAAACTATATTAATCCATTTTAATCTATTTTAAATTATATTAATCTATTTTAATCTATTTAAACTATATTAATCCATTCTAATCTATTTTAAATTATATTAATATGTTAAATCTATTTTAAACCAAATTAAACTATTTTAATCTATTTTAAAGTATTTAAATTATTTTAACCTATTTTAATCTGTTTAAAGCTATTTAAATCTATTTTAATCTATTTTAAATATTTAAACCATTTAAGCTTTTAAACTATTTTAAAACTATCTAAACTATTTCCTTAAAAAAATTGTCCAAGGTTGAATGGTTATATTTAAATCCTGGTTTAAAAGCGAATATGGTTAAATGATGTTATACCCTAATTTGGGGTTTGAAATGATATTTTCTAGTGGAACGACATATTTTGAGTGAATATAATGATTTTGGAATGAGGTTTAACCTATTTTGAAATATGATCTTGAAAGTGATATGGTTTGAATCAAACACGATATTTTTACATAAATTATGAACTGACTTTTGAAATGTAAAAGAATCATTCGGTGTGAAATAAGCGTTTGGTTGTTAAAGAGACCGGGATCAGATATTGTCATACTCCCTGCCAATACCGAAAACCACTTTGTATATGGTGGAGATTAGAAAAATAAAGTAGGATGGTTTGGTGTACGATTCTGTATGAGGGATTTACGTAGCCCTGACTCCTGTGAATCAGCTTAGATGTGACTAAAATGGAGTTATACCTGGGCCAAGCGAGGTCATTCCTCCGATCGAACATGCTTCTTCGATACCATATTATGACTTTGTGATGATTTGGTGGCCACCCCTCGATTTTGATTATGGGAGCGTGTTCCGAGGTGGGCAATAGTAGCTACTACGCGTTACCACCAGCCCGGTGCTGCAAAACGGTAGAGTCCTTCCCTGGCATTTCCTCGAGTGTCGTGTTCACATGCCCTATCACGCCTTCTACGAGTTTGGTTTTGTACCATACTTATGGAGTTCCCTCTGATGGCCTTCTAGTTTACGGAGGAATTACGGTACTGTATAGACTATGGATATACATAAAATGTGTTAAGGGGGATATGGGTAACGCCTTAACGCTATTTTAATACTTTACTTTACTATAAAACACTATTATAATAACGTATTGTACTATGTATGTATATAGTTTAACGGATCCTTAGAAGATGGAATCCCGAACATCTTTTAAGTTATTTTACTCACGTTGACATTAGATAGAAGGTGTCAAACCCCGTAAACATCTCTGATGCCGCTACACTCATATTTATTTACTGTTGATTTAACTTATGTATGGTCTTTTAGTTATGACTCGAGTGTTTTTACTTTTTCAATTCGCTCAGAGCAGTCAGAGCTTTAATTGTATTGAAGACTGTTTTCTGGAAGACGAAGACGAAGATTTAATACTGTTATGGTTTATTATATTTATTCCACTGCATCATGTTGTTCCGCTGCATTATTTATATATTTCTGTTGTATGTAACTCTGATCTGTATTGTAAAAGTATAATCAAATGTTATTTGCAAACAGCTTCATGAACTTTTTAGTTGATTATTATATTTTGTCATTCCGCTGCGAGATTTTGTATTTGTTTTTTCTTTCTTTCCTTGCTTTTTCTTATTTACCCCATAACAATCTATCCTTTTGAATGGTTTGAGTCTGACGTGTGTGGTTTATCGTCAATTTAAATCGTCCAAAAAGGCAGGTCGTCACATTTGGTATCAGAGCTTTGGTTTAGCGATGACCTTAGCTTTGTGGGGTCTGACTCATTAGTAATAGGACAGCAATACCTTAGAATGAGACACTGAGTGTATATATATGAGAGAGCGTATTTGCTAGTGCTATATGAGTTCGGTGCTTTTATCACGTTCAAAATCCATTTAAAACATTTTCGATTTTGAAATATTCCAGATAATATTACTATTATTCATTTCAAAACACTTTGGAAAATATTTACAAAAATCTATGGGAATTAGTTTCCAAATTCTAGTTTGAATCAAATTTTAGCTTTAAATCATTTGTATAATTTATACTTATACCTTTTAATTTGGTTATATATGACCATTCCAATTTTTATAATCTATTTCGATTATAACAACAACAACCAAACACACCAATTATACTATTATAATTCCTAAAAATTATTTCTTCAATATCAAAATATTGGTTGGATAAAATTATTCCATTTACCCACTTCTAAAACAATATTGTATCGGTTTGCCTAGTTTAAGAGTTCAGAAATCCAATCGATACAGTTGTTCAGACTGTACTGACAAGAATTTATAAACACTTAACCGATAAGTCAACACAATATAAAACAATTTATATTCACTAAAAATACGCGCTCATATCTATAATACATTCAGACTCGTTCTAGGGTACTATTGACCCTATCTCTAATGAGTAATCCCCACAAAAGCCAAAGGTTCTTGCTTAACCCTGGGCTCTGAAACCAAGTGCAGCGATCTAGAATTTTCGACCCATGAAAATCAACATAAAACATTCACTATATAGCATGTCGAATATTCAAGTGTAGGAAATATTAATTACTAGGGGTAAAGAAGAAGAAGAGATAGAAGAAGAACTTAAACAACAACATAGAATCTCACAGATCTCAGCAGAACAATATATAATATATAATAACCGTTCTTTATGCAAAAAGTAACTGTAACAATTAATATTCATACAATCATCAGAGTACAACAGTCAATAATATCAATCCGAACAATTATAATAACTCGTCCTTACAAGTGCCGTATATAACACATAACACACACCATGGAATAAAATAAAGTTTGTAAAACACGCTTGAAATCCTCCAGCTCGTCTCCTGAGCTCCATAGCATCCTACCCTAAATCTATAATGCTTAGTTTGACCCGAGTATTAAAATAAAATAATAGTCGAGTCAGTCTGGAAAACCAGCATGAGAAAGCACACTAAATTTGAATTATTACTATTATCAAAATCCTTTGCAAAAAAAGGTACCTCGTAAGACCACGCCACACATAAATACGACAAGTTTTTATCTTACGATAACCAAAGCATTTTATATCAGAATCATTTGATATTATAATAATGTCTATAGAAAATAGACTATAAAATAGTTGAAATGCTTGCATCATAGATTTCGGCATATTTGGTATACAACTAAAACCGTATAGGCTTGTAGTGGATATTGGATTCCATACAATGACTGGGCTACCAGGGTATCATCCGCCACAGTACACCTCGAGAAAAATATATCGAGGACCTCGCTTGGATCCCCTTCCAACACAAGACTGACCTACCCCTGACCTGGACAGTACTGAACATGTCACCACTAATGGGCCTCGAAAATGCATACAAATGAAAATTATGATAGATGTCAACTCTCGATAAGTGATGATCATACCCTAATAAGAGCGACCCACATAGCCTTGTTGCATCTCCCATATTTTAGTCATTTTCGGTTGATGAGACTTGAGGCTACGATTACTTTTCAAGAACATTTACACTTAGAATGCTCATCGCCCTCCAATGACGATGTTCTGATAGCATTCGTCCATACAAGTTGTTCTAGGTCTGAATAAACCGAATCCCCAAAATCACCGTCTTCATTATCTTCAATATAACACAATTTGTATCGCACAAATCGGATCGAAGTGGTTTTCTGATAAGTAATCTGATTTCGGTCTTTTCGAAATGATTAACGAATTTGGCAAGATTTGATAGTCGGTTATTTAACTATTAAATTTCACACAAAAGCAGTCACTGGGCCATATTATAAATTTTTCAAACATTTATTTTCAAAATATCTTTATAATTTTATATATATATATATATATATATATATATATCCAAATCTCTTCCAATATTTCAATATTTGAGAACAACTCAAATACTTATATCCATATCAGGATATTTTAAAACTATATCTTATTACAACACTTAGAGAAATATTTAAAAATATATTTTTCAAAATCACTTACTTCTCAATACTTAGAAAGTATTCAAAACTTATATCGATTTTATGGTTATATTTCCAAAGAAGGAAATTTCCCTTACTACCAATTTTATAAAACATTAACAACCTCTTTTGTAAATTCTCTACTCATTATAACTCATTTCATAGATCTCTAGAATTTTTAATAAATCCCTTTTTACAATTTCCAAAATTGGTTTTACTTATTTAAAATCCCATCCAATAATTTATAACTTCTTTATGAATTTAGAATCATTTTTTGAAGTTCACATATCTAAACTCTTTGGAAATTTCATTAAGTTTTCAGAATTTCATTACAAAATTCCTCTTATAAAATAACTTTCATTAAATAACTTGGTTTACAAATCTCGAGAGAATTTATAAATAAAAGTCCAATCACTTACTTTTAAATTCAATGTATAATAATAATAAGTATTTTCAAAGAATAAAAAATTATTTTCAAAATGTATTTAAGGAATTGTTTTAAAATATCAAAACACTTTAAATAAGCATCAATAACTCATTTCCAATTCATTTTTAAATAAAACTAATCGGTTTGCAAAGCTTAATATGAAAATTAGAATTTATTTCAATTAATATTAGATATTCGAAAAATACACTTTTCAAAATATTTCAATACTAAAATAGCTTTAACCATATAGTTTAATAAATAAAAATCTCATTTTAAAAAAACCTTAATTTCTCGATAAAAATCTATTTTTAAAAAACCAAAATTTCGAATTCAATTTATATACCCCTCTTGATTCATATCACATCGATTACGTATCAATTTCATAACCATTTTCAATTTCCACAATAGAATTCGCTATTTCTTTTAAAATGATTTCCATTTCTCATTATAAATCCGCCTTGTGAACTTACATTTCCAATTATCACTGATAATCATCTCATTCTATTTATAAACATTTTTTATAAATTTATAAACTCGTTCGGGTTTCACTTGTTCAATAAAAGAATCTTATTTATAAAATTTCATTTATAAATCTATCACTTTATAAATCCCATACTTTCCCAAATATATTTTAAATATTTATTTCAATTTCTTTTCCATATTTCAAAAATATCACCTTGAATCCATTGTTAAAAAAATCACATAAATTATTTTAAACACTCTATTTGAAAATACCCATGAAATTATTTAAGTAAATATTCTAGAATTAAATCTTTTATTTAATTCAAACGTATTCCTGCTTTACTATTCCAAAAACCAATATAAATATTTTATTCCCAAATTCCTATGGAATTTCTTTTTTTATAATTCAAAAATATTATTTATGGTATTTATAATATCTAAATAAGGCTAGTGCTACCATAACATCCAATATATCAGATCACGCAACAATCCATAACAGATTATTCAACCAGATCATATATTACTATATATGAAAAATTAATATATTTTCGAGGAATCCAATTGGATTCCTCCAACCTGTTTCCCTACATCCACAGATGTTATATAACACAAAATACCAATCACTCTTCGAGGCAGGATATCACGGTAATATAGGGTCATATGTAATTATGCAGGGCGTATAGTGTCTCATCCGCTCCACCGGTGAAAGTAAACCCAACTACTAATATATATACATACATACATACATATATATATATATAATATAGCATTCAACTAATAAATATATGTAAATTCAACCAATCATCCAATAATTAGTTTTAATTATTATGACTTAAATTCAGTAATCCAAAATGAGTAAGACTAACTTATATTGCTTTTCGAATTTGTTAACGTCCAATTTTAAATTAAATTGAATCCAAATTTAAATTAAACTGAACTACCATTCAGTTTAATTTAAAATTCCACCTATTCCCGATTGACTCCAAATAAATTCCCACATCATATTTATCGCGTAGTATTTTCTATTACGAACCTAGCGTGACTTGTTACGTGTGCACCGGACATCGTATGGCTAGATATAAAATTATAAGTTATCGAATAATTAAATTACACTAATTGTCTTACTGACTAATACCATTATTTAAAACAAATCTCACCGCTTAACCTGCTTCTCCCCAACTCCACCATAGCCGCCCCTCTCACTATCCAAAACTCAACCCTTAGACCACTGTTCGAACAACCACCAACATCGCAACACTCCACAACGGAAAACTACCCAAGAAACTCCATCACATCACCTTCCACTCTACCGTGAACAATGCGATTGCAGGCTCTCCCACCTTGGCCATGTGAAAGTCACGACATCCCTTAGGCGATAAACGCGAGCACGAACCAGAGCCCATGACCCAAAATCCAGCATCGCTCTCTTGGACCAAACAGCCGCCTACCGCCGTCTATCTGGAGCCGATGCGACCTACTAGATCCTCTGCCAACGCGCGATCGACGACTGTGAATCCTACATAGCCGCACATTCCCCAAAAACCTAATGCGATCGAGATTCCAGTGTGATTTAATCGCGTGAGCCCTTTTTTTATAGATCGTGAAGTCGAACTGAAGAAGAAGGAGAATGGAAGACTCGTGATCTTTAAATCTATTAATGGTAATTATTTCTTTTAACTGGGACGAAGCACGCAAAGACGAAGAGAGTAAATTTCAAAGTCAAGGCTATTATCTTGTTTTTATTTTTTTTATAACAAACTGATTTTGTAAGAAGAAGAAGAAGAAGAAGAAGAAGAAGGCAGATACATGATCTAAACTGGAGAGGAATCAGATTTAGGACGATGCTACGCCCAATTTAGGGTGGCTAGGTAGGTGTTCTATTTGAAATTTATTATTTTATATTCAAAATATCTCGCTTAGCATATCTTAAAATCCCGAACTCCTATCAAGGTGCGCCGTCAAGCATTCCTAATGTTATACCCCTATTCTGAATGCCCTGGAACAAGTTTCGAAACCTAATTCGATCATATGGGGATGATAGCTTTTTGAACCCAATTACTAAATTAATTTTTCAATATTAATTTCAACCCGTTTCTATCCCGTACGACTAAACGGTAACTTCAGATGCTATAAAATTAGAAGTTCGATAATAATACACTATTATGGATCCAATGAAATTAGTTTGATTGAATTCTGAGACTGTGCCTTATATCGCTATTTTAACGCATCGATTACATCGACGATTTCAAAAATTTATGAAATCGTTTGAAATTCTAGTTTTAAAAAATTACTAACACAATTCTAATTCAAATAGAATTTATATCAACATTAGAAATCGTTTGATTCATATTCTACTCAAATTCCAATTATTCACCATTTCCGTATTACGATAAATCGCTATATTTGAAATTTAAATTATTCTATAATTTCAACAAAAATTTTCATTTTCAAAAATCAATTTATATTCCAAATCCAATATTTAAAACCATTTATATCTTTAAATCAAATGACGGAAAAATTTGGGTCGTTGCACTATTAAATATGGACCAAAACATAACTTTGGAAATATCTGGGAGAAACATAAGAGTTATATGGTACAGTTACCGTTGAAGGTGCTACACTATACGTATAAACTCGCTTGTTCTTCTAGGATGAATGATATGGAAATTCGTCCACAAATGGTTAACAGGTGAACTCTGCTCTTGTCATTTGTCTGTATATTTCCTAAAAAACTGGGGTTGAGTTTACCGAAAAATATCGAAAGTTATTTCAAAGAGACCGGGATCGGATATGTTATCCGAAAACCACTGTAATACAACTCAAGCATTTCAAAATGAAGATATCTTGAAGCATGGGACCGAACATGGAGCCATTGAAGTACAAGGGCTTCTTGCTATAAATCCTAAAAGTGATTCCAAAATGGATGTAGTAGAAGTACTGCATTCGGTTTGTCCTTATCCTAGACAATTTGTATGGATGAATGTTGGCACTGCATTACTGCTAGGAGGGCAGTGTTAGCATTCCAAGAGGGATTTCTATTCAGAAAGGCAAAACGTTGTCTCAAGCATCATCAACCGGGAATGACTAAAACATGGGAGATGCAGCAAGGTTGTATGGGTCGCACCCATTAGGGTATGTTGTTACCCTTCTAGATACGATACATCTACATATTTATGGATTGGTTGTGCATGATATCTCGATGGGTAAGGTTGCAAAGCGGCTAGGGTGATGACATATTCGGTACTATCCAATGAGGGGTAGTCCGGTCCTCTTAGCAGGGGTCGTTAGGTACTATCTCGGTACTTTTTCTAGACGTGTACTATGATGGGAGATACCCAAGTAACCTAGTCATTAGTTCGACACCATTCTCCCAGTTTTAGTTATATACTAAATATGTTGGAATGTGAGATGCAAGCATTCTAAATATTTTAATAATTTACATTAAACCTTTAGACATTATTAAAATATCACTGAATTTCTATAAAAGTGTTTTGGTTATCGTAACGTAAAAAACCATCCATGTTTAAGTTCGGTTTGGTTTTACGAGATACCTTTGATTTTAAAAGTTTTTTAACTTAATAATTCAGTTGCTTTGAGTTTACTCACACCAGACCCATGTCTGACCCGAAGTTTTATTTTCTTTCCTTAAAACTCTTGGGTGCTCAAATTTTTAAGAGTAGCCAAGTAGTTCAGTTTTCAACGGATGCATTTTGGAGGAGCTTGGAGCAGGAGGCTTCATCAGTAGATATTTATCATCTTGTTTTCGTTGTATATTATATACTCTATATCCATGCATAAGGACAGGAAGTTATAACTCATAAGTTAGAAATTGTATTAATGCGACTCTGACGTATCATTTTGTAAATGAATTCCTAAATATTATGTTGATTAATATATGTTATTCCATTACATTGTGAGATTCCGTGTTCATTCCTAGTTCTTCTATCTTCTATCTCCTTTCTTTCCTCTAACAATCTGTCTTTTCGGTACTTAGTTGTTCGGCATGTTAATACCGTGGACGTATTAGTGTCTACTTCTAGTGTTTGGAAAGATGGGTCGTTATAATTACCTTTCACCAAATCCTAGGGTTCACACGTTGAGATATTGAAATGATCTCCTTGAACCTTATCACAATCCCGAAGATGCAAGCTTCGAATTGCTAACTACCAACTATCGTATAACTTTCATTTTTTAATTTAAGCTTGAAAATTATAAGGGGGGAGGTTTATAAATTTTTGACCAATAAGGGGATTAATGGAGGCAATAAAACTTTATAATGAGGGTTATGAGCCTTATATAAAGGAGAGACTAGAGAGAAATTTAGGATCTAGATCCTTATTTTTCTCCTACTCATTCTCTACCTTTTTAATACATTAAAAGCACACCCCAATGCAATCATATAGATGGCCATACCATAATAAGAACATGGTCGAATATGGCATGCCCTATATGTGCTTGAAACCCACTTCAAGCCCAAACAATATTTATTTCATTTAAATTCAATTTAAATGTGTATCGATATCGTATATTGAATAATAATTTATAACTATTAAAAACATAATTTTTAATATTGTTCAATGTATCAAATAAAAACTTTAGAATTAATATTTCATTATTATTAATTAATTCAGTTGATGTATAACAATTTTAAATTAATCAAATCATGTAGGGAAAGGAGTATTTCGGTTGTGTGACACCTAAGTGTAAATTTGGTCAGTGATTAATATTAGACAATTTGAATATTAACGTTCACATGTCACTATGCAGGTGGTGTGACATTTTTGCCAAATTTATCACTTACTTGGTTTTCGTAAAATTCAATTTTACTTTGTTAAGTGTTTACAAATAGTGACGATTATATACACCAATTCTTTTCATCAAAAGTATATCATTTTGAACTTATGGAACTTGGTAATGGTCAAAATTCTAGTATCATTCATATTCAACTCCAAAAACAAAGTCCTTGGTTTAAAATAACAATTATCATTAGCCAAACTACTCTAGATAAAGATTTTGACTTTGAGTTGACTTCAACTGACTGTGATACTAACCTTATACAAACAAGGAGACGAATCCTCTCTCAGGTAGCGTTTTATTTCCAATACTTTCACTTGGCCCAACTGTAGTCACTCGATGGATGCCATGCCATGATTTGACCATAATCAAAGAGGAGATTTCATATTGAAGATCCACAATATTCTCAAGTGAAGAGAAATGTGTAAATTAGTCACATCGATATTTTCTTTTTGACCTTGGTTAAATTAATTAACAGAAAACTATCAAGTGAGTTATTCCATAGTTATCTAATAACTATCATTACATAATATCTTGGCGCCTCCAACTGTCATGAGTAATATATTGCTCAATATTTGGAAAGTGTTACATACTCTAGTTTCAACGGATGCATGATATCCAAGCTCGATGCATCTTGACTAGGAATATTTAAAATGATGTGCTTATTATAAATTATGATATAATGCTTATGGTTGCAACTATTTGTAATCACTGTCACATGCACACCATTTATGGATTTTTTCGATAAATATACTTTATCTAAACATCTAATTGTTTGTGAAATATTTTAACAAATATATAACAGAAATAAAAGACACATTTATTATGAACAAGAATTGATTATAGAGTTAATTAATTTACAATAAATTACAGAAGTGCCTTTAGGGCTTATCCTTATCTTTATCAGTTGAAGTATTCAACATTTTAGTTGTGTGACTCTTTGGTGTAAATTTGGTCAACGATTCACACTGAACAATTCTGATATTGAAGTTCACATGTTACTTAGCAGATGGTATGACATTATGGCAAAATTATCGCTTACTTAGCTTCGGTAAAATCCAATTTTACTTATTTAAGGGTTATCCGATAGTGACAATTATTCAAACCAATTCTCTTTGTCAAACCTATATCACATTGGGATTTATGGAATTTGGTAATGGTCAAAATTTCAATATCATCCATATTTAACTTTATAGTCCAAACACAAAGCCTTGGTTTAATAATAACAATTATTATTAACTGATCTACTCTAGCTAGAGACTTTGACTTTAAGTTGACTTTAGTCGATTGTAATGATAACCTTATATAACCGAGGAGATAAGTTCTCTCTTGAATAATATCTCGCTTCCAATGCTTCCACTCAACCCACCTATAGTCGTTCGATGAACATCGTACTACGATTCAACTATAACCAGAGTGGAGTTTCCATATTGAAGCTCGATGTTATTCTTAAGTCATGGGAATTGTGCAATATTATCGCATCCATATTTTATTTTTACCATAGTTATATTAACCAATAAAAAACTATCAAGTGAATCATTGCATAGTTATCCAATAACGATCAATATGTATTCCCCTTGGTCCTCCAATAGTTATGAGTAATACAACACGTAACATTTGGAGATCGTTACACACTCTAGTCTTAACATTAATATATTATTCGCTCATGATTACAACACATTATAACTACTGTCATAAAATATATTATTTATGGATTTTCTAGTAATTATACTTTTAGTTAAACTAATTAATTAATAAAACACATTATATCAACTATTTAATAGAAAGAAAAACACTTTTTATTTCGAGTAAGATTTGTTATCGAGTTAGATATATGTAAAAATTACATAATTGTCCCTAAGGCATACCCTTAACTCTATAGGGAGAAAATGTTATACCCAAAATTTCAAGCTACTACATGTTGACGAAAAAGTCATCGGGTCAAAACATCGCAGGTTGATGAAATAGCCATTGCATATTGAGTAATTAAGGCTATCATAAGTTGAGTTATTGTAAATTAAGCTATCACAAATTAAGCCATCACAATTTGATAAGGGCTATCGCATGTAGAAGAAACGAAACGCTATCGCAAGTTGATAGAGGTATCACATGTTAAAGAAATGAGAAGCTATCACAAGTTGAAGAAAAGAAAGCTACATAGCTTGATGTTAATAAGCTATTGAAAATTGATATTAGTAAGCTATCTCAAGTTCAAGAGAAGAAAGTCATTACAAGTTGATGTTAAAGAAATATCATAAGCTGGAGAGAAGAAAGCTATCACAAGTTTATGCTATCACAAGTTGAAGAACATAGTTATTACAAGTTGAAGAAAAGAAAAATATCACAACTTGATATTAATAAGTTATTGCAGGTTGAAGGGAAGAAAGCTATCACATGTTAACAAGCTATTGACAAGTTGATGAAAATGTCACCGCATGTTGAAAAAATTAATAAGAAACAAGGTTGTGGTCATCCACGTGGCAAACCCTGATTGGTCCAGTTAGGCCATGTCACTACCAAGATATTGGAAAGAAGTTGTGCCATGTGTCAAAGCGATAGTGTGTCATAGCAGAAAAATCTCAACCGTCAATTTCTTATGAGTGCCACATGTCAATGATCTAAGGACCACTACACCAAATAGGTCATTTTGTAACATTTTTTCCCTTTAATTTTTAACTGTTATTACCATTACAAATTAGCAACTAATATTCCCGTTAGGAACAATTACAACGGTTATTACCGTGATAAATGTTGGTAATTTCATAATTAAGAAAAAGTACAGTGGATAGATTGTAATTTCCTCTTCTATTCTTACTTATCACAATCCCAACTTTTTTAGCTTTCAACATTCCTCCTTTATGTTTTCGGTTTAGGGTTGCCGCCATTGCCTTGTCGTGCGTAACCGCCACCTTCTCTTCAATTGTTTATGTATTTTTCATTTTTCTAGTCTTAAAATTGTAATTTTGTTTTCAATTCAAGTTTGAATTTTGATTTGAGTCTAGTTTCAATTCAAATCGAATTTTGATTCTGTTATAGAATAGTAAAAGAATTCAATTCATGTATTGAAATAGAGGATTGATAAGGGGAAAATGGACTTCATATATAAAATTGAAGTTATCTAACTTATAATTAGTGTTATAATACCTTGGAAATGATATACTAAGCTATACAAAACATTTACTTAATTTTTTGACCCATATAGTACTATGAAGCCTGATGGCACAGTAAATCTTATTGGATTTCTTTTCTTCGTTTTCTTGTGCCAAACATAGACCCGATTATCTTACATTTGTTATCTTTTCCATTATTTGAGTTATTTTCATTTTTGAGTTCTTAGGATGATAGCGATGAAGATGGGTTTACATGATCTTGGAAGCTGGGATGTGATCTAAATGGAACTATAATAGATAAATAAGTTAAAAATCAAAGCGGTAATATGCAATAATACATAAAATTTTAGCTTACATTTTTAGGCATATTATTATGTATGTAGTAGGACAATACAAGATTTGATTAAAATTCAATAGAGAGTTTCCCAATATATTGTTGTGAAGATTCATGTATTTTAATACTCACCTTATTTGGTTGTATATTCATGTTAAACACTTAGCACTAATACTCACCTTAATCGTGATTGACCCTAATATTAATGCTATCTATGTACTGTATGATATGGATTAGCAAAGCAAGCCAATGATGACCTTAATCTTTTACTTGGAATAAATGTAATGACATTTTGACATGTTTTCCTTGACATCTTCAAAACTAAAACATGACTCGATGCTTACATACGAAACAAAATGCCCACACATATGATCTTGGTAATACATGCCATATCCTAGCTGATTAGCCTACTATCGCTACCAAATTTAGCAGTATTAGGGACTCTTGTTTAGAGGCAAATATAGTGGAATGCCTCAAATGATAATTAATTAAAAGCAAGTAGAAGTATAACCTCAATTGATCTTATTAAAGGCAAATAAAATTGCCTTGAATATATATTACCCTTTTTACAAATGAATTAATATTATTAAAGGGTAGTAGTCAAAAGTTCCTCCAGCATATAAATTTAGCATAAATTTAGTAAATAGTTCCAAAGAAAGCGAGGTTGTTATTCAAAGTGTGTATTTTTTATAATCATTTTTATGAGCTTACTAGTTTGTCTTAACATAAGTACATACCATCTTAAAAAGGTTTTAAATGATTCCAAGGTTATCATAGTGTCATCCTAATCATGAAATGCATATTACAAGCCTTAAAGATTCATTTTTATATAAATTGGATAGGAGAAAAATATTGGTCTCTATATATGTTTATTAACTAAAAATAGTTATCCTCTTCATATGCATTTAATATGCAAATAATTATAACTTTATATCTTCTTAATGGTATGAACGCATGTACCAGAAGCTAATGAAGGTTTTTAGTTGTCAATAATGAATATCAATATTAAATTACCAAAATTTTCCTTGAATTGTGAGTGAGATGTAGGCAAAATGGCAGTTAATATATTTTATTGATTTATTTTCTTACCATTCTTTGGAGCCCTTGCTGGGGATGTTATTTTATTAATTTATTTTCTTACCATTCTTTCAAGTCTTATACAATATGTACTCAGCTACTAGTTGACATATTTTATTTATTTATTTTCTTACTATTCTTTCAAATCCTTACTGGGGACATTATTTTATATTCATTACAAATTTATCTGTTATACCATATGGGTTAAAAAAATATAAATCATGTTCCCTTTAAGTATTGAAATCATTATTTGCATGATATATTATTGAATGAATGTGATAAATATGTGAATAAAGTAATATAAAACAACATAAAACTATGCATTCATAAATATGCATAGTCCAGAGTGAAGGAGCTCCATAACAGCCTTGGATATACCATGTTATGGACCAAAATTATACCCACCATAATAAATTATATACTTATATGTCAACTATATAGTGCCCTAAATATATTAGATATATGATAGTTGTTAATTTTGATTAATAAAAAAAAGAGTAGGTAAGATCAACTTCAAATTAAATTAAATTTATTAAGCCTCTAATTTTTATGCTTGAAGGATTAAAACAAAACCATATTTAAGTTCATTCACACATACATTTGCAATGAACAAAGTATATATTATAACCAAATTAAAAATAATTTGTTGTTATTTTAACCATATTAAACCTTAATTAGATTTAAATTTTAGATCTTTATATTGCATATATTTTCTCTATATTGAACATTGAGTGTATAACATATTGATGTATAAGACACTACCATCAATCTTTGGAGCCAACAATGTAAGAGACTTTTTAGGTATGATCTGTAAAACATATTCAATATTTAGGATACATTTGGTAACTTAAAATGATTTATTTGGTAACTTAGAACATTTTAGGACTATCATATAAATGATTTTGGGTTAAAATGAAACTTAAAAATTCCAAGTTAATCATTTTGACATAGTACTAAATACATATTAAGTTTCTTTAATTTCTTTCTTCTCTTTTTGTTAAAGGCTGATTCTATTCATACACTAATAATCTCTTAAAATATATCAAAAAAATGAAATAAAAAGTATATACCTAAAATTAATTTGCATATACAGTCTCTTTTAAAAAAACTGCCCTTATTTTTAACTTCATATCTTCTTTATTTAAAATTTAAGCCCATTTATGTAAAATTATAAATTCCTAGCACTAAATTAAGTAAAATTCAAAAAGAATGAACTTCAAATTTTATAATAACATTGTAGCTTCTTAAAAAAAATTCTAAAAAATTTCCTAATGTCATTAAATTTGATTTATAAAAATATTTACTTTCAAAATTTGAGAGTTAACTGTAAAAAGTTGTCTTAGTTGATTATATTTTGAGCAATCTATAATTTCAAACACTTCGTTTTTGAATTCGTAACTTTTAAAATATGGTTATGTGCTATAAATGTGATTTTATAACCTTGTTAAAATCCTTTTAATTAATGACTAATGATAAGAAACTTTTTTTGGAATTTGTTTACAAAAATAAACACTTTGAAGAATATCGATAATGTGACTGAAAATTGTTTTATCGAGAAATAGTAGTTTACTTAAAACAAGTTGTTAAAACTTTGTGTACATATCTAAATAACATAAGAGGTCATTAATGGATAATAAAAATATTTTCACTAACTTAGGTTAACCAAATAGCTTCTAAAAGGAAGTGGGGTATTCATGAGTGGAGAAGAGATATTCCATTTGGGTGATAAGGTGGAAAGCAAGTACATGGAGGCACATGAGGAGGAGTGGTCTTGGCTGATTATAGGAAGTGAGAGAGAGGGTGTGCTTACGCCTTAAATCCTATATAAGTGTGTACATACCTCTTGAAATCACTTTCACAATTTGTAAGCAATTATAAACTGGCTTTTCACTCCTTTTTTTTATAATTCCCTAAGAACAAATCAATTCAAAACAGCTCCAACTTGCTCCAAACTCGAGTATAAATATTACAACAACATAGCAACGCCATTATCCATCAACTCAATGCTTGAAGAATTGAAGCACATAAGCCCCCACACAATCAAGGCCATGAGCAAATAAGGGGGATTTAGGCCTAGACCATGAGAAAGTGGAGGTGAAGGTAGGAATTTTTAGGAGCTTGGAAGATCATGGTAGGAAGTGGAAGCTTGCACTTGGTTGTTGATTGTTGAAGGGTGAGCTAACTCACCATTTGAATGAATATGAAGTGAATATATTGTTTTTTAAACCCTGTCAATGTTGCTTGTAATGACCTGATATTTCAAACCGTTCGCATCCGCACATATTGGACTTGAATTGCTCAAAACAACAGATTGCTAATTTATACTTGGCAAAACTCAGTACATACAGTAAATAGATCAATCACAGAATCACAGACACAGAGTATTACAATAATAAGTAGCAGAACAAATAAATAGTAGTTCATAAAGCTACTATATAAACATCAGAGTTAAAAGAAAATACAACAGATATCTCGAATACACAGCAGTTATTAATACAAATGCCAATGAAAAGTCTGAACAAAACAACTGGGATAAACTGAAGTAACTAGAAAGCTGAGTAGATGATGATAGATCTCCTAGCGAAGCTCCAAAGATGAGTCTCAAATGTTGTGTCACTCAGTCTGACCCGAGCATAAAGCAAAACACAAAACACTCAAGTCAGGATTAACATTCTTATACTAGTAAATTCAACTCAAGTGAAATGTCAACTGAAATACAAATAACTTAAAAGATGTTTGGGATACCCATCCTCTAAGGATCCATGGAACTATCTACTATGTAGTAATATATGCTATTACAATATGTCTATAGTAAAGTAAACTATTAAAATAGCGTTAAGGCGCTACCCATATCCCCCTTTACACATTTTATATATTCTTGTAGTCTATACAATGCCGTACGCTCCACCAAACCGGTGGTTTACCTAGAGGACACCACAAAGGTACGGTACAAAATAAACTCGTAGAAGGCGCGATAAGGCATGCGACAAGGCACTCGAGGCAATGCCAGGGTAGATATACCATTTGCACTCCCGGACTGGTGGTAATGAATAGCAGCTACTACCGCCTACCTCGTGACATACTCCTAAATCAAAGGTGTATCCAATTAAATTACAAAAGCAATAGAATGGTATCAAAGAAATATGCCTGATAGGAGAATGACCCCACTTGGCCCGGTATAGCTCCTGTTTTAGCCATTTAGCCACATCATGCTGACTTATGGGAGTCAGGGCTATGTAAATACCATATAGAATCATCGTCAAACCATCCTACTTTGTTCTGGAATCTGCACCACATACACAGTTATTAAAGTGGTTTTGGGTATTGGCAGTGAGTATGACAATATATGATCCCGTCTCTTTAACAACCAAACGCTTATTTCACACCGTGGTTATTTTATTTCAAATAGTTCATACTTTATATCAAAATATCATATTCATTTCAAAACCATATCAAATTCAATCATTATTCACTTTAAAATAATATTTGTTTCCCAAATCGTAACACTTTAAAATTATAACACTTTCGAAATCGTATCACTTTTGAAATCATAACGCTGTTGAGATCATAACACTTTTGAAATCATAACACTTTTAAAATCATAACACTTCCAACTTACTGTTTAGATATTGAAAAATATATATTAAAATAGTTATAAATTAAAATAGCTTATTATTAAAATAATTTATAGATTAATATAGTTTATATATATTAAATTACTTTATATAATAAATATTTTCCTCTAATTTCACATATCGATTCAAATCAGCTTAAATTCCAAATTTCAATTTAAATAAATCCCCATGCAAGGGTTAAAGATTCAATTCAAATTCTCAATAAACCATTTCAATTTGTATCGATTCCAATTTAAACTATCACTTCAATTCTAATAAGATTCATATTTAAATATTCAAACATTTACAATATAAATTTCATTTCAACATTTAACTTTTAATTTTATTCAAATTAGAAAGTATTCCCTTAATCAATTTAATAAGAATTTATTAAAATCCTAATTTATAATTTTAATTCAATATTAAATATCTACTCTCAATTTTATTTAAATTTGAGAATATTCATTTAATCACCTTTTATCAAATTAAGCTATAAATCATATTTTTTAAAATCTCAAAATGAATAAGTTCAACTAAATTCTTATTTAAATTCAATTATTAACCAATTTAAATTCCAAGTCAACATTAATTTATCTTCCAAACCTCTGTTATTAAAGTTATAAAATTTATTTAAAATATTGATATAAATTTAAATAAATACTTAAACATATTATGAACCAATTAAATTAATTTTTGATTAAATTAAGTCTTATTATTAAATGTATTTTGTATTATATCTTATTTTATATATTTTTGAAATAATAAAATTATAAGAAAATCTTAAAAATTATATTTTCAAAACTAACTTATAAATTTTAAAATTTATAAAACATATAATTTTAAAAATAAAAAAATTAGACATATATAAGAATAACATTTATACATATTATATTTTAAAAATCAATATTAATTAGAACCCATATATTTCCTTTCAATACGTTGGAAATCATTTTTAAAATGTAGACCAATGGTGTTCGTATATAATTTTCTATCGTATGGTCAAGTGATACGGATATTTATCATTTCAATCTGCAATTTAAATATCTACGGGTGCATATCATTTCAACTCGCAATCCCAAAATTCAAAATAAATGAAAATCGCTTGGGTTTATCATTTCAACCCATAACGATTTTCCCCTAATCTATAATATCGTTCGGGTATGTATCATTTCAACCTATAACGATTTTCCCCTAATCTATATATCGTTCGGGTATGTATCATTTCAACCCATAAGGAATTCTAAGCTAACAGGGAACTTGCAAGTGAGAACAAATATGATAATAATACAACATACCAGAAACAGGCATATATTATCAGTAACAAATTAAGTAAAATATATACAACATGATATGGTGTCATATATCACAGGTGAACAACTGCAGAAAATGGCATATCATAATTAATCATTAAACAACTTACAATTCAAATTTAACAACATATTTCAATTGTCATTTTAAGTGAAATAAAATTTACTAAATATAAGAATGTTAATCATGAGTGATTTCTCACCTTTCAAGGCTAGAGGAATTTGACAGCTTGATAAGCAACAAATTTGAATTGCGAACTAGAAATCGATCAATCCAATGGTAAACCTCAAAGCAAAGCAACATGGACATAGATTCGACGAACAAAGATGATATGTTTGAATTGATGAGAACGAATCAGAACCATCAGGATATGACTGAAACAATATATATATATATATATATATATATATTATATGTATCTACTATTAATAAAGAAAATTCATTGAACCAATTTACTCGGTGTCTTTTTGGAATTCCAAATATGCCCTTGCTTCCATTTACGATAATATAACAGCCGTGTGCGAAGCACGGGCCCATATATATATAATGTTTTCTTTCTTAAAGTCAATATTCAATTTAAAACATAAATCAAAATAAATCTTTTATATATTATTTTTAAATCATTATTTCTGTCTAAAATTTTCAAATAAATATTTAACATATTTTATACATATAAGAGTAATTATAAAATCAACTTTAAAAGAATGTTATACATTGAATAAACATTTAAAACATATAATATGTAGCATACAATATAAATGTTTTAACTTATAACATATAACATATATATATATATATATATATATATATAATTTGGCATAGGTGGCACAGATGATCAACTTCATTTCAATAGGATATTTACTATATTAAAACTCATCTCACTAAAAAATGAAACATACATAAAATAAGCTCATTATAGATTTAATATATAAAAACTTTATATAAAATAAAATAAATTGATAAATAGGAACAGGTTAAAGTATATATATAAACTTTATAGATATAACCAGGTGGAACGAAATGAAAACAGGCTTGAAATATTATTATCATATATATATATATATAATGCTATATATATATACAGCTATATTATTATTATATATGTATATATATAAGTATGTATGTATGTATGATGTGAAAGTAGTTAAAACATAGAGTTTACCAAAGTCTTTATATAAATTTACAAATCAGGAAAGGATGGGAGACCGAGTGCCGACGTGAGATGGGATCAGGGCTACTAGTGGTTCACGGCGGGTTGCAATGGCGGTGGATGGTCTTTGGTGATGACTGGCCGCAAGTAGCGGGCGCGGAGGGGGCGAGCAAGGCAGAGGATGGGTCAGAGGCTTTTGTGGTGAATCATGTGGCACAACATGGTTGTTTTGCTTGGATGGTTGAGCGTGCGGAGCGGACGGGGTTGACGGCAGCGGGAAATTAATAAGGAGGTGGCCAATGGTCGCCGTGTGTATTCAAATGGTGGTTGGTGGCGAAGGAATGTAGTCTCGGTGAAGTCTAAGGAAATTCGGTCAAAGGATGAAGGCCGATGTTGGGTGCTTTAACTCGCAGGCAGTGAAGTTCGGAGTATGTCGGAGCGGGCTATGGTAGGCTGAGATGTTGGTAGCACTGGTACACGGGGTTTGGGGTGGAGGCAGTTACGGCCCGTCAACAAGGAGGAGGTGGAGGAGCACGCGATGGGGATGTTCGTGAGTTTTCAGGTGGTGGTTGGATAAAGGAGGAGAGGGAGAGAGATAGATGATGGAAACGAAGAAAGGTGCAAGCGTGAGAACCTATTCAAGCTTTAGGAAAACATGTTAGCTTTATACAAACGTATTATTATTAAAATATAATGAAAAATAGAAGCCAGAGAATGAAGAGAATGAAACGAATCAGCAACCCAAAATAAATATTGAACGCAAGGGAATGGTGAAGGTCACGCGTTAAATTTCAGAGTAATAATAGCAAATGGCTATTTAATTTATACGAGGGGTTATTGAATGGTCACGGAAAACATATAAACCCGAATGGTTACCGATACGGCAGATCATTCTGTGGGTATCGCCGCATACCAGACACCGAGACCCAAAAATGAATATACTGTAGAGATCAGTACGACGAGACGAATAGAATGGTACACCGATGCCAGCGATACAGCCAAGTTACAGAAATCAATTTTTCGCTGCCGAAAATGCTGCTAAAACACTGAAAATAAGATAACGGGGTTATAGTAGTCCAATTTGATGAAACGAATTATGACGTCTCACTCAAAAAAATGATTTACGAATTTATTATAAATAATATTCAAATTTTGAAAATATTTCATTTCCATCAAACTAACTGATTTAAATACTGAAATTGAAAATTATGTAACATAACTAACATTCATGTTTACAAGTGAAAATTTACCATTTGCTATCTTTAAATAGACGCATTTCAAATATTAAATTTTCATTGCTAAATTTAATATTTATTTTCAAGCAAAATTCCAGTTAATTACGTAAATAAAACTGTTAAAATTTATGGGTTGTTACATTGTTGGACTTTGTACCATTTTATTCGTTTGTGATTCTTGCATTGTAAAGAAATTGACATATGCAAGGACTTGTATGACTTTTGGTCACTTATTGCACAGCCTTGAAACAAAGCACATAGGGTTTGGTTGGCTTCGATTTGAACCGGACTTGAATTGGAAGTGGTTTTATAGTGATGGTCAGTATAGAAGCACTTCGAAAAAAGCCTTGTGTTCAACATTTTCTATGATTTTTTGTAGGAAAATCCTTAGGGCTTTCTCACCATGGTTGTAATATATGTGTGTGTGTGTGTGTGATAGCTACTTAAACTGGTTGGATGTAAACATGTTTGTTTGCATATCGAAAAATGGAAAAACTTTGGATTGTTTAAACCTGCCCGAGTTCAAAATCGTTGACAATAGTCAACTGTAGCACTATATAAACATAGTAGTATCTCTGAACCACTTATTACAACATTATGTAAATGTTGTAGTTTATGTTTGAGACTTTAAATTACTTTGAAATGACTTTAAACTAGAGTATTTTACTTCAATCTTTTTAGTAGCTTTTTCTAACTTATATTAGAGTATTTTAAAAGTGGTTTAAATTTTTACTATTTTTAATAACTACTTATGAATTATTAAAGTAGAAGGTTTATTTTTATATAAAAGAAAACATGTTCTTTTGAAGCTTTTTCAAATAAATTATAAATGGATAATTGAATTAATATTTTAAACAAATGTTTAAACCATATTTAAAAGTGTTTTAAAGTATATTTTAAGTACATATATTTTTTAGAAAATTAGTTAAATATTTTATTAAAGCATTAAAAAGCTTTTATAATATAATATCTTTTGAGTTGTTTTAAATATCTTATCTTATAAATTGATTAGTATACATACATACATACGTACATACGTACATACATACATACATACATATATATCATCGTAAAAAGGGTTTAAAATTATAAACAAATGTTTTATAAAAGAGGTTTAGGAGATTCTTAAGTGGCTTAATCGTGCTGTTTTGTTTACTTGTTTATAGAATGTAATTAAGTATACTTAACACTAAAAACCAACAAAGTGGAATTTTCTATCTGTGAGAGTTAAGAAGGATGTTCGAGTAGGGTTTAGAAGCAATAGTGCTCTAACCTACCGGCTTCACTCTTGATCGAGGGATAGTAAGTTATGACGGTCAAAAACGTGTTAAGTATATGAAACTTAATTTCCATAAGCGATCATTTTTAGAACTAGATAGTTGATTAGTCGACTGATTGAACTTGACCATTTAACTTAGGAAGTATATGAAAGCTTCACATCTACATACAGCTTGAGATCCCTTGGGGAGGACTCATTGGTATGAAATATCTCCAACTTTAAGAATTATACACACACACACACACACATGAGATCCCTTGAGGAGGACTCCTTTATATATAGTTTGCTTATTTCCAACAAATGTATGAGTCTACGTTTATATATCGGAACCGAGTTTACTGAAATTTCATGGATTTAGTTTTGAAGAGTCTGGAATCAGTAAGTTTATTAATTATCGAATACAACTTCAAAACTAGTGTACAAGTCTACGTTTTGGAAGTGGTTATAAAGTGGAATGTTATAGAGTTAAACTATCTATCCTAAAGTTAAATCCAAAGGAGAGGTCAGTGTTAGTATTTGTCGGTCGACTTGTGTTGGATTCCATGAAAGGATTCATGATCTGTTTGAGTGATGAAGACACGTATGAGAGATTCCGAACGTAACCTCAACATCAGAAATGGCTAAAAACAGAGTAGGATGCACAGGGTGGGTTTAGCTAACCCACGATGAGGTATATCAAGTCCAAATCTAGAGTATGCATATCGATGCCGCTAGCAGCAGTTGATGATACTTGGTTTCACATGTTATTGCGTGGGCCAGTTGTGTTTACATATGGTTTTTTTATCTATAGATATACAATGAATGGATGGTAGTTTCTGATCCTTGTGCATGGAGGTCCACTTTAGTTTATTTGGAGAGCCTCCATAGAAGATCCATATGCGAATGTATCTTAGTGACTTTAGATGTACTTCTAATATTGTTGTATTATGAGATGAGAAAGCACAGTTATTATTTATTTATATTCAACGCCCTAAATACTATATATTATATCACTATATTGACTTAACAATTGTTTTTTGAGTGACAAAACTGTTACGGTGGTTCGTATGGTCTCAAAAGTTACTATTACATGTATGCATGTATGTTGAATTTCTCATATCAGACTTATGTCTAACAAGTGGTTTTTGTTTTTCCTAAATTCCTTGTGTACTCCATCGAGTAGGTTATGCAAAGCAGGTTTTATTTTGGATACTTCAGAGTTTAGAAGACGAGCTGGAGGCTTCCATTTATCCATCTATTTCTATTGCACTACTATTATGTATGTATCAGCATTATAAGGAAGGGTATTTATAACTTTCTAGGCTGATGATAATACTTAGGTTATGTAACTCTGATATTACTCTGTATTTTGGTGTAACCCTCCATATTGTCTTTTGATATTATATGTTATCGTTCCACTATAAGATTATGATATTGTGTTCTCTCTTTCTTATTCGATTTCATTTTATTTTTATTTTTATCCTGACAATCTATCTTTTCAGCACTTGTGTACTCGACATTGGAATACCGTGGATGCATTAGTGTTGACATCCAAAGTCGAAAAGTCAGGTCGTTATGCTTGGTATCTACGCGAAGGTTTAGTGAATGCCTTGGCTTTGGTTGGGTATGGCTTGTTAAAGATAAGGTAAGTGATACCCTGATAAGTTGAGTGTATTACATATATACGAGAGCATATTTGTTTTTTTTATAAACCTATCCCATTATAGTAATTCCTTAGGAATAACTCTTTCTTTGAAATAACTCTATCCTTAAGTATACTAAAGTTATTTTGCTATGTTAAGGTAGTATTGTTACTAAGGGTGAGAATTGGGCATCGAGGAATGCAGCTTCTATCAAAGAACCGGTGGTGAATGTTGTGGAAGAGGTCGTGCATGTTCTACCGCAGATGAACTTTGCTTCACTTTGTTGTGATTATGAGAGGTTGGGCGTTACGAGGTACACTGACACAAAGACTATCATCGAGGTTCAGACTTGGCATAGTTTGTGTGATAGGATTTTTGGAAATATGGAGTTAGATGATGTGAAGAAGCATCATTTGGCATTACGACATCGACCGATGTTGTTATGGATTGGTGGGGTTTGATTACTATAGATGTCTAGGAGAATGACTTCTCTTGGGCCCAATCCAAGGAAGTGTTTGAGATGAAGTTTATTTTGGAGGGCAAAAAGACTTTGTTGTTTAGAAGCTTTCTAGGTCTGAAGCAAGGGGCTATGTCAGTTGCTGAGTATAGGAATAGGTTCAATGCATTGTCTCGGTTTAAATTAGAGTTAGTAGACATACCACTAAAGAAGAACGAGATGTTCATTATAGGTATGCACCTAAAGTTTTCAAGGGACATGAAAAATCATATTCAAGGATCATTTGTGAATCTAAGAGGTATGGGTTTGAGGTTTGAGAGTTTGGCTCCAAAGTCGTCTATGTCTACACCAACCATGGACAACAAGTATATGTTTCATCCATCGAGGGATATTTCTAATTTAGCTTGCCATACTTATGGAAAGAAGGAAAATTTTGCTTGGAATTGTAGATCAGGTGGGGAGGGGATGTGGCTAAGGAACGGATGGTTAAAGCACCGTTAATTCTAGCATCGATTTCTAAGGTACTGAAGCTAGACCCATAGCCAGCCAAAGCTCATTTTGTACCGAGGATTTGTTACAGCTACCATCAGCGAGATCATTTTGCTGTGGGTGTCTGATGCTTCAAAAAGGACACCGACCTAGAGTTTTCACTCTAGTTTCAGCACCTTCTACTTCTACAGCTGCAAAGGGAAAGCAAGTTATGAAATGTATTTTTATCTGTTTATGGCATTCGTGTTCATGATTTGGTTTATAATGGTGCTTCTCTTAGTTTCATTTCTTGTAAGTTTGTTGATAGACTAAAATTGGAGATAGTTATGGATTCTGACTCTATTTATGTGTCAAAACCTATGGGAAGCCCGACCAATCTTAGTATGATATGTTTAGGAGTTCTGATTACTTGTTTTGACAAACTCTTTCTGTAACGACCCACATTTCCATAACCTTTGAATCGACAATAAACTACACATGTCCAACCCAAATTAACAAAAAGAGGGATCATTAAAGGTAAGAAAGAAAATAAAGACAGAATAAAATTTCACTCGAATGGAATAACATATATTATTGAACAATAATATTAACAGTGGAAAATTTAAGAATACATATTTCAGAGTGTTACCTAAACTCAGCTTGGACAGTGATAATACCCGTACTTACAATTGCTGAAAACATCAAACAAATGCATGAGAAATAAAATACGATCATACATAATGAAGATCTCTAGCTCTCTTTTGGAAACTCCAAACGTCTTCAGCTAATCCTGAAATATGATAAATGATAATGTCATAGATCAGAGATTTGTGACAAAAACCTTTTGAAAAGAAAGTGTATCTCATAAAACCATGCTACACATAAACACGGACATGGTTTTACCTTATGATAACCAAAACATTTTTGTCAAAACATTTGATATTATTTTTAATGACATTCTTTGAAAACATTTGCAAGTAAATTTATTAATTTTATCCGAAATTGTTACATTAATTAAATTCCAACATAATAGCCACAAAGTGTGTTCTACAAACAAAATGGTTGACACTTATTGGAGAATGGATTTCAATCCAAATGACCAAGTGAAGGGACTACCTTCCGGCAGTACATCTCTAAAGGAATGTACTGAGGCCCAACTGATGGTCCTCTACAACACAAGACCGGCCTACCTCTTCTGGATAGTACCAAATGTGTCTTCACCCCGGTCATTAGCGACCTATCCGAGAGCATTCTAGCATATGCCACATTAATTTAAACCCAAACGTCATAGCTGGTAGAAATATATCTAAAAGAGGATGATCATACCTATGCAGTTAATGCGCTCGGTAGACTCAAAGCGGTGGAGGTGCAAAAATTCAAAGCGGAGATACAGCGAGGATATAGCGGGATATAGCGGATGGCTCTAAAATAGCATGTAAAACTCGTACTTAATGTTTTTACAAATATATAAATGGTAATTAATGAAAAATTATCATTCGATTGAATTATAATTAATCCATAAATAGTTTTAAATAAAAACATGTGCGAATATACTTTAAATGAACGTAAAACTGTTATATATAACATAATTTAATTTAGTAGAATATTAGAGTATTTTCATTTCTGAAAATATATTAAAAATTAAATCAAATAAATTAGTTTCATAATTTTTATAATGTATAAATGTAATTTTTCAATTCATTTTATTAAAGAAGATATAGTGGAAATAGCGGAATATAGCAGAAATAACAGGATATAGCGGAAATAGCGGGGCTTAAAGCGGAAAGGCTATATTTTGGGGCTACATGGAAAAATCGTAGCGGTAGAAATCTGCTATGAGATATAGCAGGGAAATAGCGGGGCATTAACTACATAGGATCATACCTTAATGATTGCGAATCACATAGCTTTGCAGCGTCTACTCTGTTTTGGTCATTTCCGGGTGTGAGGCTTGAGGTCAAAATTACCTTTCACATATCACATCATCTTTCCTCTTTTGAATGCCACATTTCCATTACATATTACACAACTTATTTCTACAAGCGAGATCTTTGATACTATGTCCAATTCCAAAATTCGTTCTATACGTATGGCCAGCAACAAGAAAAAGAAATGCAATAGCTAAATGGTGATGAGCCATATCGGTCAACCATAAACTTTGCGTTTGTGGATGGAATCCCCCAAGAAGGGTTAGAATGGCAGTTCCCGCTCCTTGGGACAAATAAATGACTACTGGAATCAGGGTTTTGGGCATAAAGATTCCACTGACCCATAAGAAGTGGTTCCAACCCGGGTAATACGTCTAAGAAATTACTCCTGAGCTCGTACGTCTTAAGAAAGGTTGTTAAGCTAAGAGAAGTTGCCTTCTCCACCACCAAGCAGATGATACGTTCATAGAGATCAATTAATGTGATTTTAGAATGCAATGTCGGACATCCATCCATATAAGTTCATTCCGGGACTGAATGAAACCAAAGGCACTCCTCCTACCACATTCTGTTTTGGAAATCACCCCTAGGATCAGTAGCGATTAGTCCTTGCCAATCGAAGATTTTCATAACGGAGCACTACTGCCACCATAAATATATGATACGGTAAATTTCACCTCTAGGGACTAGTGGCAAGTAGTCCTACAACATTAATATCTTTGTCTTCAATAAATCTTATCTTTAACATGTTTTACTTCAAAAATATAAATTGGTTCAAAGTGGTTTTCAGATAAGAATTACCCAAATCTGACCCTGGTTTCTTCGAAATCCAATTATCAATAAAAATGTGAATATGTGTATACAGGATTTTTTAAGCCTCTTTTCATATTTTAGATTTTAACAATAAATCAAAATCCTTTATCTTTGGGAATCTTCTTGTCCTTTACTTTCAAATAAAATTTCTTCTTTCGAAAACATGTCTCAACTAAGTCAAAAACAACGTTATTTAAGATATTATTTCCTGTAAACCCAAAACAAGTTAAATTGAGTGAAAGATTGACTAGTTTTATCCCAGTTTAATTTCCATATTCAACCGTACTATTTATAAAATAACGGGTGGAAATCACTTTTTTAAAATTTACGTGGATAGTACAAATTTCTCTTCTCATAACTTAAATATAGTTTGACTAGAACATTCTTTATATTACTAAAAAACTTGTTCAATTGTTTTTATTTCAAAAAAACTTAAATATGATCCTTTCATTTAGAGCATCCGGGCTTTCCCTTTGATATATTCCACCCCTTTCCCACAAAGAGAAAACAGAAGCTAGGTAAGTTCAGGACACCATCGCTCCATTCCTAACCTTAGTAACACACCTTGTTTTATCTTCCTAGATCTCATAGGTGGGACAAACGTACTAGTTGTTTCCGCATACTCATTTGGTTATCACATTCTAACAATCGATTTCAATTATATTGTTAAATCGTTATAAAAAATCTCTTAAACATTTATTTAAAATTTTATAAAAATTTCTAAATCATCATTATCACATATTTATTTATTTATAAGTATTTATAAATGATTTAGGAAATAATTTCTAAGTTTAAAACATTATTTCTAAAGTTATTGAAACGGCAGCAGAAAAGTGCTGTGGAAAGTGCTTAAAACTTATTCGACTTAAGACAACTTTTATAAGATTTGAAAATCTATATTTTCAATTCAAATATCTTTAAAACATTTTAACATATTTATCAAATTTCTTTCATATTTTTAAACATTTAAAAATATTCATTTCAAAGATTTTTAGACTTTAGTCGCTTTACTGCAAAAGCGTTATTTCTTTGGAAACTTGATTTGGTCATAACTTAAAATTTACAAGATGAAATCTTGATTTTCTTTCTTCATTTACAAATTATGGATATAATAGCACGGAAAATTCTTATCTCAAAGAATTCTGAGCTGTCTTCCGTTCTTTATACTAATTTGAAATTTTCGACACGAAATCGCGAACTTCCGTTGTGCGACGTGTATAATTTTGACTTGTTTTTCAATATTTGTCGTAACACTTCCAAATCATCTTTTCTTGCTTATAAAACATTTACAAACTATTTAAAATCAGTAAATTATTGTTTTGACTATTTAGTATCTACTTTTTGATTATTTCAAAATATCTCATATTACATTATTATAATATTTAAATTTTCTATCTTTTAAACTTTTTAAACCATATAGTATTTATTTTTGAAACTTAAACTTTTAAAATTTACCGTCTTTAAAATCTTAAATATAAACTTCCATTTCTAAAATAATTTCAACTTTTTATTTTTATTTTGTTTGATTTTCCAAATCAATTTCTATCTTTTCCAAAGTGAATTTCTTTTTATTTTCCAAATCAATTTCTATCTTTTCAAATTTAATTTCTTTTGTTTACAAATCAATTCCTATCTTTCCAAATTTAATTTCTTTTGATTTTCCAAATCAATTTCTATCTTTCCAAATTTAATTTCTTTTCCAAAATTGATTTTTTTTGAAAAGAGGCTCACATTTTTCCAAATATACCACATAAATGGTTTTAAAAGGAATGGTTAATCATTTCACATAAGCAAATATAACACAATTAGCTAAGATATCAGATTATTAATAACAATCAATGTAACGAACGGAAATTTTCGACTTTCGAAAATTCAACATCGATACTCACTTAATCGACTGCCGAGAAATCGAAGGCCGGAAACCCGAAATGTTATGGTTTTTAAGAAAAAGAAAAGAAGAAGAAAGAAGAAAGAAGAGAGGGAAGAAAAAGAAAAGAAAATAGAAAATTTTAAAATAGAAAGAAAAGAGAAGAGAAAGGAAACAGAACAGAAAACAGAATCTTTTAAAATAGAAGAAAAAGAGAATAGAACATAGAACGGAACAGAAAACAACAGAACAACATCAGAATCTCACAATTCGCAGCGGAACAACATATAATAATAAATGAATAATCTTTAAACAAAGAACTATATCAGTTATTACATTTTATACATTACATTACATCATATCATCAGAGTATACAACAACAACAACAAATAGTGCAGCGGAAAAAGAAATACTATATAGCTAGTAATACGCCATGCCATCCAGCTTGCCTCCAGCAACTCCAGAATATCCAGATATCCTGATAAACCTTAACTCTTAACTGCCCGTGTGGAAATTGGTGGGCACCCAGAGTTTAGGAAGGAAAACAATAAACTCCAAGTCAGTCATGTGACTGGTGTGAGAACTCAAAACAGTTTATTTAACTTTAAAATCAAAATAGAGAGATATTTTTAAATTCAATTCGCAATGCTTTTAAAAATGAGACTACCATAAGGCCTCCCGCACACACACACATGCAAACGCAGAATCGGAGGAGATTTCTCCTTATGATGGCCAAAGATGCTTGATACGCATTTAAAAAGACATTTGATATTATTATTAGTGTATAGTGTAGGAAAAATTCATTTCGAAAGTAGAATATAAATCTTAGCCAACATAGACATTTCGAACTATGCCTACTATAGCTACCATCCAAACAGTGTTGCGACACCATAAGTGAATGATAGGTTCTACAACTAAAACCGTACAAGATCGTATTGTTTCTTTGGATTTCCAACAAATGGTCAGGCCAAGGAACTTCCCATTGCCACATGAGAATGCCTCTGGAAAGACATCCCCGAGAACCAAACCGGAACTCTGCCAACACAAGGCCGGGTTACCCCTAACTGGGTAACTACTGACACGAGCACGCCATTCCCCGATCGTAAACGACCTTTCTCACGGGATCCCGATAACCAACAACCACAAAGTAATAAATTCGTAGTAACCACATAGGTTAATATCTGGGCTCCATACCATGATACCACCTCTATCCAGAAGGAAATGTACATACCCTAAAGGGAGCTACCCCTCATAACCTTGCCGCATCTTTCCTGTTTTGACCATTTCCGGGGTGTGAGGCTCGACGAAGTCACGTCCACAAAAACATACTTTATACAAAAGCCATGCTTTGGGTCAACAAATGATCAACACAATGATCACTAAGATAGACGATCAAATAAACGATCCTATCACAATAATCAACACAATGATCATTTACAGCAACACTCAGCATGTCACATTACCAAATTGGGAATATATCGCTGATAACTTCAACTATATAACCTCTGAGCTCGTACGTCTCAGAGAAGGGTGTTAAGCTAAAAGAATAAATTCTCCGCCACCAACAGAAATATATTTGAAAGAAATCGGCTTTATATCTCAACTTGTAATGTCAGACATACAATCCATACAAGTCTGTTCCGGGCTCGAACAAAACCGAAGGCACTTACAAAGAAGTCCTTGCAATCCGGATATTCACAATCCTGATCGGATTTCCCATCACTTAGGGAGTCTCTATACCGCTGCAACTCAGTGCAGAGACAATCGACAGGTCATCCTATCGCTCTCGCAAATACCGGGTCTTCAACACCGATCTTCAATGCAATTATAACGACGTATCTCATATTCGGAATGGGTTATACGACCCCATAGTCCTTTCCCGGTTAACCCGAATAGTGAGCGCTTATTCAAAAATAAGTGTGGCATTCACATTCAAACAAATCACATCGGATACCCATTCAAAAGGGAAATATTGATAGTCGGTTATTGAACTATCACTGGATATGCACACATCACCAGATTCCAAATAATTTTCCAAATTATTTATTTTCCAAAATATCTTTACAAGATATATAATTTCAATACTTCAAAAATAAATCAATATTTATTTTTATAAACCAATCCCACTTTCTTTTATAAATTCCTTAGTGAATTTATATTCCAAAATATTCATGCATATACGATTTCAATTATTCATTTCAATATTTCTTTTCAATTTATCTTCAAAAGGATAAATTCTCAAAATATTCACTTTATATTGGAAAACATTTCCATACTTATACATTCATAAGTAAATCACAAATTTTTATTTATTTTCAACACTTGGAAAATATTCAATATACTTAAATCGAGATTTAGTATATATTTCATTCTTTAAGGAAATCATTCTCTTAACATATTTATTTGGGCCAAAACGAATGTTACGTAAAACATCGTTACGACAACCCAAAATCACTAGTATAGGGATTCGAAATTAAAATAGATATATAAATCCCAATACTATACAAAAACATTTCCTTTCGGAAATCATTTACTATAACAACAGTGTTATAGTCCACTATTTCCTTCTATTTCTCGAAAACGTCTATTTCAACAATAAATGTCGAAATCTATGGTTTCGAATCTCAACACATTTTAAAACATTGTTCGATCGTTTTAATTCTATTTAAAACATCCAAATCCAAAACAATTTCTTTAACGTGTTATTCACTATTCAAAAACGTGAATATTCTTTGTTAACAAATTTCATCCTTTTATTCATTTTATTTCAAAGGATTATTCACAGTTCAAAAACGTGAATATAACTCCATTAATAGGTTTCAGCAATTTACTTATCAAAATAAGTCGTTTGCGAATTTATAAAACAATGTTTATAAATTCCATTTCTATTTATTTTATAAAAACTTCCTTTTTATAAATTCTTTTATTAACCTATTCCAGTTTATAACTCAATTATAAACTAAAAGTTCATACTATAAGTCAAATGCTTATAAAACGATTATTTTACAAAATCGTTCTTTCAAAGACTTTCCAAATCATAAATCTTATAACTTATAAGATTCATTTATTTATCCAAAATTCGTTCTTTCAATAACTTTATAAATTTTGTAAACCTACTGTTTATAAAATTCCATTTATAACTTCACTGTTTAAAATTCTATAAATTCCATTCACTTATAACTTCACCCTTTAAATTCTATAAATTTCATTCTTTAATGAAATTCATTTTCACTTCATTCAAACACTTATAAAAACTCGTTTTATAATGTCTATATTTCAATTTATAAATATCCATTTATAAATCTCTTAATATAAATCAATTTATATTATTCTTTTAAAACTTCTTTAATCTCCTTTATTATTTCACCATTTTGATTCATAAAATAATTAAATTTTATAAATCCTATATTTCAACTTTTCATAATAAATTCAAAAATTCCGATTTAACTATTTTATAAAATCATTAGCATCATATTCTCAAAAATCAGTTTTTAACTATATTTCTCAAAATCATAATTTTTTATAACTTTAAAAATTATAACGTTTATTTATTTAAAATGGATCAATTCCAAAATATAGTATATTCTCAAAAATCACTTTAAAAATCATTTTAAAATCCCAAAATTTGGTCCAATGATGCTACACACCAAATAGTCAATCACGACAACAACGATATCATATATCAATATGAAAATCCATCAAATATCAAAATATCTGAAATCAAATAAATACTGTTGAGGAATCCAGTTGGATCCCTCCAACCTATTTTCCTGCATCCAAAAACATTAGCACAATACCAATTTCGCTCCAGTACGAAATTATCGCGGTATATGGGATTTAAATATTATCCGCTTAATAGACGGCGTAATAGGGTCTCATCCGCTAAACAAATAAATGCGGGAAATCAATAACTCCAATATATACATATGCCAATATATATATATATATTGCTATTATATATAATACCAATTTCACTATTTATGAAATATTCGCGGTATATGTTTTTAATAAATAACATCCGCTTACTAACGGCGCATAATGTCTATTTTAACAATCAATAGATATCAATCAACATTCAAACATGCATTCAAATATTTTAAATCTAGCTATTTAAAATAAAATCGAAACTAATTCGATTGAGTGAGAAATTCTCACCTTGATTTCAATTCCGTTTTAGCGATTTATTTCGAATAAAATTAAACGGACGTTTAATTTTACCCAAAATTCTCACTAACTCCAAACGACTCCAATCCAATTTCATCGCGTAGTGCTCGTCCATACGATTCCAACGCAACTAGTTTCGCGCGTTTTCGACCTCGTATGAAAAAGTTATGAATTTACGAAGTTTACACGATTTAAACTATATAATTTACAACTAAATCTAATTAATTTTAAACCTAACCATCCACAGCCCTTAGATCCCACTTGCTTGCATCCTGGCCGTCCCCTACCTTCATCTCCCCCACGCGAAAATCTGCAGGCATCAACGCATATAGCCGAACCCATTTAGAGATATTAGGGTTTAATTATACTCCTCGATCACACGACTACACTTCATCAAACTACCACCATCACGAAGCTCTCGACCCCCCCTATACTCGGCCTTAAGCTCATAGAGCTCGGCCCTCAAATTAGCCTCGTTTTGCGTGCGAAACTGTAGGACGTCGGCCCCCTTTTTCTCCTCCTACGCGACGTCGTTTCAGATCTCAACCGTATGGATTGAAAGCTCTCTTCATGATCTTCAATGTTGTACTTAACAACTTTGGCTAATTCTTGCTGGATTGAGAGAGATTGAGGGAGAAGTGAGATTAAATTCTGGCCATTGAACCCAAAAGTGGCGGCTGCAGTTTATATTTAGGGTTAGGTTTATTTTTTCTAAAATTGTGAAATGTTGGTCTATTTATAGAATTTCAAACGACACTATTCATCCCGGAAATTCCGAACTCCGATTTACGCACCGTAACCAGCATTTCTAGGGTTTACCCCGCGTTCCGGACACAATGGAACAGGTTTCGAAAGCTAATTCGGAAGTATGTGCGAGTTATGGCTGTAAACGCTCAATTTAAATTAAACCGATTTAAGCGATTTTCTAGGCGTTTTAATTTGTACCGGACAAACGGTAAATCCAATCGACTTGAAATTTGAAACCTTACAATAATATCACATTACGGATCCGATGAAACTAGTTTCGTCGAAATCCGAGACTTTTTGAAAAATGGCTATTTTAACTCGCCAAAATTAAAAACAATTCGATGCGTTTCGAGCTGCCACGATCAAACGATAACTCCGATTGACACGAAAATTGAAATCCGGTAATAACTAACTATTACGGATCCAATGGAACTGGTTTCGTTCAATTCTGAGACTGTTCAAAAATTGAATATTTTCACTAGTCGATTTTAATATTAAAATATTCAATTTTCGCAAATTAACTTTTAATTCGATTTTAAAAGTTCTAAAATATTTTTCTAACTCCAATATGATAAAATAAAATTTTACAAATCATTTTCAATCATATTTAACCCAATTTTAAATTATTTCCATAATTTAACGTATTAAATTATCGATTTAATTATTCAATTAAATCCAAAAATTCAAATAAAAATTTATTCGACTTATAAATTCACTTATTAATATTTAAAAATAAATTAAATATTCATATTTTAATTATCAAAAATTCTGGGTCGTTACAATCTTCCCCCCTTAAAAGAATTTCGTCCTCGAAATTATTAAGTAAGAAAAGTTACAGAATCTATTAATTTTCCCAAAATTCATAGTTAAACTTCTTACAATAACTTTACTAAGTTTTCAAAATCATACTTAGTTATCTTTTCAAAAACAACTACTACTGTTTAACTTTCAATTCCAAAATCAAAGTTTAAGTTTTCAAAATTTTCCAATTTTCTCAAAAATTTTCTAACGCCTTAAATTTTCGGAAAAATTCGCCATAGTCTCCTTTGCGCGGCTCGATCCGAAAAAAAAATGACAGTATATATATCACAAATATACATCTCATCAAGTAATGAGGCATCCCGCAGGGAAAAAGTATAAAAGTACGGTATGTAATCCGAGATATGTACCTTATATTTTATTAGCAAGCATATACGGCTAATATAGCGCGAAAGCGAGCTCCAAATGCGAAGCAAACGCGATCCACACCTACTAATCACTCAACAAACAACATGAGAACATGCATATAGATAATAGTATCGATATACATCATATAGCAACATGATAACTATATATGCCAACATAGCAAATGAAGTAAAAGCAACAAATGCAAACATCAACCAACTATCATTCAACTAACATCCATAACCAATAAATATTCGTTTATATTTTCATTAATATTCAATGAATTGGTTTTCAATTTAATCACATTTGATTCATTTACATTGGGTTTACTAACATTCATTTTCAATTTGCTTATATTCACTAATTCATATTCAAGTTGGTTCACTTCCAAAACAAATTCAATTCATTTAAGATTCACTTAACTTCTAATTGAATTTCAATTACTTTAGCTTTCAATTTCACTAATTCACTTTCATTAATACTTAATGAATTATATACAATCAACTAACAATCATATAACAACCAATGTATATATAATTACAACCAAATTCCTTTGCTTATCAATTGGTTTAAATTAAATTGATTTTCATTCTATTATTCAACTTCCAATAACATTAGATTTTAATGAATTAACACTTATATTCATTATTTCATATCAACTTAATTCACATTTAATTGATTAATATTCAATCCATTCATTCAATTCTATTACAAAAGTTGAATTTCATTTATATAACTCAAGTTCACATCTATCACTTGGTTTTACTTAACTTAAATTCCCATTTATAAATCAATTCAGCTTCCAATTCTAAGTAAATTTTCCATTTAACTTTAAATTCATTTTTAATTACAACTCATATTCATAAATATATTCATTAGTTTCTCTTCTTATATATAAGTTTATTTCACAATTGTAAATCACTTTAATTATAATTTAACTCTTATAATTCTTTTTGCTTATACAATTATTCTTCAATTTAGATTATTCAAACAACTAAACAATCAACTTATATACACTTTAATAATTCTGAAAAATTATTCCTTTATATATAAAATATAATTAAGGTAAAATTATTTCATTTACCCAATTTAAAACAATACTGTGTCGAATTGTTCCATTCAAGTGTTTAGAAACCCCTTCGATTCAGTTTCGAAGCTGCGCCGACGAAGGTTCATATACCACTCAACAAACCAATCATCACAATATAAAACAATTTTATATATTCACTATCAAATACGCTCTCATAGCTATTATTACACTCAAACTCATTCTAGAGTACTACTGACTCTATCTCTAATGAGAAATACCCAACAGAACCATGGTTGTCGCTTAACCATAAGCTCTGATACCAAATGTAACGAACGGAAATTTTCGACTTTCGAAAATTCAACATCGATACTCACTTAATCGACTGCCGAGAAATCGAAGGCCGGAAACCCGAAATGTTATGGTTTTTAAGAAAAGAAAAGAAGAAGAAAGAAGAAAGAAGAGAGGGAAGAAAAAGAAAAGAAAATAGAAAATTTTAAAATAGAAAGAAAAGAGAAGAGAAAGGAAACAGAACAGAAAACAGAATCTTTTAAAATAGAAGAAAAAGAGAATAGAACATAGAACGGAACAGAAAACAACAGAACAACATCAGAATCTCACAATTCGCAGCGGAACAACATATAATAATAAATGAATAATCTTTAAACAAAGAACTATATCAGTTATTACATTTTATACATTACATTACATCATATCATCAGAGTATACAACAACAACAACAAATAGTGCAGCGGAAAAAGAAATACTATATAGCTAGTAATACGCCATGCCATCCAGCTTGCCTCCAGCAACTCCAGAATATCCAGATATCCTGATAAACCTTAACTCTTAACTGCCCGTGTGGAAATTGGTGGGCACCCAGAGTTTAGGAAGGAAAACAATAAACTCCAAGTCAGTCATGTGACTGGTGTGAGAACTCAAAACAGTTTATTTAACTTTAAAATCAAAATAGAGAGATATTTTTAAATTCAATTCGCAATGCTTTTAAAAATGAGACTACCATAAGGCCTCCCGCACACACACACATGCAAACGCAGAATCGGAGGAGATTTCTCCTTATGATGGCCAAAGATGCTTGATACGCATTTAAAAAGACATTTGATATTATTATTAGTGTATAGTGTAGGAAAAATTCATTTCGAAAGTAGAATATAAATCTTAGCCAACATAGACATTTCGAACTATGCCTACTATAGCTACCATCCAAACAGTGTTGCGACACCATAAGTGAATGATAGGTTCTACAACTAAAACCGTACAAGATCGTATTGTTTCTTTGGATTTCCAACAAATGGTCAGGCCAAGGAACTTCCCATTGCCACATGAGAATGCCTCTGGAAAGACATCCCCGAGAACCAAACCGGAACTCTGCCAACACAAGGTCGGGTTACCCCTAACTGGGTAACTACTGACACGAGCACGCCATTCCCAAACGACCTTTCTCACGGGATCCCGATAACCAACAACCACAAAGTAATAAATTCGTAGTAACCACATAGGTTAATATCTGGGCTCCATACCATGATACCACCTCTATCCAGAAGGAAATGTACATACCCTAAAGGGAGCTACCCCTCATAACCTTGCCGCATCTTTCCTGTTTTGACCATTTCCGGGGTGTGAGGCTCGACGAAGTCACGTCCACAAAAACATACTTTATACAAAAGCCATGCTTTGGGTCAACAAATGATCAACACAATGATCACTAAGATAGACGATCAAATAAACGATCCTATCACAATAATCAACACAATGATCATTTACAGCAACACTCAGCATGTCACATTACCAAATTGGGAATATATCGCTGATAACTTCAACTATATAACCTCTGAGCTCGTACGTCTCAGAGAAGGGTGTTAAGCTAAAAGAATAAATTCTCCGCCACCAACAGAAATATATTTGAAAGAAATCGGCTTTATATCTCAACTTGTAATGTCAGACATACAATCCATACAAGTCTGTTCCGGGCTCGAACAAAACCGAAGGCACTTACAAAGAAGTCCTTGCAATCCGGATATTCACAATCCTGATCGGATTTCCCATCACTTAGGGAGTCTCTATACCGCTGCAACTCAGTGCAGAGACAATCGACAGGTCATCCTATCGCTCTCGCAAATACCGGATCTTCAACACCGATCTTCAATGCAATTATAACGACGTATCTCATATTCGGAATGGGTTATACGACCCCATGGTCCTTTCCCGTTAACCCGAATAGTGAGCGCTTATTCAAAAATAAGTGTGGCATTCACATTCAAACAAATCACATCGGATACCCATTCAAAAGGGAAATATTGATAGTCGGTTATTGAACTATCACTGGATATGCACACATCACCAGATTCCAAATAATTTTCCAAATTATTTGTTTTCCAAAATATCTTTACAAGATATATAATTTCAATACTTCAAAAATAAATCAATATTTATTTTTCTAAACCAATCCCACTTTCTTTTATAAATTCCTTAGTGAATTTATATTCCAAAATATTCATGCATATACGATTTCAATTATTCATTTCAATATTTCTTTTCAATTTATCTTCAAAAGGATAAATTCTCAAAATATTCACTTTATATTGGAAAACATTTCCATACTTATACATTCATAAGTAAATCACAAATTTTTATTTATTTTCAACACTTGGAAAATATTCAATATACTTAAATCGAGATTTAGTATATATTTCATTCTTTAAGGAAATCATTCTCTTAACATATTTATTTGGGCCAAAACGAATGTTACGTAAAACATCGTTACGACAACCCAAAATCACTAGTATAGGGATTCGAAATTAAAATAGATATATAAATCCCAATACTATACAAAAACATTTCCTTTCGGAAATCATTTACTATAACAACAGTGTTATAGTCCACTATTTCCTTCTATTTCTCGAAAATGTCTATTTCAACAATAAATGTCGAAATCTATGGTTTCGAATCTCAACACATTTTAAAACATTGTTCGATCGTTTTAATTCTATTTAAAACATCCAAATCCAAAACAATTTCTTTAACGTGTAATTCACTATTCAAAAACGTGAATATTCTTTGTTAACAAATTTCATCCTTTTATTCATTTTATTTCAAAGGATTATTCACAGTTCAAAAACGTGAATATAACTCCATTAATAGGTTTCAGCAATTTACTTATCAAAATAAGTCGTTTGCGAATTTATAAAACAATGTTTATAAATTCCATTTCTATTTATTTTATAAAAACTTCCTTTTTATAAATTCTTTTATTAACCTATTCCAGTTTATAACTCAATTATAAACTAAAAGTTCATATTATAAGTCAAATGCTTATAAAACGATTATTTTACAAAATCGTTCTTTCAAAGACTTTCCAAATCATAAATCTTATAACTTATAAGATTCATTTATTTATCCAAAATTCGTTCTTTCAATAATTTTATAAATTTTGTAAACCTACTGTTTATAAAATTCCATTTATAACTTCACTGTTTAAAATTCTATAAATTCCATTCACTTATAACTTCACCCTTTAAATTCTATAAATTTCATTCTTTAATGAAATTCATTTTCACTTCATTCAAACACTTATAAAAACTCGTTTTATAATGTCTATATTTCAATTTATAAATATCCATTTATAAATCTCTTAATATAAATCAATTTATATTATTCTTTTAAAACTTCTTTAATCTCCTTTATTATTTCACCATTTTGATTCATAAAATAATTAAATTTTATAAATCCTATATTTCAACTTTTCATAATAAATTCAAAAATTCCGATTTAACTATTTTATAAAATCATTAGCATCATATTCTCAAAAATCAGTTTTTAACTATATTTCTCAAAATCATAATTTTTTATAACTTTAAAAATTATAACGTTTATTTATTTAAAATGGATCAATTCCAAAATATAGTATATTCTCAAAAATCACTTTAAAAATCATTTTAAAATCCCAAAATTTGGTCCAATGATGCTACACACCAAATAGTCAATCACGACAACAACGATATCATATATCAATATGAAAATCCATCAAATATCAAAATATCTGAAATCAAATAAATACTGTTGAGGAATCCAGTTGGATCCTTCCAACCTGTTTTCCTGCATCCAAAAACATTAGCACAATACCAATTTCGCTCCAGTACGAAATTATCGCGGTATATGGGATTTAAATATTATCCGCTTAATAGACGGCGTAATAGGGTCTCATCCGCTAAACAAATAAATGCGGGAAATCAATAACTTCAATATATACATATGCCAATATATATATACTGCTATTATATATAATACCAATTTCACTGTTTATGAAATATTCGCGGTATATGTTTTTAATAAATAACATCCGCTTACTAACGGCGCATAATGTCTATTTTAACAATCAATAGATATCAATCAACATTCAAACATGCATTCAAATATTTTAAATCTAGCTATTTAAAATAAAATCGAAACTGATTCGATTGAGTGAGAAATTCTCACCTTGATTTCAATTCCGTTTTAGCGATTTATGTCGAATAAAACTAAACGGACGTTTAATTTTACCCAAAATTCTCACTAACTCCAAACGACTCCAATCCAATTTCATCACGTAGTGCTCGTCCATACGATTCCAACGCAACTGGTTTCGCGCGTTTTCGACCTCGTATGAAAAAGTTATGAATTTACGAAGTTTACACGATTTAAACTATATAATTTACAACTAAATCTAATTAATTTTAAACCTAACCATCCATAGCCCTTAGATCCCACTTGCTTGCATCCTGGCTGTCCCCTACCTTCATCTCCCCCACGCGAAAATCTACAGGCATCAACGCATATAGCCGAACCCATTTAGAGATATTAGGGTTTAATTATACTCCTCGATCACACGACTACACTTCATCAAACTACCACCATCACGAAGCTCTCGACCCCCCCTATACTCGGCCTTAAGCTCATAGAGCTCGGCCCTCAAATTAGCCTCGTTTTACGTGCGAAACTGTAGGACGTCGGCCCCCTTTTTCTCCTCCTACGCGACGTCGTTTCAGATCTCAACCGTATGGATTGAAAGCTCTCTTCATGATCTTCAATGTTGTAGTTAACAACTTTGGCTAATTCTTGCTGGATTGAGAGAGATTGAGGGAGAAGTGAGATTAAATTCTGGCCATTGAACCCAAAAGTGGCGGCTGCAGTTTATATTTAGGGTTAGGTTTATTTTTTCTAAAATTGTGAAATGTTGGTCTATTTATAGAATTTCAAACGACACTATTCATCCCGGAAATTCCGAACTCCGATTTACGCGCCGTAACCAGCGTTTCTAGGGTTTACCCCGCGTTCCGGACACAATGGAACAGGTTTCAAAAGCTAATTCGGAAGTATGTGCGAGTTATGGCTGTAAACGCTCAATTTAAATTAAACCGATTTAAGCGATTTTCTAGGCGTTTTAATTTGTACCGGACAAACGGTAAATCCAATCGACTTGAAATTTGAAACCTTACAATAATATCATATTACGGATCCGATGAAACTGGTTTCGTCGAAATCCGAGACTTTTTGAAAAATGGCTATTTTAACTCGCCAAATTAAAATTAAAAACAATTCGATGCGTTTCGAGCTGCCACGATCAAACGATAGCTCCGATTGACACGAAAATTGAAATCCGGTAATAATTAACTATTACGGATCCAATGGAACTAGTTTCGTTCAATTCTGAGACTGTTCAAAAATTGACTATTTTCACTAGTCGATTTTAATATTAAAATATTCAATTTTCACAAATTAACTTTTAATTCGATTTTAAAAGTTCTAAAATATTGTTCTAACTCCAATATGATAAAATAAAATTTTACAAATCATTTTCAATCATAATTAACCCAATTTTAAATTATTTCCATAATTTAACATATTAAATTATCGATTTAATTATTCAATTAAATCCAAAAATTCAAATAAAATTTATTCGACTTATAAATTCACTTATTAATATTTAAAAATAAATTAAATATTCATATTTTAATTATCAAAAATTCTGGGTCGTTACAATCATCCATTCAACCAAACTCATCCATATAACAAATGCATCCAAACATCCATATTAACACTAAATAGTGTTAATTATCACAATCATCGTATGGGTGTAAACATGATCATTATTGCATAAAAATAGATATGATTTTAAAAGAGACAAGAGTTTACTCACCTTTTCTTTGCAAACTCTTTTTACAATGAACTGAAGTAGCTTTCCTATGCTTTTCTTTTTTTACAACTAACACGAACTATTTTTAAAGTAGTGAAGTGGATGGACTAGGGTTTGATAGATGGTGGGTATGCCTTGTATAAGGAGTGTATGGGGGTGTGTGGGGTGTAGGCATGACCCTGGGTAGATAGGGGTGTGTGTGGGATTTTGGACGCGGGTAGGGGCGAGTGTGTGAGTTTGGGAGGCGGGTGAGTGTGAGTATGTGGGTTTTGACATGTGTATGAGGGAGGAAGGGCTCGAGTTTGGTTGTATGTGGTGCTCGAGTTGGTGGTGTGGAGGGTGTGTACGGTGGTGGTGAGTGGTGGTAGGAGTATGGTCTTCGGTAGAGGGGTGTGGGTGTGAGGGTGTGGGGTTTTGGAGGTGGAATTTTGTGTTTTCATAAAAAAGAAAGTGATGGAGGAGGAGATAGCCATAGAAATAAAGGTGAATAAGGTGAAGTAAGTGAAGAAAGAAGTAAGAAACGAAGTGTGCAAAATGAAGAAGTGGAGTTGCTTATTTATAGTTGAAGTTTGCAACCAAAAATACCTTACTACCCTTAACCCAAAAGGCCAAAATACCCTTCATATCAAATCAACTTTTGTCTCCCTTAGCATACTTTTCAAAGCATGATTTAACTTGCCATTAATGTTGAAAATAATTGGAGAGATGGATGGATTTGATCTTGTACAAAATGTAATAATCTTTCTTTTTTCATTTTTTATTAAATATAAATTAATAACAAAAGTGTTCCTTTACCATGCATAATATAACACTTAACCATTTAGTATAAATGTGGATGGGATGTAGATTTGCATTTGGTAATTATGATGTTCATTAAAGAATCTTTATCAAATCAATAAATCAAATCAAAATCCTTTTATTTTATTTACTTTCCGAAAATAAACTTTTATTTTATTTGCTAAATGTTAAAAATGTGAATATATAAGTTTAAAAGAAACCATGTTGCAACAACGTTGAAAACATCTTTCGTGCGGTAATCAGTCGCAAATCCAAAATTACATTTCCGATCATATTTACCGTTTTTATTTAAACTATTTATCCATGTAAAAAAATTTAAAAAAAAATTCTATCATCATTCAAAAAATATAAAGTATATTAGCGCTATAAAAATTATATTTATACCATTTAACAAATTCCCGAAACTTATATTTTCAAACAGCAAATACGCGACGTCGAACCGCAAAAGCGCGATGCTATTAAATCTTTTTTTTTAAACCATGACACAAAAAAAAAATCAACAATATTTATTTTTATAAAATATTATATCCACATCACCTCATTTCATTTTATACGTTAATAGTCCACATCAAATCTTACTTATGTCTTTTCAAATTTTTTTATAAATGTCACATCAAATCTTTATTATAAATATGTCATATCAAACCTTTACTGTATAAATATGTGATTAGATGTTTTCTTTTTGTTATGATTTATATTGTTGTTAAGATAGGTATATGTTATTGTTCAAAAAAGATTATTTGTACATCATAATTCCGTATTTGAATATTTAAATATCAATTAAATATTTTATTTTCAAAGTGGTAAAATTACGGATCGTCACACTTCCCTTGCGATATGTATGCATTTTGTTTTATGGGTTTGATGTTTTGTTTGGGATGGATTTGTTATCTTAGAATAATGTAGTCTTGGATTGTGTTAAGCGAATTATAGTCTTGAAGAAAAGAAGGGAGGTTTTGGCAGTTTCATGTGAGGAAACAATCTCGCTTATAACTAGTTTCCTTTAGTCTCTTGATATGACAGAAGAAGAGTTAGGTTCAATCTTTGTTGTGCAGGAGTTTGCAGATGTGTTTGAAAAGGTGTCTAGTTTACCATCTCATCGTGAGATAGAATTTCATATTGATTTAGTTTAGGATGCTAAACCTATTGTGTTATCTATTCATAGGCTAGCACTAAAAGAGAAGTTGGAACTAACTAACCAGGTCAGCAATTTGTTGTAAAAATGCTTGATTCGACCAAGTCATTCGAATTGGGGGGCATCCATCGTCTTTGCTACGAAGGCAGACGATTCCTTACGACTGCATATAGTTTACCACAAGCTTAATAAGTGGACTGTTAGGAACAAGTATCTTTTGCATGTGATAGATGACTTGTTAGATCAGCTTCATGGTGCTCGGTTGTTTTCTCAACTTGATCTTGATACAAGTTTTCATCAGTTGAGGGTAGTCGAGGAGAGTATATCTTTAATAACTTTTAGGTTAGATAAGTTTTACGAGTGTTTTGTTATGCCATTAGGCCTAACTAATGCTCTAGCATACTTTGTGGACTTGATGAATCGGGTTTTCCAGTATGTGTTGAATAAGTTTGTTCTTATGTTTATGGATGACATTCTGGTCTACTCCAAGATTGAGAAGGAGCATACTAGCAAATTGAGGATTGTATTAGAAACATTGAGAGAGCATGTGTTGAAGGCTAAGTTCTCGAAGTGTCACTTTTGGTGGTCAAAAGTGATATTCCTAGGACATGTCTCGACAGAGGGGATTTCTATTGATCCAGCAAAGGTTATAGCTATTCAGGATTAGAAGAGGCCAGAAAGCGCAATCGAGGTTAGCAGCTTCTTAGGGTTAGCTGGTTATTACAAGAGATTTATTCTGGATTTCTTGAAGATTGCTTCACACTTGATGAATTTGACGAAGAAAGACGTCAAATTTGTTTTGACTGATAAATGTGAGCAAGCATTCAAAGAGCTAAAGGCAAAGATGACCAGCGCTCATGTTCTTATTGTTCCAGATGGAGGCAAGGTTTAACTGTTTACCTATATGCTTGTGAAACATGTTTAGATGCTATGTTAGTGTAGTATGGAAGGCTTATCGCTCATGCCCATCGACAACTCAAGTCGCATGAATCGAGGCATCTGACACATAACTTAGAGTATTAGTGGTTATTTTTGCATTAAAGATGTAGAAGCATCACTCGCTAGGTGAGAAGTTTGAGTGGACCTAAATATCTGAAGTGTCTTTTCATCAAAAAGGACCTAAACATGAGGCAGCAGTGGTGGTTGGAGTTTCTCGTAGCTTATGATTTAGACATCTTGTAGACATCAAACAAAGCTAATGTTATAGCTAATGCTCTAGTAGGAGGTATACAATTACGGAAAATGTAGAGGTTCGTCCAACCCTAATTAGTCGAATTGAAGGAAATTAGTTAGAGATTTTCGTATGCTAGGCTAGCTAAAGCAGTAAGTGAGAATGAGGCATCGAAGAGGTAGTCGGGATTCGAGATGGATAGCTACGATGTAGTGAAGATGAATGGAAGGTTGTGTGTTCTCGAAATTGATGAGATTAGGTAAGAGGTATTGATAGAGAGTCATCATATGCAACTAATGATACGTCTAGCGGTTAGTAAGATGTATCAAGACATTAAGCAGACTTTTTGGTGGAAAAATGTGAAGAAAGATGTTTCCATCCTTGTGAGTAGGTGTTCTAACTGCCAATAAGTCAAAGGTGATCACCAGAAGATAGCAGGACTGCTTCAGACACTTGAGATTCCTAAGTGAAAACATGAGCAAATCTCCATGGACTTCATAAACGAGCTACCTAGATCAAGAAAAGGCAACGAATGTGTGTGGGCTATAGTGAATCGATAAACTAAGAGCGTACACTTCTTACCAGTGAAGACTACGAGGACGACTTCTGGTTTGGCTAAGTTATATGTGAAGGTGATTGTCAAGCTGCACAGACTTCCTTGTGATATTGTAAGCGACGTCGATCTCGTATTCATAAGCCAGTTTTGGAAAGTGTTTCATGATGCTTTGGGGACAGAGCTGAGTTTGAGTACAACTTACCATCCTCTAACAGATAGGCAGACATAGAGGACCAATCGTGTGTTAGAAGTATTGCTTTGGTCTTGTATATTAGATTTCAATGGCTTGTGGGAAGAGAACATACCACTTGTTGAATTTTCATACAACAATAGTTGCCACGCTAGCATCGGAATGGCATTTTTGAGGCATTTGTATGGCAGGCCTTGATAATCTTCATCGTGTTGGGTGGAACCTAGAAATCATCTAGTACTTGGATCGGATATGACCTGAGATGTGTCGAATAAGGTAACAGAGATTCATAAGCAGATTGAGGAAGCACAAAATCGGTTGAAGAGCTATGCAGACGAGAGAGTAGAGACTTGGAGTTCTCAGTTTGGGACTTTGTGTTTATAAATGATTCTCCAATGAGAAGTGTTATTCAGTTTGGAAGGACAAGGAAGTTAGCTCCTCGTTATATAGGAACATTCCTGATCTTGAAGAGGATCTGTATACTTGCGTATATAGTAGAGTTACCAACTAGACTATCAGGTGTGTACAATGTGTTTCATGTATCACATTTGAGTAAGTTTATGCATGATCCTTCTTTGGTAGTAGAAGCGTCGCAGTAGGAGGACTTAGAGGTTGAGCCTAATTTGACTGTTCTAAGGCAACCAGTTTGCACAGTTGATTGAGATACCAAGTGATTGAGGATTAGGCTCGTGAAGTTGGTAAGGCGCAATAGAGCAAGGATGCTCCATATTGTACATGGAAGATGAAGGATGGTTTGAGGGAGTCCTATACAGAGTTGCGTTAGAGTATTGGTTTCTTCTTATCTTAGTATACCTTTTGTAGTGTATTTACAGCTTGAGGTGGAATCACTTAGTATGCATTTTGTTTTGCAATTTGTTTTGTATATAGTTTTAGCAGTAACCTATATATGTATTTTGTTTCTTCTATTCTTCTTTGATTATCGTTCTTATTTGAATTTCGAGATGAAATGTCTTATGTGGGGGAGAATATAGCGATCCATAATTTCGAAAACTTCATCTTTGAATATCATAACTTTTGAAATGTGGTCGAGTGTTATAAATGTGGTTATAATTAATGATTAATGATAAGCAATTTGTTTACAAAAATAAATACTTTGAAGAAATATCGATAATGTGACCACAAATCATTTTATCGATAAAAAGCCTTTTTATTCAAGACAAGTTACTGATACTTTATGTACATGTCTATATAACATAAGAGGTCATCAATGGCTAATAAAAAATATTTTCACTAATTTTGGTTAACTGAAATAGCTTCTAGAAGAGTCTAGAAGGAAGCAAGAGATATGTAAGTGGACAAGAGATATTTCTTTTAGCTAGTAAGGTGGAAAGCAAGCACATGGAGGCACATGGAAGGGGGAACGGTCGTAGCTAGCTACATGAGGTGAGGGGGAGGGAGTACTTACCCCTTAAATCCTATATAAGTGTGCACATACCACTTGAAATCACTTTTACAATTTTTAAGCAATTATAAACTAGCTCTTCACTCCTTCTTTGTTCATAATATCTTAAGAACAAATCAATTAAAAACAACTCTAGCTCACTCCAAACTCAAGTATAACTTTTATAATAACATAGCAACAACATCCATCAACTCAAAGCTTAAAGATTTGAAGCACACAAACTCCACACAATCAAGGCCCTGAGCAAATTAGGGGGATTTTGGCCTAGGCTATGAGTAAGTGTAGGTGAAGGTAGGAAGTTTTAGGAGCTTACAAGATTGTAGTAAGAAGTGGAGCTTGTACTTGATCGTTTGCTTGTTGAAGGGTGAGCTAATTCACCATTTGAATGAATATGAAGTGAATATATTATCGTTTAAACTCTATAAATGTTTCTTGACTTTATATCATTTTATTCATTTGTGCTTCTTGCTTCGGAAAGCAAATGGATTATGTAAATAATGTATATGGACTTGTATGACTTTTTGTCACTTGTTGCATAGCCTTGAAATAAAGCGCATTGGGTTTAGTCGGACTTTGATTTGAATTGGAAGTGGTTTTATAACCATAGTCGCTATAAAAGCACTTCAGAAATGCCTTGTCCTTGGCGTTTTCTATGATTTTTTATAGAGAGATACTTAGGGGTTTCTAGCCATGGTTTTAATATACATATATTAGCTGCTTTAAAATGATTGGATGCTAAAAAATTTGTTTGCATATTGAAAAATGGCAAAACTTTTAAGTGTTTTAAACTACCCCGGTTCATAGTCATTGATAATGGTCAACTGTACTCTACATAAATGTTGTTGCATCTCTGAACCACTTTTTACGGCATTCTGTAAATGTTATAGTTAGTTTCTTTTTGAGACTTCAAATTGCTTTAAAATGACTTTAAACTTGAGTATTTTACTTCAATCCTTTTAGTCGTCTTTTCTAACTTATATTAGAGTATTTTAAAAATGGTTTAAATTTTTTTATATGCTTTTAATAATAAATTATGAATTATTAAAGTAGAAGATTTATTTTTATATGAAAGAAAATATGTTCTTTTAAAGTTTTTTAAATAAATTATAAATAGGTAATTGAATTAATATTTTAAACAAATGTTTAAACCATAATTATAAGTATTTTATAGTATATTTTAACTATATGTGATTTTTAGAAAGTTAGTTAATTATTATTAAAGTATTAAAAAGCTTTTATAATATAATATTTTTTGAACTATTTTTAAATATCTTATCCTATAAAAATATTAGTGTATATATATGTAAATATACATAATATATATACACGTATATGTATCATTTTAAAAAGATTTTTAAATTATGAACAAATGCTTTATAGAAGAGGTTTAGGATATACTTAAGTGGCTTAATCGTGTTCATTTTTTTACTTGTTTATAGAATTTAATTGACTATACTTAATACTAAAAGCCAATGAAATAGAATTGCCTATATGTGAGAGTTAACAAGGATGTTCAAGTAGGGTTTATTAGTAATAGTGTTCTAATCTACTGGCTTCACTCCTGGCCGAGGGATGGCAAGTTGAAATGTGTTAAGTATACAAAACTTGATTTTCGTAAGCGATTATTTTTAGAACTAGATAGTCGATTAGTTGACTGATCGAACTTAACCATTTAACTTAGGAAGTACATGAAAGCTTTACGGCTTCATACGATTTGTGATTCCTTGGGGAGGACTCATTAGTATGAAATGTCTCTAGCATTAAAAATCATATATATACAAGATCCCCTAGGGAGGACTCCTTTATTTATGGCTTGCATATTTCTCAAATAACCGTAATTGAGTTTACTGAAAATTCATCGATTTAGTTTTGAAGAGTCCGAGATCGGTAAATGTATTACTTACCGAATACCACTTCAAAACTATGCCTGACACGTACCTTAGTGGTTTTAGATGTACTTCTAATATGGTTGTGTTGTGTGATGCCAGCAGCACAGTTATTTTCTAGTTTATATTCTACACCCTAGATATTATCTATCATATCACTATATTGACTTAACAATGGTTTTTTGGGTGAAAAACTGTTATGGTGGTCCATATAGTCTCAAAATTTATTGTATCATATATGCATTTATCTTGAGTTTATCATACCAGGCTTATGTCTAACAAGTGGTGCTTTTTGTTTTCCATAAATTCCTCGCGTACTCTTTCTAGTAGGCTGAGTAAAGCAGGTTTTATTTTGGATGCTTTAGAGTTCAGAAGATGAGTAGGGAGCTTTTGTTTGTCCATCTATTTTTATTCCATTGCACTATTACTATATACGTATTAGTATTATAAGGACAGACAATTATAACTGTCTAGGTTAATGATAGTTCTTGGGTTTTGTAACTCTTATATTATTTTGTATTTTGAAGTTTTGTACTATTTTTTGATATTATATATTATCGTTCTGCTGTGAGATTCTGATATTATGCTCTCTCTTTCTTTTTAATTTTCCTTTTCCTTTTATTTTCACCCAAACAATTTATCGTTTTACACTTATATGCTGGGCATGAATATCGTGGATATATTAGTGTCGACATTCGAGGGTTAAAAAGTGGGGTCGTTACAATATATTTCATTAACTTCATAAAAACATAAAGATTTGATCAAATATCATTAATTTTTATGTTTTGACTTGACGGATTATATGAGGAAGACAAAATTGATATTAAGAAGAAAGGAAACTTAGTCATAATTTTTCTTGACAAAATAATATTGCATATTAGGTGATTTTTGGTGCATGAATAGAATTTGACCTTGTAAATTGGTTTATAGTTTAATATTGAATATTTAGTAACTTAATATTTTAACTTGAAATGGTGCCTAATGTACTTACTATACTACTAATCCATTTAGCTTTATAGCTTATAATAAAGTTTTGGAATATCATACGAGTGACACTTAAAATACAATGAAAGGATTTGTTAAATTTTGTTGATTGCTCCATAAAAAGATGTTTACAGGGCCGGTAATATGAAATAAATGCACAGAAACTTAAAGCACATTCTGAACTTAAAATGATTTATTTACCGTCAAAATAATTCAGTACTAATGTAAAATGCAAGCTTAAATGAAATAATTAGTATTGTAAATTAAATGGTAGTAAACATGAATAAGTAACATAACACAAAATGATATTACTAAACTGTATATTTAAGTTTCAAACCAAATGTATTTTAGATTACAGTATTATATGATTCATTTGGTTATTATGATGACTGCCCTACACCACCGGCACCAATATAACTATATAGTGCATGTTAACATGCTCGACCGATATAGGACGATTATATCACAGATATAAAATAGGAAAGACAATAATAACTAAGTGATCTAAATATCAGAGTATAAATCCACAAAAATGTACAACGAGTAATAGAGTGTATATAAAACAAAGATAAATTCAAATAGATATCCGATAATAAAAGTAATAAGCAAGCACTATCAAGGCTCCATAGTGTTGTACAGCGGAGTAAGAATAGAAATCCATATATAATACGAGGTAGCTCCATCCAACTCATAATCCACATAACTACTACATCTCTCCTAGACCTGCTATCTGGTCTACTCAATTAAGAGTGCACGAGATAATAAGAAGCAAAGTATAAAAGCTCAAGTCAAATAACAGTTTATTGTGAGCGGTAAATGAATCTCAAAATACTATAAAAATCGATACAATAGGGAACAAAGGCATACGAGCCATACCTAACATGTCTCTACAACCAAAGAGTTAGCACATAACGAACACATTATGCTACTCTACGAATATCATAAAGGTACGCTACAAACTAATTATAATGACGGGTGTCCAGGTATTCCTATCCCCGATACCTATCTCTAGTGACATCCCTAAAGTGATAGACTGTAGAAGAAAACAACTAAAGCAACCATAAAATCCATCAAACAATCCTCGCTATCACTCAATGTGCTCTTAATATATGATAAATCGTATGGCCTTATCCGTGCCAGGGACTAATAGAAATCCTGGTTTTCAATGTACTCGTCTTTAGCCCAAAGCTGACGGAGATGTGTATGAAGTACAATAATAATATCATAGATAACCATTAAAGCATCACACCACATGAATAACTCAAACATGAACGTGAAGCAACTAGCTCTAGTAACAAAAGATGTCATCGTCCATATATAAACACTATATATACCGCGGTGCCTGTATATAATTTTCTATCCTATGGTCAAGTGATACGGATATTTATCATTTCAATCCGCAATTTAAAAATAAAAATTTACGGTTATATATCATTTCAAACCACAATCCCGAATGAAATGAAAATGCATAATAACTTGCAGTTTATACAATATAAAATACAGCATCCATTCATCCAAAGATCAATCATCAACCATTTATTACAATCATCATCCAATCTAAACAAAACATCAATATAGAGCATATAAAATATAACAGGTATCAATGAACAGTTTATATTCAATAAAAAAATTAATAACTGTTTAACTAGCAGTTTATATGCAATAATAAATAAATTTAACTGGCAAATTATATGCAATAATAAAATTAAATAACAATTTAATTTAATTAAATGCTATCTAACTGAGATGATGACTAAATATATGCCCAAACAATCATAGATAAATTTTAAATCACATCAAAATTAATTTAACAAACATAAGAAATTTTAGAAGTTGTGAGTGGGTTAAAACACTCACCTTTTTGAGTTTAAATTGAATTTAAATCCAATTAAACACAAAAATTCGACGGTCTCCAAATCTGTCCAAACCAGCGTCAAAGCATCTGAAATTTTATTACGATCCTAATAAAAAAAGTTGCGCGTGAAATGGAGTTCGTATGTAGAAGTTATTGATATTAGAATGTTACAAAACAAAATTAAACAATAAATAGAAATAATTTAAAATAATTTGACACGTCACCTCACGTATCGTCTCTACCATCTCAACCGTACGCGAAAAACCCTAATCGCGTACACGGGTTTGCAGCCGCCACCCAAACGCGAATATCACACGCCGCCTCGAGCCCATCCACGGTGATCGAAATACGCGGCCACCCTCCCCATGCCGAGCCGACCCTAGAAACCCCTTGCGCGGCCACCACGACGCCAGAAAACAGCTCCGGTCGCCGCTCCCTTTGCCTTCGATTTCTGGTGAATTCTGACAACCATTAAGCGAGCGACCACATCCCCAAGCCCTCCTCGACGAGCCCTACAGTGCAGCACTTTCTGATCGCAAAGATATCGAAAATCCACCGTTGGATCGAAACCCTAGCCTATGAACGGCTGAGGTTCAACTTGTATTTTTGAACGAACGGTAATTCAAATTGAAAAATGAATTTCGGATATGTGATGCTTACATCGAGAGCTTCAAAATATACTTTTTCTGAAATTTTCTGCGGACTTTGATTTTGAAATGGATTTGGATCTGGAATTTTGTCTGCCATTGAGGAGGAGGAATAGAATAGATTTACGTACAGACAAATGAGAATTTGGGAGGCTAGGGTTTATAGCAAGATATTTATAGGTAAAGTTGAAATAGGATGGATCGGGTAAGATAGACGTACGTGTTAACGACAAAATGGCCCAAAAAGCCTGTTCTATCCCCGGAACGAAATTGGATCAACCCATATATCAAAATAGATATTTTAAAATATTTTAAACGCAATAGAAAAGGTTTCAGGTTCAAATTGCATCGTATGAAGAAGTTATGCGAAAATCAATATTTTTCAAATTGATTTCAATTAAATCGATTTCAAGGCGTTTCGCGTTCGTACGATCAAACGACAAGTCCGATCGCTACGAAACTTGAAAACTACAATAATTCACCGATACGGATCCGATGAAACTGGTTTCGTCAAAATCCGAGTCAGTGGCCAAAATGGCTATTTTCTACTAATTAAATAATTTAAAAAATTAAATAAATAAAATCCAATTTTTAAATTTCAATTCTAAAACTGGCCAATTTTATTACCTTAATATTTTGCCAAACATTTACAATGCTTTAAACAAATTTACATGTCACTTAAATGTTGATTCAATCATCAATTTTAGCGTTAAATTCCAATTTCGTTAAATTTGGAAATTATAAATTAAAATTTCAATAATTCCTTTGATTTAAATTTTCATTCATATTATTCAAATTCATTATTACAACCAGATGAAATAAATATTGGAATCAAAATCCAATATATTAACATTCTCAATTTTCATCTAAATCCTCATTTATGTAATATTTTAATATTATATTCCACTTAATTGCAATAAATCCACTTATTAGATTTCAGATTATAAATAAATTAACAAATCTTGGTTTTCACCCTTAAATCAACCAGTCCTCATATTATAACTAAAACTAACATTGATTACACCTTATAAAATTAACCATTTTCAATGACAAATCAAATCTATCCTAACTGCGCAAATTAGGGCAATTAATGGCAATTGATTTCACATTACTTCATTAGTTATCAATAGAAATCTCAATAAAACCGTTTATTTATTTAAAATCTTGCAATTCAATAAATTGACATTTTATGGATATAATTCACATTGAATTATCAAATTACAGTTTATCTCTTATTATTCCATCAATTAATTGTAACTTTGAATTTATTCCCATTTTACAGATTTAAAATCAATTACAACTTTACAATATTTCCAGGTAATAGGTATTCCATATTCAATGCTAATTTTATTTTATTACGTTAATATACGCCTATTCATATTTTAATTTGAATGAATATTACGTTTTTAAATGTGTACTTCTATCCATTAAACACATTAATTAAGGTTTTTAAATACATTACATTCTATAAATTTTCAACATTAAAATTTTCATTCTATTAATTTCTTTACATACTTTACGTATGTTTCCCAAGGGATTGACCAGGCAACTTAGTACTCGGCCAGAAACAAGTGCTCAGCACAAAGTAGCGCTCGACATCAGGAGAGCGCTCGGCCAAATTAGGATGTTCGGCCTCCAGGACACGTTCGGCATCCAGGACACGTTCGGCATCCAGGATACGCTCGGCATTGAATGCCGTTCGGCCAATTAAGATCGTTCGGCCAAAAAAGAAAGGTTGTTCGGCCTCCCACATGTGTTCGGCCAAGTACGTTCGACGAGCCTAGATGGTTCGGCATTCTGGCTTGATTCAGCGAACCCCGATCGTTCGGCATTCATGCCCCATTCGACATGCATCTCTCATTCAACCTCCCGCCTCGCTCGGTCTAAAGATGGAAGACTCGGCATGGCTCGTTCTGCATAAGGAGGGAAGGCTCGGCATGCTTCGTTCGGTACAAGAAGGAAGACTCGGCATGCCTTGTCCGGCCTCCCTGGTTCGGCATACAGTATATAAACTACTTGGACCAAGTTATTCGACCACCTGGCCCACCAGGGAAGTCCAACCCACTTTCGTCTATAAATAGAGAGGCAGGGGCACAGAAAACAGGAGGAGATTTTTAAAGAGCACTGGGAAGACTCTGCCATTTTCAAGACTCATTCAAAACTTATTTCTTTTACTTTGCAATTGTATGCTAATACTGAAGGACGGATTGTATCTGTAATCAAGTATCTAGTGAAGAAATAAAGATCAACTTCAAAGTGGACGTAGGCTACAACGCCGAACCACTATAAATTCTGTGTTCTCGTCTGCCGCATTTTAATTTATATTATCTTCTCTATTTTAATTTATCTTCTTCATTAATCTCTCTACACAAACTCTCTAAGGGTGTTAGTGGCCAATTTTGGCGCTAACATTTTGGTGCTTTCACTGAGAGTCGAATTCTCAGGTTGTGAGGATCTACTTTGTAGCTACTGGATTGCATAAATCCCCCGAAGAAGATCCGTAATTATTCATAAGGCATCTGTTGATTCTACTCAGAGTTACAGCCAACGACTCTACCATGGGAAGACCACGAACAAGATCGACCTCCCAAAATGTAGATGCCCGCGAAACCGCTAGTGTTCAACAACTTGGACCTAACGATCAACAAACAATTCGAGGCACGGGGCCCTCCAGCCAAAACCAAGCGGAAGCTGTTTCACGAGCAGAATTGAATAACTTGATAAAAGAGCTTACGGAAAGCAGAAGGCAACTCGCTGAGCAAATGCAAGTTAATGCTGACCTCATGACCCGACTTGCTCAACAGCAGCATCAGAATGCTGGAGGTAGCCCTGTCCCCTACTCCGAAGATGATAGCTCAACTTCAGCCGATGAAGCTCCCAGGCGTAGACGCCGCAAGGATGAAGATGACCAAGCAGGTGCCACTGATCGCTCTACTAGAAATCAAGCCCGTGGAGCGGAACCCAACCTTCCTCCTACCATACAAACCCCGGATTTGACAGCTATGGTCAGGCAGTTGATGAGAGAGAATCAAGGTTTGACTAATGAAGATTGGGGAATGTCTAATAGTCATACACCCTTCACAGATACCATTCTACAGGCTGAATACCCAAGGAAGTTTAACATGCCCACCATGCCCGCCTATGAAGGAAAAACTGACCCTAGACAACATGTAATGAGGTATGGATGGATGATGGATTCAGCAAGGGCCAACGACGCAACTAAGTGCAAGTGCTTTCCAATAACTCTGTCCGGAATTGCCACCATGTGGTTCACTCGACTTCCTCCACGGTCAATCTCAAACTTCGACGAATTAGCAAGGAAATTCATAGAACAATTCAGGATACACGCCACTCGACCCAAGGATGTGATGTCCTTATCAAGCGTGACCCAAGCTCCTAGAGAATCACTGAAAGTATACTTGCAGAGATTTCATGTTGCCGCTACTGAAGTGAGCAATCCAAACGACCACGCGATTTTGATGGCAGTAATGCGTGGAGTGGATCCAGACTCTGAATTTGGGGATTGGTTGGCGGGAAAGCCACCAGCTACGTTGGAGCGTTTCTATTCGAAAGCCCACCAGTTCATAAGGAGGGAAGAAGCTCGGTGGATAAGGAAAGACAAGGCACCAGGGTCCGTTCAGGAGTCTGTAAAGGGCAACATCGCCATGAAAGCAACCGACAATAACTCTGGAAAGGCTCAGGCCAGCGTCCAAAATAAGCCCGGGCAGTCTAAGGGAACTGAAAGTGGAAATCCTGGAAAGAAGAAGGAAACGGGGAGATGGAAGTCAAGGATCCCAACCTACAACGAATACACTCCACTGAATGCCTCTCTTGAAAACATCTACTTATCGACCTGCAACACTTTTCAATACAGAAAACCACGCCCTAAGGAATCAACAGAGGAGCAAAAGTGGACTGGAAAGTATTGCCGCTTTCACGAGTCTTATGGGCACAACACAGACGAATGCAGGCATCTCCATGACGCTATTGAGAAATTGATTAGGCAGAAGAAGCTGCAGGAATTCGTCAAAGATACGCCAGAAGGAAGACAAGAGACTTCAGACCCCGGACGTGGCCCAGCTCTACACCAACCAGAGCAACCTACTCAAACTGTGGGAAGATTGGTTATTAACACAATTGCTGGTGGACCTCATCCTACGGATAAAAATTGGCAGGAAATGGAGCGATATGCTAATTCCTTGAGACATACAGAGCATGAGTGCTGTTCAAATGTGGAGGATGGAACTCCCGCAAAGCAGCAACGCACGATGCACGACGATATTGTATTCAGGAATAGAGACACAGATAAGGTGGAAGCTCCCACCATCAATCCATTGGTCATATCCGCAACCATCGGACCGGCATTCGTAAGGAGAATCCTAATTGATTGCGGAAGTTCCGTTAACATCATCTTCAAGAAAGCGTATGACCAAATGAAGCTGGAGACTAAGGATTTGAAACCATCTAAATCCCGAATCCATGGCTTTAATGGCGCAGCAACAGACGCAGTAGGATATGTGGAGTTACTAGTTGAACTGGGACAAGGTGAACGCAGGAGAGTGCGAATCCTACCATTCATAGTGCTAGATGTTGATTCACCACACAACGTGTTTTTGGGACGACTAGCCGTCGCAGATTTCAGGGCAGTCTTGGCCCCGTGGTGTCTCACACTGAAATTCCCGACAGACAAAGGAGTTGGCGTAGTGCATGGCGACCAAGCAACCGGACGTGCAAGTTACGTGGCTGAGCTAAGAGAGGCTCAGCGCAGAGAAAAGGGGAAGACTGCGGACAGCATCGTCCGCATCCCGAATTCTGATGATTGACAATTAGCGCCCGAGCCCTGGCTCGGGCGACATTCTCGGATCGTTGGAGACATAGATCCGAGAGATGACAAAGGGGAACCCAGGGAACCAGACGCAGCACTGGCCGAACTAACAATTGATATTCCAGTTATCCACAGCGACCCGACATGAGTTCTTAAAATTGGGTCACAGCTCGATCCCCTAATGGCAGAGAATTTATCTGATTTCCTCCGAGCTAATCTTGATGTCTTCGCCTGGACACACTCTGATATGCGTGGGATTTCCCCTGCAATTGCGAGCCATATGTTGAATATAGACCCGAAACATGTACCTGTGAAGCAAAAAAGGAGAGGCATGGACCCGGAGAGGTCTACAGCTCTCAAAGAGGAGGCGGATAAACTCAAAGCCAGTGGGTTTGTCCGCGACGCCCTCTACCCGGAATGGGTGTCCAACCCTGTGTTGGTAAAGAAAGCAAACGGGAAATGGAGAACCTGCGTTGACTATTCCGATTTAAACAAAGCATGCCCGAAGGATAGCTTCCCGCTACCATGAATTGATCAGCTGGTCGATTCGACTGCCGGGCATGAGCTACTATCTTTTATGGATGCATACTCCGGGTACAATCAAATCCCAATGCACATCCCAGACCAAGAACACACCAGCTTCGTCACAAACGTCGGGCTGTATTGCTATGTAATAATGCCTTTTGGGTTGAAGAATGCAGGAGCAACCTATCAACGCCTGGTGAACCGAATGTTCAAGGATCAGATTGGTAGAACAATGGAAGTCTATGTGGATGACATGCTCGTGAAGTCACGACAGTCAAACGACCACATCCGAGACTTGGCAGAGATGTTCGGTGTACTAAGGCACTATGGGATGAAGATCAATCCATCAAAGTGTTCATTCGGCGTGGCATCAGGGAAGTTCTTGGGATTCATTGTGAATGCACGAGGAATTGAAGCTAACCCGAAAAAGATCCAGGCCATCCGAGATATACAGGAACCTAGAACCATAAAACAGGTACAGAGCTTGAACGGAAAAGTAGCTGCGCTCAGTCGATTCATATCCAGAGCCACAGATAAGTGTGTTCCTTTCTTCGATGTCATAAAGAAAGGAAAGAGAAACTTCGAATGGAGGACTGACTGCGAGGAAGCATTCCGAGCCCTGGTGAGACACTTGGAAAGTCCTCCAGTGTTGTCAAAACCAGTAGACCATGAGATGTTGTACGTATATTTGGCTGTGTCTCAACACGCTATCAGTACAGCCCTAGTTCGCGAAGAAGACAAGGTTCAAAGGCCGGTGTACTATGTTAGTAAACGACTGACGGGGGCAGAAAAGAATTATCCAAAGATCGAGAAATTTGCCTATTGCCTGGTGATTGCATCACGCAAGCTTCGTCCCTACTTTCAGGCGCACTCAATCAGTATTTACACTGACCAACCCTTGCGACAGGTACTCCAACGACCGGAAACTTCCGGTAGGATGCTAAAGTGGAACATCGAGTTAAGCCAGTTTGATATCACCTACCTGCCGCGAAGGACCATCCAAGGGCAAGCATTAGCTGACTTCGTTGCTGAGTTCACCATTCCGGATGAACCGAGTGAAAATCACAAAGTAATCCCTCCTGTCCGATGGAAGATGTTCACTGACGGGGCATCTAACGACCGTTGGTCGGGAGCTGGGATAGTTCTGGTAACTCCCGAAAACCGATCGATTTGCTACGCTTTGAAGCTCGAATTTACAGCGACAAAAAACGAAGCCGAATACGAAGCACTGATTGCTGGCTTAAGACTTGCCAATGAACTGAGGGTAAAGTCCATCGAAATCTTCTGCGACTCACAGCTGGTGGTATATCAGGTACGGGGAGACTACCAAGCGAAAGGACAGAGACTGGCTCCTTAACTTGCTCGGGTCCGGGAGCTACTAGTAAACCTGGAATATTATGACATTTCGCATGTCCCGCGCGAACAGAACAGGGAGGCCGACTCGTTGGCTAAATTCACGAGTACTGGCGATGCACAGCAGATGGGATTGTTCCCTGTCGGGACTCTGCTTGCTCCAAGTATAGACATGATGGAGATAGATCTCGTCTTGGAGACCGAACTCGAAAGGGGATCATGGCTGACCCCGATCAAACAATACTTGCTATACGGAGACTTACCTGAGAAAAGAAGCGAAAGACGCCAAGTCCTTCGTAAGGCTTCGCGTTATGTAATGCAAGACGGGATAATGTATCGGAGGGGATTCTCGACCCCCTTACTCCGGTGCGTGGCCCATGACGAGGTAAAACGGGTGTTGGAAGAAGTCCACGAGGGAGAATGTGGTGATCGTACCGGGGGGCAAACTTTGGCGAGGAAAATCCTCCGCTATGGATATTATTGGCCGACTGTAAATCGGGATGCTGCAGACTATGCGAGAAGATGCGACAAATGCCAGATATATGCAAAGATTCCGAGAGCTCCGCCAACGGAACTCACACAAATGGTTAGTCCCTGGCCATTTGCAATGTGGGGAATCGACCTAATTGGATCTCTGCCCATAGCCAAAGAAGGCGCGAAATATGCAATAGTGGCAGTCGATTATTTCACTAAGTGGGCGGAAGCAGAGCCAATGGCCACAATCACCACCAAGAAAGTCATTAATTTCGTTGTACGAAATATCATATGTCGTTTTGGCCTCCCACGGACCATCATAACGGACAACGGAACTCAATTCGAAAGCAAGGAATTCAAAGAGTTCTGTCAGAGGTATGGCATTGAGAAAAGGTTCGCAGCAGTTGCTCGCCCGAAGGCGAATGGGCAGGTAGAAGCCGTCAATAAAATCATCAAGTCCATATTGAAGAAGCGTTTGGAAAAGGCTAGAGGCAAGTGGGTGGATGAACTCCCAATAGCGCTTTGGGCCTATAGAACTACCCACAAGACCGCGACTGGCCACACACCATTCGCACTGGCGTATGGCACGGAAGCCGTCATACCCGTAGAACTTGAAGTTCCGTCACACCGGGTAACCTATTACGATCCTGCGTCAAACCAGGATCTCCTATTGGAATCATTAGACTTCATTGATGAGAAACGCGAAGAAGCTGATTTGAGAGCAGCCTCATACAGACACCGAGTCGCTAAATATTATAATGGAAAAGTCCAGCCAAGAACCTTTAGTGTGGGAGATCTCGTTTTGAAACGAGTCTTTCCGACCCCTTCGCACATGAATCCCGCATGGGAAGGTCCATACGTCATCGAACGGAGGCTTGGAGAAGGAACTTTCAAGCTAACGACCGTCGATGGTGCGACACTCCCTCGAGCATGGAACAACGAGCATTTGCGGCGTTATTACACTTAGTCTATTTCCTTTATGTGGTAGTTGCATTTATTTCCAGTATGCTCTCTTCTTGGCATGTAATAAGATAATCTAGCTTGTTTTCATCAATAAAGGCTTGAAGCCATCTTTTCCATGAATGACCAATGTCTCTTCGTATGATATTCCTATGACGCGCAATTAAAAATTATGATATCCTGGCTAGCGTACGAACGCTTATAATAAATGACAAAAAATCTCCAAGTCCCCAGAGTGCAGACTGGAGTACTCTAAGTCCCCAGAGTGCGGACTCTAGTATGAACGACAAAAAATCTCCAAGTCCCCGGAGTGCGGACTGGAGTACTCTAAGTCCCCGGAGTGCGGACTCTAGTATGAACGACAAAAAATCTCCAAGTCCCCGGAGTGCGGACTGGAGTACTCTAAGTCCCCGGAGTGCGGACTCGAGTATAAAGATTCAAAATCTCCAAGTCCCCGGAGTGCGGATTGGAGTACTCTAAGTCCCCGGAGTGCGGACTCGAGTATAAACGATTCAAGATCTCCAAGTCCCCGGAGTGCGGACTGGAGTACTCTAACTCCCCGGAGTGCGGACTCGGGTATAAACGATTCAAGATCTCCAAGTCCCCGGAGTGCGGACTGGAGTACTCTAAGTCCCCGGAGTGCGGACTCGAGTATAAACGATTCAAAATCTCCAAGTCCCCGGAGTCCGGACTGGAGTACTCTAAGTCCCTGGAGTGCGGACTCGAGTATAAACGATTCAAAATCTCCAAGTCCCCGGAGTGCGGACTGGAGTACTCTAAGTCCCCGGAGTGCGGACTCGAGTATAAATGATTCAAAATCTCCAAGTCCCCGGAGTGCGGACTGGAGTACTCTAAGTCCCCGGAGTGCGGACTCGAGTATAAACGATTCAAAATCTCCAAGTCCCCGGAATGCGGACTGGAGTACTCTAAGTTCCCAGAATGCGGACTCGAGTATAAACGATTCGAAATCCCTAAGTCCCCAGAGCGCGGACTCGAATACAAATGACTCAAAATCTCCAAGTCCCCGGAGCACGGACTGGAGTACTCGAAGTCCGGTATATAGACTTAATTATGAGCAGTTCAGACCTCCGAGTTCCTTGAATAGGAACTACGACGCAAATGACTTGGATATGTCAAGTCCCCAACATACGGGCTATGAAATATTCTAAGTGCTTGAAGCACCAAGTGGAGATTGATCAGACCAGGGAAGCTCCCAAGCCATGTAAAGACGAACCAAGAAGTCTAAATTAGCCATAACAATTCAGATTTCAATCACAACCATAAAAGAAACTGAATAATAAAAGTCTTTTGAGAAGACAAAAGTGAAGATCAAATTTTATTCACAAAGAGCTTATTTACACAGTCTACAAAAATTAGTACATGACTTAAACTAGTTCTCGTTGAACGGGGACGACGGTCATTTCTTGTGTTTCTTTGACTTCTTCCCGGATGGTTCCTTCCCAGAGCGCTTACTCTTGGAATCCTTCCCTGATGGAGGGGTGACGACCGAAGACGTAGGGGGAACATCCATGGGCTGGGACTTGCCAGGAAGAATGACCTTCAATGGCTTGTTCAGAGGATCGTCCAGGTCCACTTCACACGGCTCGACCTTGACTGAGGTCGTATCTCTTTTCTATTTCTCGAGCTGTTCCTTCATGCTCAAGTCGGATGTGTGCTCAGAGGCGCCTGTGGTTTCTACTTCGAAACTCTCCGAGGAAGAGTCAGATTTGCCTTCATCCAGCGCCCCGATTACTTGAGCATCTGGACCAGGATCTCCGCGGACTTGAGTAGCCTCACTCGCCTTTATCTCCACCTCCTTGGCGGCATCGCTTCTCGGAGTGGGCTCGGGGTCAGAACATCCTGCACAGAAGACACGAAAATAAACAAGTGTTAGAACACAACAACTTCTGAGGGAACGAGGAAGATCTTTGTGAAGCCCAGAGGTTACTCACCAGATGCCGGTGGGTTCTCAGTCGCCAGGGGTGTCCCGCCCTCCGGGATGGGGGATAAAACATGAACGCCAAGCCCGGGGACTTCCAGGTCGTAACCAACGTGCTGCTCGAAGGGGTCAAGTGTCGACCGACTGGCCGGTTGGGTAGGCACGTGAACTGGGGGCACAACGCCGGAAGGGTCCGTAGCCACCTCTTTCCCTTTCCTGGAGGCAGAACCTTTGTTGTAGAGGGCTTTAGCCGCCGATAAATCTGAAGGCTCTTTCCCCCTCAGGAATTCTTTTATCAATGCTTCTTCGTCGACCACATCGGCGCCGCTCTCAACCTTCCTGATCTGAATCAGGGTCTCCCATGCCTCGGCCAATGACTCAAGGTAGCCGTCGCCCAGAAAAGTTAGATCTCGATGCATGAGAACTCGGGCATTGAACTCAGCGATGAGCGGGTCGAATTCAATCTTTATCTCCTCCCTACCTTCTTCCCTAGCTGCCTCAAGGCGAGAGTCGACATCGGCAGTTGCTATCTTTTTACCCTCCTCACGGGCTGCATTCTTTAGGGCCTCAACTTTGGAGAGATCGTCCTCTAGTTTCTCCTTTAAGAGCCGGGTGGCGACGATCTCATCACAATAGTGCTGTTCCTCAACCTGGGCGGCCACTTTCTCTTCCTTCTCCTTATTGAGTTGCTCCTCGAGCTCCTTAACTCGCCTATTAAGCACATCTTGCTCCTTTTGGACGGAATCTTTCTCCAAAGCTAATGCCCCCACACCGTTGAACCGCTTCATCGAGCTCTTTCTTATGAGTCAAATCAAGGCGGGAAACAGCCTCGGCGGTGTCCTTGACGAGTAGCTTCAAGCTCGGACTTATAGGCGACAATTTCTTCATCCTGAGCCTTAATGATATCCCTGTCATGAATAGCTTCAAGCTTTAGGCGGTCAATTTCGTGCTGGCGCTCCATAGAGACTTCAGAAAGTTTCTCGGCCAGATGGACGAACGCGTCATGTTGCACGTAGACGTCATTGGTACAGGCGATAGCATTCTGTTTGACATCTCCGGGAATAGGATGAATCGCCTGAAGGAACTTTAACCCATCAAAACAAATCTTCGAAAACTTAGCCTTAAGTTCGTTTAATCTCTCCGACACTGTCGGGTCCGTTACGGGAGCGGGAGGAGACGACTTTGAAAGTTCGCCCTTCCTATGAGAATCTCGGGAGTGCCGGGTAGAAGAAGAGTCAGAGTGTTGGTCCCGGGGAGCATCAGAATGCGACCTCTTATGGCCACGTTTTCCTTTGCTTTGCTCCTGATAAGAAGAGGTCTCCTGGCGGTGCCCGGGCTGATAATAAGTTTTCTTCCAGGATGACGAGTCCCGGGCATGATAATCTCGGTCGCTGTCACTGTCTCTGTCTCGGCGCTTCCCGAGCCCCGAGTCCCGACCAGACTGGCATAAAGTCGACGAACCGCGAAGGCGGTCGTATCCGTGAGAGCGCCCCATGTCACCTGCAATCAAACAATAGCGAATTAGCGAAAGAGCGGAATGATGAAAGAAAAGTAGGTGCAAAGTGAAATGCATGTGTCTGTGTGTGTCCTAGTGCTACCCCCCGACGGACCAGTGGCTTTGCTAACGGGGGTCTTTTCCCCTTGGATCGGGGCCGGGACGCCCGCATCGCCCCTGACGGGCGAGCGAAACTTAAACAGCTCCGGGTCGTTGAAATCATAGTTGAGAAAGTCGTCGGGAATGGAGAGGTTCGATAAGCCCTTAAGAGAACTTTCAACGCGCTGTGAAGAAGCCTCTTTCTCTGGCTGAATAGGCGTAACTTTGGAAGTCCCACCAACTTTCTCCTTCCTCGACTTGCACGCCAGCTTCTTTTTCCCCTTCGAAGGGGAAGACGACGTTTCAATATCATGAACTTCGGCTGCAGAGCCTAAATCCTCACCTTGCTTTTCAGGTGGCTCGCTTGGAATTTCCCCTTCTTCCGGAGCTTCAAGAGAAGGGAAAACGGATGATTCAGGCAGTTGTTTCCCTCTGATGTGTACGGGCTTGGGAAGCGAGGCGCCCTCTGGAAGACTAACCCGGCGGCCAAGGGCTAGCAAACCAAACTTTGATAATGACTCATTGGAAATGAGGGCTCGGATATCTCGCTCTTCAGCAGGAAGAGCTCTAATGGCGTCGACAGCATCGGAGTACCCCCGGCCCTCGGGACGTGGAACGAGATCTGAAAAAATAGAACAATGAGTTAGGAGAAGTTCAACCTCAATCGGGAACGGACATCAACTCAGAGAAAGGACTTACTTCCTTCAACCCACCGTCTCGCAAAGCCTTGGGGGCAGCGCACGTAAAACCACTACTGTTTGTACAGGGCGAATTTGCTACTCCAAGTGCTAGTGAAAAGTTGGCACTTCCGATGTGGCTCAAGAAACATGTAAGAGGGGCTTTCTCCCTGTTTCTTGGTCATATAGATGTACCTTATATCGCCGGGAGTTGGAGGCCTGGAGAAGACGGCCATGAAAAGCATGTACGTGCCATAAATGAAAGCGTGACCATTTGGATGAAGTTGAGACGGGGCGACGTCCAGATACTGCAGCACGTCGCGAAGGAATAGATTGAAAGGTGGCACGCTACCAACCCAGCACATTAACTTGCTACACGCCGTATATCCCGCTGGGGGCAGATGTGGGCGGTCGTGTCCCGATGGAACGAGCACGTCAGCAAACGGAATGCCATGAATAGAACATATCCGCTTAAGAGCGGCCTCAGTGACTCTCGAAGCCTGTGAGTCAACTGGGTCATCCAGTAAAATCGACGATTCCAAAGTATCAGGAGCCCAGTCATGAGCGGGAGAAACTGACGGGTCAGTTGTGTCGGGGACCGTTCGCTTAGAAGACGGCCTAGGTTTGTCGGAAAGTGTAGCAGAACTAGATCTTTTGGACATCTTGAATAAATAGCAGACCCAACCAAGCACCTGTGTGAACTATACTAAAAAAATGATCGACGTTAGAATTAACAACGCAGATAACCCCCCCCCCCCCCCCCCCCCCCCGTGTGGTGTGTGAACTAGTGCAAACAATCGTGCATAAGCATTTAATATAACGTCAAGCCTAAAAACATCGCTTCCGAAAACCGTCATCGCTGACGGTCTCCGAAAGCCTTCTGAGTAACGACTGCAGTAAGACACTAGAGGTATTTATGTATGGTCGGCATGTTAAGTATATTCGGCATTTGCTTGCTTTTGGCATTTAGGTTTGTTCGGCACCTAGTTATTGTAACATCCCGCCTTTTCGCACACTTAAACCGACACACGTGCCAGTTCAAACCATACGGAAGGGCGGATTGTTATGGGGTAAATAAGAAAAACAGAGAAGAAATAAAAACAAAACAGAATCTCACAGCGGAAGGATAAAATATAATAATAAATATACAGTTCAAAACAGTTTACAAACACTTGATTTGCTTTATACAATAAATATCAGAGTTACACATACCAATACAATCAATGCAGCGGAATAGAAAGAGTGTGGTGCAATACTATAAATAATAATAATACGGATTCTTCGTCTTCGTCCTCCAAAGTTAAAGTCTTCGATCCTGAAATGCTCGGACTGACCCGAGCGAATTTGAAAAGACAAAAACACTCGAGTCAGAACTAAAAGATCTTATGTGAGTTAAATTAACAGAAATAAATATGAGTACAGTAACTCAAGAGATGTTCGGGATTTACATCTCCTAAGGATCCGTTAAACTATTTACTATGTAGTATATTGCGCTATTATAATAGTGTCTATTTATAAAGTAAACTTACTTTTTAATAGCGTTAAGGGGTTACCCATATAGCCCTTAACACAAATAATGCCAATAGTCTATACAGTACCGTAATACCTCCTGATCGGGAAGCTACCAGAGGATACTCCATAGGTACGACACAAATAGAAATTCGTAGTAAAGGCTCGGTATGGTAGGTGACACGGCACAACTAGGCAATGCCAGGGTAGATATACCAATTGCTATCCAGGCTGGTGGAAATGCGTAGCCGCAGTTACCGCCCACCTCGGACTAACTCCCCAAAATCAAAATATAGAAGTGGCCACTGAATCAATCCAAAATCAAAGTATAATATCGAAGAGGAGGGTCCGATCAGAGGAATGACCTCATTGGCCTGAGAATCGCTCATGTTTTAGCCACCTTATGCCAACTCACGGGAGTCGGGTCCACGTATTTACCTTACAGGAAACGTCGCCACCACCTACTTCATTCTGGAATCTCCACCGCGTACACGGTTAGTCAAAGTGGTTTTCGGTATCGACAGAGAGTATGTCAGATACCCGATCCCGGTCTCTTTGCCAACCCATCGTTATTATAACACCGCGGTCATTTAAAAATAGGTTATACTTTAAAAATCAGAATAAACATTCCATTTCATAACCATGAATACGATATCATTTCAAAACCCAAAACCATATTTTATCACTTATCCCAAATATAATTCTTTTCCAAAATCAAAATGCTTTAACTTCATATCGTCTGAAAATCAAATATTTTCAAAGCATAGTATTTTGAAAATCATAATTTAAAACCATAACTTCTATAAAAAAAACTTGAATGGTTTGGACATTCAACGGTATATGAATTAAATGGTTTAACTTAAATGTTACTTTGTAAAGAAAATAGTTCTCATGGCTTTACAAATACATTTCTTTATTAAAGTCTAAACCAAAATTTATATTATCTCTCTCAAGTTCCAAAACCACTTCAATTTATTTATATATACGTATATCCATTTTGAGTAACAATATTTCAAACTAAAATTGGATTTTATTCTTTCAACAGATCAATTGTTCTATTAATTAGTCTTGAATATTCACATAAAATCCATAAATAATAAGACTTCAATTTCTAGTAATAAAATATATATATTTTCCCAATTCAAATTATACTAGAATATTCATTTCAATTTATTTTGGGAAAAATCCAATTATAAATATCATATCTTAAAATTTCCAAACTTAACATTTAAACATATGATATAAATTATTAAACTCCATTTTCTTAATTTTTTTCCATTTTTAAATAAAGATTTTTATACACCTTTTAATTTCAAAATTTTCAACTTCATATGTATATATATGGAAGAATAATATTTATACAATATAAAATTTAAGATTTTTAGAAACCGTATTCCATCCAAACCATAGAAATCACATTTAAATAGTTATATATAGACCGCGGTGCCTGTATAAAATTTTCTATCCTATGGTCAAGTGATACGGATATTTATCATTTCAATCCGCAATTTAAAAGATATAAAATTTTGCGGTTGTATATCATTTCAAACCACAATCCCGAATGAAATGAAATATGCATGATAATTCGCAATTTTATGATATTCAATAAACATCCATCAACATCATCCATCATCCAATCAAAATCATCAAGCAATATCAATCAATAACAATTTATATTTGATAATAGATAACAGGTAATAACTGGCAATTTTATTCAGATTAAATTTAACAACTATTAATCTAATAGTTTATATTCAGTAATAATCTATATAACTGTTAACTAGCAGTTTATAGGCAAACAAATAAATTCTAACTATCAAGTAATACGCAATAAATAAATTAAATTAACAGTTAAACTTAATAAATGCAATTCAACAAATATGAGTGAAATAAACATGCCAAATACTCATAAATAAATTACTATTCATTTCTAAAATTAATTTAACAAATATAAAAGCTTCTAGTAGTTGTGAGTGGGTTTTAAACACTCACCTTTGGAATTTAAATCGAATTTAAATTCAATTTAAACTCAAAATTTTGACGGTCTCCAAATCCATCCAAACCAGCGTCAAAACGTCAGAAATTCCGATACGATCCCAGCAAAACAAACCGCGCGTGAATCCGAGCTCGTATGCAAAAGTTATGGAAATTTGAAAAATGGAAAAATTCTGGTCCTGGGTCGACTTCGGGTTCGACTTCGGTGCGCCGCCTCAATTCCCCGGTGCTTGCTTGGAGTTTTCGCCAAAACGACCCGGAGCGACCCGAGTCATTTTCTTCCTGACCCGAAGTTACTCTAGGGTTTTCTCCCCTGAAACCCGAAGCGCGACCAGAAGCTGCTGCAGATCCGAATTTTTTTTTTTTTTTAAATTTGAATTTTTTTTTTTTTGAACTGACTGGATCTAGGGTTAGCACCCATTGAAGAAGAAGAGGAGCTTGAAGAAAGTATACGCTCAGATGAAAAGAAATTAGGTGGAGGTTAGGGCTTGTAGCTAGGTTTATATAGAGGGGTTAGAGATAGAGTAGATAGACCGTAGAATGAACGTGCGGAACAAACTATGGCCCAAAAAGCCCGCTATGCCTCCGGAACCGAATTTATTAAATCTATATATCCAAATAGGTAATTTAAAATATTCTGAACGCGATGGAAAAAGTTTCACGTCCAAATTTGATCGTATGAAGAAGTTATGCTGAAAACAAAATTTCCAAATTGATTCAAATTGATTTTAATTAAATTTGATTTCAAGGCGTTTCACGCCCGTACGATCAAACGACAAGTTCGATCGATACAAAACTTGAAACCCTATAATAATTCACCAATACGGATCCGATGAAACTGGTTTCATCGAAATCCGAGTCCGTGACAAAAAAAGGCTATTTTTATATTCATTAAATAAATCAAAATAAATTACAAAAATCCAAATTTTATATTATATTCTAAAATTGTCCAAATTTTATTACTTATATAATTTAATCAATTTCAAATGATTTAACAAGCTTGGATGTGAATTAAAATTATAAGTATATCAATTTGCAGTGTTAATTTCTGCACTTTCCTATATTTAAGAATTATAAAATTAAATGCTCAAAACCCCGTATATTAGATTTTAACTTTTATATACTCATTCTTTATCCAAATAAGGATGCCACATACTTTGGTTCATGATTCACAATATTATTCTTAAAGTTCATTTTAAATTTCAGTAACGTAATATTTAACGTTAAATTCCCTTTATTTATGCAATAAGCGCAATTATTGAATTTGATACTCAAATTGATTTATAGATTCTGCTTTCAAAAAATCTATATCAACAATTTGGTCTAATTATAAATAGAATAAGTATTAACCTCATCTTATAGAATTAATTATTGCAATAAATCCAATTTACCATATCTTAAATCCAAATTAATAGATAAAGCTTGATTCCTTTATTAACTCCTTTGGTTTTCAATTAACCTTTTATGGTTAATATAAATTCCAATGTATAATTGAAACCTTATTTCCATTTGATTTCACTATTTCATTAAAAATCCTCATATTCCAGCTAAATTTCAACTAACGTATAAATTAGCTATTTCAGTTTCATTTAATTGCGATTATCATACTATAGAAATTAAATTCCATTAAATAAATAAATAAATGTTGATTCCCATCTAATTACATTATATTACATTGGTACTTCTATTTACAACTTAGCTTTGTATAAATGTTTGAATGTAGAATCTTGTCTATTTCACGTATTAATTAAGCCTTAAAAATCAATTAATACTATATCCTTGGTCTAACCTCATTTTACCCATATTTATATTAATATATCCTTTGAATTAGGTAAATTACCATTGATTATCTACCTTAACTTATCAGACTCCACTAACGTAATGGTTAAATATTAATTCCATTTGTAAAAAAAAAACAATCCATAAGATTTGCATTTCACATTGCAAATGAATTCATAAATCTTGGCTTTCTTTTTCTTTGCTTCTTAAAGGCCAAATCAAACTACCCTATCATCACTAATTTATGGCAATTAATTGCAATTGATTCTCCATTAAACTACATAAGTTATCCAATTGAAACCTAAGTGAAACGTTTATTTATTTAAAAATCCTACTGTTTAAAAGAGTATATCATCTACGGTATAATTTACATTTGACCTGATTTCTCATATATTTCACACAACAGTGAATTCCAATTTCTACCAACATTATGTTTAATATAAATTGGAAATCCAAATCATTGGTATTTCACAACCTTATTGCGTACATTTACGTATAGTTACACTAAGTCCATACACTGATTCATGAATTCATTAATTAATACACAATTTTCCTTTGTTTTCTTATATTAAGTTTATTACCGTTTTTAAGTACATTCATTATCGAACAATATTCATAAAGAAAATTATCTACACTTATTGCATTGGTTTATTCAACGGTCACCAAATGAAACAATCCTACTATTTATTTTAATATTAAATGAATCCCATTCTAGTAAATATTTTATTAATATTCACTAATTCAACATTTATTGGTTTCTTAACATTAACTTTTAACAAAGTGTGACAATTACATTATCCAAAACTATTGTCATAAAAATTAAATTGTTACATTAAATTCCAATTACTATAACAAATTACTACATTTTCTCAAATAAATCTTAAAGCCTTTTTTTTTCTAAATCAGGTTAGAAATTATATTAATTTAACTCATTTAATATTATTAATTTAACGGGTCGTTACAGTTATGTTTGGCATGATAGTTTGTTCGGCATTCACTTGGGTTCGGCATTAAGGTCTGCTCGGCGCCTAGCTATGTTCAGCATGTTAAGAGTGTTCGGCATTTAGGTATGTCCGGCATGTGTATGTGTTCGGCATTAGGGTTTGCTCGGCATCTAACTACGGTCGACAGGACGGTTTGCTCGGTTAACTGATGGCTCGGCAAGGCCATTGTTCGGCCTACATCCATCGTTCGGCCAAAGCTCAGTTTGCACTGAGAATGTGACGTTCGGCCAGAGTACAATTCGGCCAAATCAACGCCCGGCCTTGCCGCTGGATCACACTTCACCCTTCTAACACCTTTGTTCGGCCATCGTTACGCCGTGCCAACTAAGATCAAGACCGAGTCCAAACACTCGGCATATCCTCCATACCTTCCTCTCCTCCACCGAACACCCACTAAAAACCCTGCCAGGCATTCGAATTTAGCTCTCTCTCACCCTATGTGACGCCCCACCTCTATACCCACGCTAGCCAAGAACACTACGGTGTAGTGCTGTCAACTAGCGCGGAGAATAAGGCTGTTGAGGAGCGACCGTCCGTGTAATTTCTTATCACACGGTGGCTATAAAATGATCTTCGGAAACAAATATAGAAGTAAGCATAACATGCAAATCAATCACAGATATCCATATCACAAAGGCGGAAAGAGATATGAATATATATCACATAAAAGTGTACATCAGAGTAGTGGTCTAAAAAGATCCACGATAATACAAAAGAATAGCAACGCGTGCTATACAAAAGAATACAACTATGAGTCTATATCTCAAGTGTAAACAACAAAAGCTGCTAATCTAAACAAGTAGCCAAAAGTCTGAGTAGTGAATCACTGGGGGAGGAGTCAAGCAGTAGCACCTGTAACATCTCGGCCTGACCCGAGTATTATTTATAAGAAAATAATAAACGGATCAGTCTAGCTATAAATATCAGATGACATGATATAAAATAAAAGATATGGCATAAACATAAAATATCCATACTGACATACTACTATAAGTATGCAATTAATGATCAACAGGAGATCAACCGATAAGAGATAAATCAATATCACAAGAATCTTCTCAAAGATCCAAAGAGGGCATCATACCCTAAACTTGTACTCATGACAAGTCAAAGAGATAAATTCCAGAAATCAACACAAGAAATCCAGAAATCATAAAAAGGGAAAGAGGCCTATCACATGACGGTCCGAAGACCATGGGGAGCTACCCCACATGTGTGAATGGAATCACACAGCTTGAGGTCAAAGACTAACCAAAAAGCAGAAAGGTATGTGTGAATGAAATCACACAAGTGGTGTCTAGTCTAACCTTGCAATGAAAGAGACATCGCGCAATTGCTAGTCTAATTCATAAAGCGATCATCAAGATCAACGAGAAGTGTCAATTACACTAAGCTAGTAAATATAGAAGTTTAGCTTCATGTCCCATAACCACTTGCTTAACTTAAATATTTACGAACAAACTGTAAATCTTCACTAATAAAATTGTCACAAGAGGTTCAATCGAACAAGTCCAAGAATTAACCGACGAAGTGAACGCAAGCGTTTCATACCACTTGTTTTACTAAGTCGTTTAATTAGATTTCTCGTCCGAGTGAGGTAAAGGCTTGTATATACTAATAGATTGGAAAATGGTTTAAGAAAAGAGCTTTGTTATTAAAAATAGAGTTGAAATCGTTTGTTAAAAGAGTTTTGATATTTACTACTAGTTTTGAAACCTTTATATTTTAAAGTGACAAATCACAGAAGCGTTTGTAGAAACAATCAATCACAAAGGTCACATTCGAAGATGTGATAAAAATCCAAGGAAATCAGCTCAGCAAGTTCTGTTGAATATTTTTCAGATAAGATCCCCTACGGAGGGGGGGTCCGGGGGGGGTGGCAACCCCCCAAGGTGGGGGTGCGGGGGCAACGACCTAGTGAAGACAAAATGAGGTCTAACGACCTAAAAGTTAAGGGTCCAACGACCTATAGGTTCACGCGACCTAGGTGGAATGCGACCTACGAGATAGGCAAGTGGAACGACCTAAAGATGAATGGGTCGAACGACCTAACGTGAGCACAGGTGAAGCGACCTATCGATCCAACAACCTAAGGGGAAAAGGCAATCTAGGTCTAACGACCTAACTGCTCACGGCCTAAGGGTCTAAAGGGTCAAACGACCTAGTGGTGTTCGCGAGTTAGCCGAAGAGAGCGACCTAAGAGAGACGAGCGACTTAAGGAACTCGCGACCTAACATTTGAATAGGTCAAGCGACCTAAGTGGTCAGGCGACCTAAGGTCTTAGGACCTAATGACCTACGGTCTAAAGGCCACGCGACCTAGAGGATCTGCGAGCTAATGAGGCCGACCTAAGGTGCAAGCGACCTAAGGGACAACGGGCTAAAGTATGGTACGCGACCTAAAAGATGGCGCGACCTAAGGTGAGAGCAGGTCGAGCGACTTAAGGCGATGCGCGACCTAAGACCTAGCGACCTAAAGGGATGCCCGACCTAAGAGAGACATCAGGTCGAACGACTTAAGGGTGATGCGACCTACGACCTAAGCGCCATACGACCTAAGCTCAAATACGAGCTATGAGCTAGCGACCTATGACCTAAGCTCAAATGCGAGCTAAGGCCTACGACCTAAGGCCCTAACGTACTAACATTTGTCGCGACCTAAGTGGTGACGACCTAACAAGGAAAGGCTGAGCGACCTAACGCTGCAGAGGGGATTTAAGGCCAGAAACGACCTACGACCTAAACGCCATACGACCTAACGTGAAACGACCTAACTCCGAAGTGAAAATTCAAGGCAGTGCGACCTAGCGCGCTAACACGCGAACGACCTAAGGGTTAGGTCGCGAGCGACCTAACTCCGAACACACGAAAATGGCCAGAACGACCTAAGTGCAGAAAATTCACCAAAACGCTAAAATTTGGAGTTTTTCGCCAATCTAATCCAAACCAAATGCAAATGTGCATGCAAAAGTGATAGGGAATCATTCCCAATAGTCCAATATAGTTATAGACTAGATTTGTGAGATAAAAATCTCACCTTTGCTCCAAAACCCAATGAAAATGAAGAACAAAGCTTGAAGGCAAATGGAGAAGCAACCACAAGCTTGAATCCGATGTCTTCTTCTTGAATTTGGAGTTGAATGTTGGAGTTGCAATAAAACAAAGACTTTGGAGTTTTAATTTCTCATTCCATTCACCATTTTTGTTGAAGCTTTAGTGTTTGGAAATGAAATGAAGCAATGAAGAAGAAGGGGGGTGGAGCTTGGGCCTAATGGGCTAAAAGTCCAAACCAAAGGCTCGAGTGAAAAAGTGGTGAAATTCCACTAACCCCAAACATATCAATGTTTATACTTAGAAGATTGCAAACGACGTTTCGAACTCAATGGAAGTGGTCTCGAGTCCTAATTTGACCGTTTGCAAAAAAAGTAGCTTCGGACCAAAATCCGATTAACGATAAAATATTTAAATAAAATATTTAAATATAAAAATCGATAAATATGCGGGTTGTTACACCCTACCTCTAGACGCTCGACCTTAGAAGCGCTCCAAATCGAACTCAATTCCTCACCAACATTAAATCTATGCGAATCGATGGGAAATTGCCAGAAAAGGAACACGGGTGAGAAGACCGTACCTAGTACGTGAATCGAGCGTAGGAAAGTTATGAGGAACTCTTGAATTCTGATCGCACGAATGGCTTGAGAGCTCGGAATTGTAAAAGCAAGAAGTGAGAAAAGAGAAGGAGAAGAGGTCGGGTTTTATAAGGGAAAAGAGGAAGTTGAAGAGTTTCTGACCGGCTCTACCGGTCAAAATGCTACCGTCACTTGTCTCGTTCGGCTCGATCATTCGGCATACAAAGTCACTCGGGGTAACGCATCGTTCGGCCCTTCCCTGCTGCGTTCGGCCAAGGGAGCCTTATGACCCTCAAGGGTGACGACCAAGGTTTAATCAAAGTGCATCACGATCGGTCACGTAATAAACTTTGGGGGGCAAGTGTTTCCCAAGGGATTGACCAGGCAACTTAGTACTCGGCCAGAAAGAAGTGCTCGGCACAAAGTAGCGCTCGGCATCAGGAGAGCGTTCGGCCAAATTAGGATGTTCGGCCTCCAGGATACGTTCGGCATCCAGGACACGTTCGGCATCCAGGATACGCTCGGCATTGAATGCCGTTCGGCCAATTAAGATCGTTCGGCCAAAAAAGAAAGGTTGTTCGGCCTCCCACATGCGTTCGGCCAAGTACGTTCGGCGAGCCTAGATGGTTCGGCATTCTAGCTTGATTCAGCGAACCCCGATCGTTCAGCATTCATGCCCCATTCGACCTGCATCTCTCATTCAACCTCCCGCCTCGCTCGGTCTAAAGATGGAAGACTCGGCATGGCTCGTTCGGCATAAGGAGGGAAGGCTCGGCATGCTTCGTTCGGTACAAGAAGGAAGACTCGGCATGCCTTGTCCGGCCTCCCTGGTTCGGCATACAGTATATAAACTACTTGGACCAAGTTATTCGACCACCTGGCCCACCAGGGAAGTCCAACCCACTTTCGTCTATAAATAGAGAGGCAGGGGCACAGAAAACAGGAGGAGATTTTTAGAGAGCACTGGGAAGACTCTGCCATTTTCAAGACTCATTCAAGACTTATTTCTTTTACTTTGCAATTGTATGCTAATACTGAAGGACGGATTGTATCTGTAATCAAGTATCTAGTGAAGAAATAAAGATCAACTTCAAAGTGGACGTAGGCTACAACGCCGAACCACTATAAATTATGTGTTCTCGTCTCCCGCATTTTAATTTATATTATCTTCTCTATTTTAATTTATCTTCTTCATTAATCTCTCTACACAAACTCTCTAAGGGTGTTAGTGACCAATTTTGGCGCTAACAACGTATTAATTAATTAACATAATTTGAACTTTATTTCAAATAAATTCATTGACCAATTAATTAGGTAATTGATAATAGTTGTACCCTTAATTTATTTCCAAATATCGTACTACCTAATTTCCTTTAATTGCAATTTGATTTCCTAATCTTATGCACATACTAAAGAAATAAATATATATATTGATTGATTCGTTTTTCTCATTCATTACTTTAATATACCCCTTTTAACAACTCCTAACAATTGTCTTTACATTTCACACAAATGTAACATTTAATTACATTTATTACAATTCAATGTTGGCATTTATTTCCATACTACTGATTGCATTCACTTATATTCTATCCTTTTACTTTACTTTTTACTTCTTACAACCTTTTTCTTTTATTCATTGGTTTAAATGTTTATTTTAATTATTCTTTTATTACTTACAAATCTTATTTCATTCATGAATGCCATCATTTATCAATTATTACATAATTTCATTTATTAATATTCATGTTATTCATGTTTAATTCAATTCCTTTGCACATTAATTCATTTACTAAAGTTTACAATCATTTATTTATATTACTTACCTTCTTATTATATTAAATTAGTATCATTTCAATTATACTTATGGTTATAACATTTCATTAGTTAATTCAATATTCCTGTTTGTTTCTTTTATTAAACTTATAACCAAGTATGACAAATTTCATAATTTCAATTGATTGCACTTACATTTTGAATTTATAAATCTTAATTTCAATTGTTATATTTAAATTTCTAACATTTGCTTCATTATAACTTCTAAGATTTTTATTTCTTCCTAAATTTAATTGCAAAATTTAAATTAAACTAACAAATTTATTAAACAAAATTTACGGGTCGTTACACTCTCCCCCGCTCAAAACTTTTCGTCCCCGAAAAGGAAAAGGAGGGAAAAGAAGAATTAAATAAACAATACGTCTTATTCAAATTATTAACTTTATAAACATATAATGTACAAAATTTATTACTTTAAATAAAATATACCTATTTTATAACCATTAAATCTTTATACTTAAATTATTAAAGTTTGGAAATCATTTTCAAAAAAAATTCTAAGTCCAAAATTTACAAAAAAATTCGGCAGAGTCCCCTTTGTACGGAGAGGCTCGGGAGAAAATATAATATCAAAATAACGATATACATATACTTTCCAAAATAATGTATCGCAACATGGGAAAAATAATAAAATAGCGCTATAAAACCGTAATCCGAGATCGTACCATTTTGTCGGGCAATTAACGCTTAATTATGAAACCAAAAGCAGTAGCAATTGCTTTCATAACCTGTATTTCACTTATATAATCTGATAAGAGTTAGCAATTATATAGAATGAAATATTTAAATTGTTCAACCACAAACAATCAACTCAACAACCAATTGCAACAAACAGCATACAACCTTCATACAGAATCAACACAATTCAATCATTCATTCAAACAAAACAAACAGTTGTTTGGGTTCAAAACTTCAAATTGTATAGAATGAAATTAAACTACTACGTTTACCCTTCACTCAACGGTCTTAGGTGAAACTAAATAGATTATTCTTCATCCAAACAAATTCAAAGCGTCACTGCCCAAATAACCATAAATCAAAACAACAACAATTCCAAATAACAAATCAAATTTACTTATTATTAATTTCATTTCATACATTAGTTGTTTGATTTCTTTTCATTCATAAAATGATTTTTTTCTCTCTTTATTTTCATTTACTTCTTATAAACCTTTAATTTTATTTACTCATTCAGTGTTTATTTCATTTATTTTCATTTATTATTTACAATTATTCATTTTCATTTATTCAGGCCCTGCCAGTTTCTTTTAATTTCATTATAATTTTATTTACTTAAGTCTATAATCGTATACTTACAATACTTACCTCTAATTCCTTTATTACAGTAACATTTCAAATTTCGACTTAAGTTCACAACTCTATGACATCAATTCTTATAAATGAAAGCAATTTATTGAACACTTTCATTTCATACTTTTACTTGTACAATTTCCATTACATTTCTTATTAAACATTTCAACTTTTAATATTTGGTAAGTTATATATATATATATATATATATATATATATATATATATATTTATGCTTTTAAAGAATGAAACTGAAAGTTATACAAGTTTTCTCATTTCTTTTAATTAATTTAATGTTTAATAATTATATCCTTTATTCCTTTATTTCATAGGTTACAAATTTCAAATTTCATTTAATACCATTTATAACCTAGCATTAAATCTCTTATTTCCTTTAGAGGTTTCGATTTATTAATTACCTACGTTTCAATTCACTACAGTAGTTGAAACTATTAATTAATGGAAACTTAAGAATTTAATGCCGGGTTTTATTTCAAATCAATTTAAAATAATAGATAAATATATACTTACAACTTATATATCCATTTATATTTAAACAACTCAAAATTTATATTTTTTTATCAAAATTTCTGTAGTCGAACAGCTACAGTGGTCTTCCCACTTCGAAACTCGAAAATGAATGTCGATGATGCGTGCACTCATCAACGAAATTATTTTCCAACGACAGAGAAGCGAGTACAACTTATTTCTTTCCAAAATTTCTTTTAAAACATTTCTTTCAAATTATATTGAAATATTTATATCAGAAAATACTTCTAACAATATTATTATTATATTCCAAAATCATTTGAAAGAAAATTTTCAAAATCCTGGACTTAAGTTCTAAAATTTCCAAATTTTCATTTACTTTATTCTCTATCTCATTTCACCTATTATTTATAAATTTCACTACCTAACAACCAACATGTTACAACCAAATATAATCTTTAAAAAAATTATTTTATATATAGAAAATATAATAGGCAAAATTATTTCATTCACCTATATTAAAACCAAATATTATGTCCGTCTGTCCTATTAAGTGTTTAAAAATCCCTATTGATGTCATAGCGTCCCATGCATCAACCAGAATTTATAAATACAAAACGGAACAAATTAACACAATATTATAACCTTTTATAACACTAACAAGTACGCTCTCTCATATATATACACTCAGCGACTCCAATAGGGTATTACTACCCTATTAGTAAAGAGTCAAACCTTACAAAGCTAAGGTTTATCGCTAAACCAAAGCTCTGATACCACGTTGTAACGTCCCGCATTTTCGCACACTTCAAATCGACACACGTGCCAATTCAAACCATACATAAGGGTGGAGTGTTATGGGGTAAATAAGAAAACAGAGGAGAAAAAAACAAAACAGAATCTCACAGCGGAAGGATAAAATATAATAATCAATATACAATTCATAAAACTGTTTACAAAACATTTGATTCCTCTTTATACAATAAATATCAGAGTTCACATATCAATAAATATCAATGCAGCGGAACAGTATGAGTGTAGTGCAATAATATAAGTAATAATAATACAAATCTTCGTCTTCGTACTCTAGAGCTAAATCTTCAAATCTTGAAACGCTCAGACTGACCCGAGCGAATTTGAAAAGACAAAAACACTCGAGTCAGAACTAAAAGATCTTATGTAATTTAAATTAACAGAAATAAATATGAGTGCGGTAACTTAAAAGATGCTCGGGATTCACATCTCCTAAGGATTCGTTAAACTATTTACTATGTAGTATATTTCGCTATTATTATAGTGTCTAATTGTAAAATTAACTTACTTTTTTCTTAGCATTAAGGGGTTACCCATATAGCCCTTAACACGTAATACTCCCAGTAGTCCATCCAATATCATAGTCCCTCCTGATCGGGAAGCCACCAGAGGATACCACACGGGCTACGGGAGAAAACCAAACTCGCACAAGACGCGATAGGGTAAGTGACATGGCACAACTAGGCAATGTCAGGGTAGATATACCAATTATGCATCCGGGTTGGTGGTAACGCGTAGCCGCAGCTACCGCCCACCTCGGACAAACTCCCCCCTAAAATCAAAAATCAAAAGTGGCCACCGAATCAATCCAAAGTCAGAGTATGGTATCGAAGAGAAGTATCCGATAAAGGGCGCTAACCCCCTTGGCCCTTTAATCGCTCCAGTTTTAGCCGCCTTATGCAAACTCATGGGATTTGGGTCCATGTATTTACCTCAAAGGAAACGCCGCCACCATCCTACTTCATTCTGGAATCTCCATCGCATACACGGTTGTTAAACTGGTTTTCGGGGTTGGCAGAGAGTATGACAACTCCCGATCCTGGTCTCTTCAACAACCAATCGTTATTATAGCACCGCGGTTATTTCAAAATAATTTATACCTTTAAAAACAAGAATTAAATATTCATTTCAAAACTATATAAATACGATATCATTTATATTTTAAAGACCAAAATCAATATGATATCACTCTTATTTCAAATATATCTTTTCCAAAAATCATAGCCTTTTCAAAACTATATACCTTGAAACCGTGCTTTGAAACATAACTTTTAATACTTAATGGTTCAAATACTATATTACTTTATAAAACAAACAGCTTCTTTAAATTTCACAATAAATTCCCAATATCAATTTGAACCTCCAAATAAACCATTTTAATTCGCATATATTTCAAAGCTTAAATATTCTATATTTCAAAATTATATAGTTCATATATTTAAATCTTTAAATATTCCACTGTTTCAAAATGGATTCTTTGATAATTTAATATATATCAAATCCAATTCCTATTATTTAAATTTGAAATATTTACTTACTAAACAAATATCATTCAGGTAAAACCCTTAAACTTCAATAACATGATATTCTTTTAATTAAATTAACTTGATAATATTCTTTAAATTAATTTGATATCCGTTTACATCCTCAAATCAAAAATCAAGTTATAAGATCATACCTTTTAAATCTTAATTTATTTACATTTCAAAACAAATTTTTGGAGGAAAATTCATAAATACTTTAATTCAAATCATATTCACATTTATCTTCAACCTTACTTTTATTTGAGTTATTATAAACTCTATATACAATAGAATTTCAAATATATTCTTAACCATATTATATAAACGAAATCAACTTCATTATTTAGCTTATTTTAAAATTCGAAACAAATTTATACATAGCTAAATTCAAAAAAATTCACTATATATATATATATATATATATATATATCAAAATTTAATATTTATTAAACCGTATTCTTTCCAAAACCATAGAAAATCATTTCAAAAAATATTATATATATATATATATATATACACCGCGGTGCATGTATATAATTTTCTCTCCTATGGTCAAGTGATACGGATATTTATCATTTCAATCCGCAATTTAAAAATAAAAATTTACGGTTATATATCATTTCAAACCGCAAACCCTAATGAAATGAAAATGCATAATAACTTGCAGTTTATACAATATAAAATACAGCATCCATTCATCCAAATATCAATCATCAACCATTTATTACAATCATCATCCAATTTAAACAAAACATCAATATAGAGCATATAAAATATAACAGGTATCAACGAACAGTTTATATTCAATAAAAAAATTAATAACTGTTTAACTGGCAGTTTATATGCAATAATAAATAAATTCAACTAGCAAATTATATGCAATAATAAAATTAAATAACAATTTAATTTAAATAAATGCTATCTAACTTAGATGATGATTAAATATATGCCCAAACAATCATAGATAAATTTTAAATCACATCAAAATTAATTTAACAAACATAAGAAATTTTAAAAGTTGTGAGTGGGTTAAAACACTCACCTTTTTTAATTTAAAGTGAATTTAAATTCAATTTAAACCCAAAAATTCGACGGTCTCCAAATCTGTCCAAACCAGCGTCAAAGCGTCCGGAATTTTATAACGGTCCTAACATAAAAAGTTGCGCATGAAACGGAGTTTGTATGTATAAGTTATTGATATTAGAATGTTACAAAACAAAATTAAACAATAAATAGAAATAATTTAAAATTCGACACGTCACCTCACGTATCGTCTCCCCCATCTCAACCGTACGCGAAAAACCCTAACTCGCATACGCGGGTTTGCAGCCGTCACCCAAACGTGAATATCACACGCCGCCTCTAGCCCATCCACGGTGATCGAAATACGCGGCCACCCTCCCCATGCCGAGCCGACCCTAGAGAACCCTCGCGCGGCCACCACGACGCCAGAAAACAGCTCTGGCCGCTGCTCCCTTTGCCTTCGATTTCTGGTGAATTCCGACAACCATTAAGCGAGCGACCACATCCCCAAGCCCACCTCGACGAGCCCTACAGTGCAGCGCTTTCCGACCGCAAAGATATCGAAAATCCACCGTTGGATCGAAACCTAGTCTATGAACGGCTGAGGTTCAACTTGTATTTCTGAAAAAATGATAACTCGAATTGAAAAATGAATTTCGGATCTGTGATGCGTACATCGAGAGCTTCAACATATATTTTTTCTGAAATTTTCTTAGGACTTCGAATTTTTGACTTTGATTTTGAAATGGATTTGGATCTGAAATTTTGTCTGCCATTGAGGAGGAGGAATAGAATAGATTTACGTACAGACAAATGAGAATTTTGGAGGCTAGGGTTTATAACAAGGTATTTATAGGCAAAGTTGAAATAGGATGGATCGGGTAAGATAGATGTACGTGCTAACGACAAAGTGGCCCAAAAAGCCTGTTCCGTCCCCAGAACGAAATTGGATCAACCCATATATCAAAATAGATGTTTTAAAATATTTTAAACGCAATAGAAAAGGTTTCAGGTTCAAATAGCATCGTATGAAGAAGTTATGCTAAAATCAATATTTTTCAAATTGATTTCAATTGATTTCAATTACATCGATTTCAAGGCGTTTCGCGTCGTACGATCAAACGACAAGTCCGATCGCTACGAAACTTGAAAGTTTACAATAATTCACCGATACGGATCCTATGAAACTGGTTTCGTCGAAATCCGAGTCAGTGGCCACAATGGCTATTTTCTATTAATTAAATAATTTAAAAAATTAAATAAATAAAATCCAATTTTTAAATTTCAATTCTAAAACTGACCAATTTTATTACCTTAATATTTCCCAAACATTTACAATTCTTTAAACAAATTTACATGTCACTTAAATGTTGATTCAATCATCAATTTTAACGTTAAATTCCAATTTCGTTAAATTTAGAAATTATAAATTAAAATTTCAATAATTCCTTTGATTTAAATTTTCATTCATATTATTCAAATTCATTATTACAACCGGATGAAATAAATATTTGAATCAAAATCCAATATATTAACATTCTCAATTTTCATCTAAATCCTCATTTATGTAATATTTTAATATTATATTCCACTTAATTGCAATAAATCCACTTATTAGATTTCAAATTATAAATAAATTAACAAATCTTGGTTTTCACTCCTTAAATCAACCAGTCCTCATATTATAAATAAAACTAACATTGATTACACCTTATAGAATTAACCTTTTTTAATGACAAATCAAATCTATCCTAACTGCACAAATTAGGGCAATTAATGGCAATTGATTTCACATTACTTCATTAGTTATCAATAGAAATCTCAATAAAACCGTTTATTTATTTAAAATCTTGCAATTCAATAAATTGACATTTTATGGATATAATTCACATTGAATTATCAAATTATAGTTTATCCCTTATTATTCCATCAATTAATTGTAACTTTGAATTTATTCCCATTTTACAGATTTCAAATCAGTTACAACTTTACAATTTTTCCAGGTAATAGGTATTCCATATTCAATGCTAATTTTATTTTATTACGTTAATATACGCCTATTTACATTTTAATTTGAATGAATATTACGTTTTTAAATGTGTACTTCTATCCATTGAACACATTAATTAAGGTTTTTAAATACTTTACATCCTATAAATTTTCGACATTAAAATTTCATTCTATTAGTTTCTTTACATACTTTACGTATTAATTAATTAACATAATTTGAACTTTATTTCAAATAAATTCATTGACCAATTAATTAGGTAATTTATAATAGTTGTACCCTTAACTTTATTTTCAAATATCGTACTACCTAATTTCCTTTAATTGAAATTTGATTTCCAAATCTTATGCACATACTAAAGAAATAAATATATATATATATATATATATATATATATATATATTGATTGATTCGTTTTCTCATTCATTACTTTAATATACCCCTTTTAACAACTCCTAACCATTGTCTTTACATTTCACACAAATGTAACATTTAATTACATTTATTACAATTCAATGTTGGCATCTATTTCCATACTACTGATTGCATTCACTTATATTCTATCCTTTTACTTTACTTTTTACTTCTTACAACCTTTTTCTTTTATTCATTGGTTTAAATGTTTATTTTAATTATTCCTTTATTACTTACAAATCTTATTTCATTCATGAATGCCATCATTTATCAATTATTATATAATTTCATTTATTAATATTCATGCTATTCATGTTTAATTCAATTCCTTTGCACATTAATTCATTTACTAAAGTTTACAATCATTTATTTATATTACTTACCTTCTTATTATATTAAATTAGTAGAATTTCAATTATACTTCTGATTATAACATTTCATTAGTTAATTCAATATTCCCGTTTGTTTCTTTTATTAAACTTATAACCAAGTATGACAAATTTCATAATTTCAATTGATTGCACTTACATTTTGAATTTGTAAATCTTAATCTCAACTATTATATTTAAATTTCTAACATTTTCTTCATTATAACTTCTAAGATTTTTATTTCTTCCTAAATTTAATTGCAAAATTTAAATTAAACTAACAAATTTATTAAACAAAATTTACGGGTCGTTACACTTATGGATCGCTAGCAATTCATATTTGATCGATCCATCACTTAACTTATTTTGGCATCTTTCCTCTTGGGTCTTTCTCCTCTTCTTTTTCTGGTCATTTTGGTTATTCGTGAGTTAATCTAGCACATTCTGAATGTTCTGATTCTTATTAAATTTTTATGGGTTAAAAACTCATTTAACGCTTACCCCCCTCAAAGTACATCTTTTGAATGCAATGTGTGCTATGTTTAAGAACAAGTTCCTATCTCCGATCTTCGATAATTAAACTTTTTAGCTGCTTTAACCTTGGTGAATCGTCCAGTTCCTTCGGATTTCCTTGCCAATCACAAGTCATTCGAACCACTTACATCCTCAGACTCTAGACTCTACCTAAGTGTAATCTATACATCAATCCATTCAGATTTCATTCGGAGTTATTACATCACATATCTCTAATTAAATCACATGCTTCCAACTACATCACATATTTCCAATTACATCATATATCTCTAATTAAATCACATGCTTCAAGTTACATCACATATTTTCAATTACATCACATATCTCTAATTGTCCCATGTTCATTTGGGATTTACATCATTATCATTTTTCTTTTCATTCAGAGTTGACACATCATATATCAAAATCACATTATATATCAAAAATCCCATCATATATCAGAATCACATCAGATATCGAGATCATCCAGTGTTCATCCAGGATTTATCATTTTTATTCTTTTTATAAGGCATTCAAATCCTTTTATTAATCAAATTTTTTAAGGCTCGAACTCTCATGATAATTTAAGTTTAATGCGCGATCTCTCCGGATCATTTAATTTTTAACTTAAGGGGACGATCTCTCTGGATCGTTTGTTTGTTAAGTTAAGGGGGATTAAGTAAGCTCGTCCAATAATTCTCCAGTAAGGGGACTTACTTTTTGCACTCCAGTCCCGTCTCTCCATCAGGACTCTAAGGCGATCAATATTGTATAAGTCCATGCACTCGCTCTCAAGCAAGGGGACCTGCACCCTGCACTTCGATCCCGTAGCAGGACTCTAAGGCAATCAATATCAGTCATCATAATCAATGTGGATTTTTCAATATTCAAATCAAAACAAACAAGCAGAAATCGAATAAGTAGGGATCAAAACAAGAAATCCTAAATTTTCACCTCGGAGATCCGGCCCAAAGCATGCCTAGAGACTAATCTGGGGCTCGTACATGTGTAAGCGGTCCGAGTTTATTATTGTCCTAAATAATCATCTAAAGCATCCGACTCAGAACGTGCCTAGGGACGTTCAGGATCCCGTACATGTATAAGCGTCCTGGGATTATTATTGTCTAAATACCAAAAGAAAATTACGGAAAAATAAATGAAAAAGCAAAGCATATGATCCGATTCTCATATACCCCGATCATGGAATAATTTGTCTTGGTCAAATCCCTAAGCGTTTCTTGATGCAATTGTCGTGGATGGCAGCTATTCTTGCAATTCTACCGCAGTTTTGTTCCTCGCGTACTATGGCAGCTGGTTGTTCTGAACTAATTCTTCTATCAGATCACGAATGTGCCGGCACTCGTTTGTTTCATGTCCATTCAGCTCATGGAAGATGCAAAACTTTCCATATCTTTTCTGTCGGTCAGTAGGCTCACTTCTAGGTGGCCCTCGATAGAGAATCTGCCCCCTAGTATCCAAGTATATCGTCTCCGGGGTTTCAATCAAGTCAGTGTATGAAGAGAATCTTGATTTCTTCCTTTTTCGTTTCTGCTCCCCGAAGTCGTCGTCAGTTTTTTTTCCCTTTGTCTTTTCCAATTCCATCTCTGGAGAGTCCCCTGTCCTCCATGGCATTTACTTCAGCATCCACATTCTCATCTTCGGCTTCACTGTCTTCTTGACGCAAATATCACTCAGCTTCGTTGTAGAATTCTGCAAGATCCATTTATGGATCGTTTTTCAATGCAGCTTTGAAATCAGTCTTACTCGCGACCCCAGATACTCCTGCCGTTAGGATAAATGATGGATCGGGCTTATCAACCGCAATTGTCCTCCACGGCATTTATTTTAGCATCCACGTCCTCATCTTTGGCTTTAGTTTCTTTCTGACGCAAATATCACTCAACTTCGTAGTAGAATTCTGCAAGATCCATCGATGGATCCCTTTTCAATGCAGCTTTGAAATCAGTCTTACTCGCGACCCCAGATACTGCTGCCGTTAGGATGAATGATGGACCCGACTTATCAACCGCAACTGCCACTGCATTGAATCTTGTTAAATAATTTCTTAAGGACTCTCCAAGCTTTTTTACATTTGAGAGCATAAGTATATTCCTCGATTATGAGACATGAACTTCGAATTGTCCCAAGAACTTTCTCACCAAGTCGATCCATGTGCTTATAGACCCATTTTTCAACTGTCTCAAATACATTGCAGCCAAAGCCGTTACGTATAATAGGAAGCACCTCCCCATTACCTCCTCATAAGCACCCAACACCTCCATATGTTGGATGTATCTCATCATATGAATCGTCAGATCTGCCTTCCCGTCGTACATTTTCAGTGTCGGAAGCTTGAAATTTGAAGGATTTCTCGCATTCCGGATATTAGCAGTAAACGGGGTCATGTTCACATCTTCAAAACCCTTATCTGTCGGCCCTCCTCTAATGAACCTTCGTACCAATTCAGCAATTCGGTTCTCACCATCCAATGAAGGTCACCGTCCTAAAGTAATATTTTGGCCCCTGTTCCAGTGGGGGTATCCTAGGATGCACTCTCCCGGCCGCCTGTGTTCTAATTCATAACTGTAGCTTCATTCAGACTTATGTTCCTTCGAGGAAATTCTGGTACATATTCTTCTATCGGTTGCACTCTAGCATTTGGATTAGTTGTTGTATCACCGGTTCTTGGAGTTTCAATAGTCACTCCATTGTTGGCCCTTTCGGTGCCAGCTCCAATATTGATCCCATCATCGTGTCGATTTCCATGTTGACTCCCATGTTGCCCCCAAGTATCGGTTGCTTTGGGCATGGAGGCAATGTTCCATCTCGTTCTAATCCAACTCTAGCAGCTCATGTATTATTTCCTAGGGTCTAAATTCATGTAGCTCCTGTAGTTCCTTGTTGTCCCATCCATTGGAAGAATCTCTTCATCATCTCTTGCTGCCTAGCCAAGATTTCATCCCGCGTCTCCTTCATCAGCCTTTCCATTTCTTATCTTGCCACATAATTGGACTAGTGAAAACTTGAGGATACTTCATAACTGCCCCCAGGTTGTGATTGACTTGCTCCAGTTTTAGATCTAGTGTTAAGCCTCTTCATTTTTTCCCCAATCACAGATTCAAACTTCAAGTTTCTGGATCTATCTTTGTTCCCAGTGAAAGCACCAAAATGTTAACCCAAAAAATGGATCAACACCCTGGATCAAGTGTGAAAGCACCAGTGCAGATAATCAGCAGCACAAATCTCAGATAAACAACAAATAAACAGAAGAAATAAGAAAAGAGATACGGAATTTTTATAGTAGTTCAGCTGACTTTGGCCTACGTCCACTATAATCAATCTTTATTATGATTATACGAGTTGAATCTCTCTGGATATCAACTAGTTAGTCCTTAGATCTAAGCTACAATGGGTTAGAATAAGTCACAAGTTCAAAGGTTGACTGGAGAATTACAGTAATCCCCTTGATGACTATTGTGGGAGAGAAGAAAGTTGAAGAAGTGAAGGAATTCCAGTAGAGTAATGGCAGCTCTCTCTCCGAAAAAGACCCATCTCTGGTTGTAGGTAGGTGGGTATTTATAGGGGAATTCAGTGGGTATTGGATCAGAAGTCCAAGTGCAGAAGAGTCGAAGTCCAAGTGTAGAAGAGTCTAGTTGTTATGACAAGTCATCGCCGAAAATCTCAAATCAATCTGAGTCATTTCGATGGATCGCTAGCTATCCATCAACTTAGCATATTTTTCTACCAGAAGCCTTTACTTAGTGCTACAAAGGGGCTCAAAAAGTTTGAGGGCAATCCGACATATCTTGATTGATCACTAGCTATCCATAAGGTATGGATCGCTAACTATCTATACACTTACATATTTTTGAATGATCTTTGTTTGGTTGTCTTTCTATCTTCTATTTAAGTGACTTGTTCATATATCAAGTCGTTTGGAATTAGTTTGATCATCCATCATCATAGGTTATCTGGTCCAGAAGAATCATCCATATCTCGCTCAAATCTAAACGAAATCGAATGAAACTTTGCAGGAACACTTTAGATGGTGTTAGGGACCTACCATAAAAATTTGAGATGGTGGGCCCACTCTAGATGGGTCGCTAGCGATCCATCAAATCAACTCTAAATGATTATTATTTTCTGAGCCTTCTCCTATGTTTTTTAAATGTTCTCCCAAAATTTCAAGTCAATTTGACTTCGTATGAGTACTGTAGATCCATTTTAAGTTAGTTAATTCTGGCAAACTGCTTGAATCAGATGAGTCTTCACTTCTGAAGTTAGATTTTTTGGCATGCTATAAAAATTGGCAAGCGTGCTTACAAATGGTAATGAATCATGATGCAAGAGGTTTGGAGGGTCCATGAGCAAGCCTTATGAATCGCTAGCGATCCATCACCTTAACTTGTTTTGGCATCTTTCCTCTTGGGTCTTTCTCTTCTTCTTTTTTTGATCCTTTTGGTTGATTCTTGAGTTATTCTGGAGCAGTTTGAATGTTCTAATTCTTATTGAATTTTGATGGGTTAAAAACCCAGTTAAGAGCTCCATTTATGTGTTTATGACGAGTATGAATTACTAAAGTTAATAAATAACTTAGTGAATAAGAAAGGCGTAGTCGTTAGTATAGGTTGAAATGCGAGGTCAGTAGTGTGGCACAATAGAAGTTTGATCACCGCAAGGTACTACTGGCAGTTGTGTATACATTATACATATATGAGACATCCAACTATAAGTAAGGGTGAACAATCTTTGGTTAAACCAACTAAACCAATTCATTTCAGTCAGTTTGGTTTGGTTTTGAATTTAGATTGGTTTATAGTCGGCATATAAAAAAATCGAATTTAGTTATCGTTTTAATCAAATTAACCAAACTCTTATTATATTTTAAAACTAATGAATCTTATAATAATTATTTTAGATCAGTTTTGTAACGACCCGCATATTTATCGATTTTATATTTAAATATTTTGTCGTTAATCGGATATTGGTCCGAAAAGCTACTTTTTTGCAAATGGTCAAATTAGGACTCGAGACCACTGCCATTGAGTTCGAAACGCCGTTTGCAACTTTTTTAAGTATAAGCATTGATATGTTTGGAGTTGGTGGAATTTCACCACTTTTTCACTTGAGACCATTAGTTGGGCTTTTAACCTATTAAACCCAAACTCCACCCTCTCCTCTTCATAACTTTCTAATTGCTTTAAACCTTCAAGCTTCTTCAAAAATGGTAGTGGGAATGGGAAATTAAAACTCCAAGCTCAAATTCAACTTCAAATCCATCATTCAACTCCAAATTAGCAAGAAGACATTGGATTCAGGCTTCTTGCCTTGGGATTGAAGAGGGATTGATTCTTGCTTGCTTTGTTCTTCATTTTCATTGGTTTTTGGTGCAAAGGTGGGATTTTTATCTCACAATTCTATTCTATAACTATATTGGACTGTTGGGAATGATTCCCCATCACTTTAGCATGTACATTTGCATTTGGTTTGGATTGGATTGACGAAAACTCCAATTTTTAGCGTTTTTGGCGAAAAACTGCACTTAGGTCGTTCTGGCGAATTGGCACTTCGGAGTTAGGTCGTATGGACCTTAGGTCGTAGGTCGTATGGACCTTAGGTCGTAGGTCGCTCTGCCTTTCTCCGTTAGGACATTCGAAGATAGGTCGGTAGGTCGTTCGGAGTTAGGTCGCTCGCTTCGTTCTTAGGTCGTTCGGGGTTAGGTCGTTGGCCTTAACTCGTGTGGCCTTGGTTCTTTAAGTCGCTCGGTCTTAAATCCATTAGGTCGTTGCCCCCCTAGGTCGCTCGACCTACTTAACTCGACCTATTTTATGCTAACCCCTTAGCTCGACCTAGCTTAGGTCGTTAGGTCGCGTGGCACAGTAGGTCGCTAGGTCACGACACTTTAGGTCGCATGATCCATGCCAATAGGTCGCATGACCTTTATACTTTTAGGTCGTTAGACCCTTAAATCGTTAGGCCGTTAAGACCTTAGGTCGTCTACTTGTTAGGTCGCATGACCTGTTTGCTTTCACTAGGTCGGTTGACCTTTATATGCCGTTAGGTCGCTTGAGGGTTAAACCGTTAGGTCGCTCGAGTGATAAACCCACTTAAGTCGCTTGTGCCTTTAGGTCGCATTCCCTTATTAGGTCGCGTGTCTCTGTTAGGTCGTTGACCTCCTTAACTCGCATTACATAACCCGTAGGTCGTTGGACCTCGATTCTATTTAAGTCGCTACTTCTTGTAGGTCGCTCGGCCCCTTATTTTCTTTAGGTCGTTTGAGTGTTAGGTCGCGAACCCATTTTAGGTCGCATGACCTTTACCCTATAGGTCGCAACGTTCCGACCTACTTTAACTCCTCTAGGTCGTGACCCTTTAGGTCGAAACCCTTTAAGTCGCTCGATCCTATCCTTCCTTAGGCCTTCACTAGGTCGTACCGTTTTGGTCGGGGCGCTGCCCCCTGGACCCCCGCGACCTGACCGGGCAGGTCGAACCCCGTAGCGGTGGCGTTGCCCCCGCACCCCCACCTAGGGGGGTTGCCACCCCCCTGGACCCCCGCTCCGTAGGGGATCTTATCTGAAAAGCATTCAACAGAACTTGCTTTGTTGAGATGCTGAGATTGACCACTCTTCGAGATAAACTATCTTTGGCTTTGTAATGACCCTGGATTTCCGACCCGATTTAAAATTGTAAATTCATCATTTTAATGTAAAAAATTTGAAAATTAATAAACGATCTCAATTTGCGTCCAAACTTTATTTATGACATACGTCTAGTTAGATATGAGCATGGAAAAAGTTTCGTCGCAAAATATTACAGTAAACTTCGTTCACGTTTTACTGTATATCAGTCCATTTAAAGCTGCGTAAAAAATTTCTTTAAAATCCAAATATTTTTACACAGTTATGTTGTAAAAATTATTCTGATCTTGATTATGAAATTCGTTTCGTCAAAAACTGTCATCGCCTACTCCGTTTAAATTGTTTTGCAAAACGTACAATTTTGGCGGCGTAAATGCGAATTTTTTTTTAAAACCATCGTATCGCAATAATCTGTGTACCGTTGGAAGCGTGTTATCGCACTGATCAAAACAATATATTTATTCATGTTAATAGGAGTCCGACGGAGATTGTAGCGTTAATTTAATCGGTTTGGACGGACCGGTTAAAAACGTATTCAGCCTAAAATAAACAACCGTATCCTCTTGTAAATTTGAAACAAAATTCTTAGTTGGTAGAATGAATGCGGCAGTTGGAAGGTGGGTTTAACTTGGAAATGAGTGTGGCTCTTCGTAATGCTAAGATGAAATTTATTGTTGTAAAGTTATAAAAAAAAATTTAAACAACGCATCATCTCATTATCTTCTCTGATCATTCCAATTCATTCACTCTCCACTTTCAATTCGCAAGTCATGTAACGTCTCCTCCTTTCTTCTTCTCATTCCTTCTTTCTGTAAAAAAAAAAAAAAAAAAAAAAAAAAAAAAGATGGCCGAAACCCTCCGACCCTCTCTCTCCCTGACGCCATCCCACCTCACGCCATCCACTCTCCCTCTCCACCTCCGCCTTCACCGTCACTGGCCGCACCACCACCCTCTTGTCCTACCGTGTGCGTATGTACAGGGTGCAGGGAATTTCGTGTGCGTGTTGCATGCATGTTGAAGAGGGGTGGGAGGGATGCAAAATGGAGGGGATGTGCATGTACGGGGGGTGTGTGGTGGTGTACACGTATGGGGTCTGCTGTGTACATTTTTTTTTTTGGTTAAAAAAATAAAAATAAAGGGAAGATGGAACTGGAAGTGTGAAAGAAGGAAGAAGGAAGAGGGGAAAAGGTTGTTGGAACATGTACAATCTGTACGTGCATGCGAAAGTAAAGGGAGGGTGCTGCATATTTTCTAGTAGTCTCGGTTGTTTGTAAAAAAAAAAAAAAAAAAGGACGTGAGTTGAAGGTGCAGCAAGTAGTGGGAGGGAGGTAGATGGGAACATGTGCGATGTTGAACATGCATGCGTGAAAGCATGTTGCGTTTCTTGGAGTTAAGGTTTTGGCCTACATATAAAAAAAAAAAAAACTGGGTGGAAGTTGGAACTATTACAGAAAAAAAAAATGACGTGTGCGTTGTTCCTGCATTGCTTATTTCATGCGTGCGTGGGGGTTTAAAACTGCTGTATTTTGAATCTCGGCCATGTCCAACAAAAAAAAAAGTAGCAAATAGCTTCTAGGTTTTGCTGGAGAGTATTTAAGCAAATATCTATTGGTTGCCTAATTAGTAACCAACTTTTCTTTGCTTGTTATGTGCAGAAGCAACCGACTGAGCTTTTTGCAGCAGCACCAATCTTCAGCTTTTGTTTTTCTTCGTCGTCGGTAAGCGTATTTATATAAATTCATAAATTATATACAAACGTTCATTGTATTAATATCGTTTTTTTTGTCGATATTACAGTGTCCGTTGTTCGCATTTTACTGACTATATTCGTGCTTATTCTTGCTTTGGGTCCACTTCTTTATCCACGGAAGGTGAAATAAATTTTCACGACATATATTCTTATGCAAGTTTGGTTGATAACTGCTTGTTATGTGATAATTGAATTGAATGATTGTTGCTATTGTTAAGTGATTAAATATGCTAGTTAAAAGTAATATAGGATAGTTAATGATATTAAGTGAATTATATATGTTGAATGTTGATCAACTTGACCCCCTATTATGTTGAATAGGAACTAGTTAAATATGACCTTTTGAATTGTTAGTTAATGAACACGTAGAATTGGATAAATTACACCTTGAACCCTTGAACGTATAGTTGAAATTGTCGTAGTATTGAATTGTAAGTGAACGACGAGTGACAAACCGTAATATAATAATCTTTAATCTACATGAAATGATAGTGTAGATTCTAGAAATAATTATATTAATTTGCATAAATAACAAATGCAGATTAATACGATTATTTCGGGATTATTTAAATAATTGTTGAATTGTTATGTATGGATTCTATTGCTTGTTTATTTACTTGGACATCATCCCAGCTATCACACTGCAAGTTCCCTTTGTATGCTTTGATTTGATTTTAAATTGAAATGGAATCGGGTTGAAATGATAAATACCCAAATAACCTTGACTTAGGATAGAAAATTAAATTAAAACCGATTGGTCAATGTTTTGATGAAATAAAGTTTTATTTGAAAAATAACAAGGTTTTGATTAAAATTGGAATGTAGATTCGAATGAATGTAAATGTGAATATTTGAATTTGAAACAAATATTAACGTCGTAATTTACAAAGAACATTGTTTTAAATTTAATTAATGATTAAATGTAGGATTATTTGATAATTGATTTTGGAATCAAGTTTTGAAATTATTAATAATTAAGTTTTGAAATTATTATTAATTTGGTTCTAAAATTTATAATTAAGTTTGGAATTATTAATGAATGAGTTTGAAATGATAATAATTAAGATTTGAAATTATTTGAACATTGAATAAGATTGAATTGTTTAATGATTAAACTAAATTGAATAGATTGAATGATGTAATAATTAAATTGAATTGAATATTCCTTATTAGGAGAAATCGAAATTTTGAATAAGTGAAACTAAGTCTCTTAATTTAGTTTTGAAATTTGTAAAAAAGATAATAAATGAACGAACTGAATTTCTTCAACAAGAAATAGAATGCGCTTTATCGAATCAAACGAAAGATTTGAAATTAAAAGAATTCGACAAATTTAAATTGGATAAATGTGTAAGCTTTGATAATGAAGTTGAACTTAAGAAAATAATGTAATGAATTCGAAATTTAATTGAAGTTGTTTTAATGATAAATTTATTTAATGAATATCGAATGAGATCGATAATTGAGTTTAAATTGTTTTGAACATTAAATTAAGTTAAATGATTTGGAATGAACTTGTATGCGAAATTAAATGAATATTTGGAATTGTTGTAAACTGAAACTTTGAAATTGAATTATAGAAAATCTTGAAATGGAAATTGTAGAGTTATGAAACGTAAATTTTGGAAATTGATTTAGAAGACCGACGAAATGTAAATTTTCAAATTATAATTGAAATTGAAATTGAATTGGTTTTGAAATATATTAAACGACCAATCGGTAAATTAATTACGAAGGTTATTAAAGGAACCGGAATCGGTTAGGGACATACTCACTGTCTAAACCGAAAACCACTTTAATAACTATACGCGGAGTGTGATCCAGAATGAAGTGGTTGGATTGACGTACGCGATGACTGAAGAAAGTGAACGATAATGGATAGCCTTGACACTTGTGTCAAATTGGAAATGACTAAAATCAGGAGCCGTGCGGGCCAAATGGGGTTAGCTACCTCGAGCGAACACACTTCTTCGTAAACTACTCATTTACTTTTGTGATTGATTGGTGCGCACCCTTGAATTTGGAGTGTTGTTTCGCGGTGTTGCGATCGTTGCGGCGATGCGTTCTCACCAGTCCGGATCAGGCAAACGGTAGTTTCACTATTTTGGGTATTGCCTCATGTGCCTTGTCATACTAGTATTCCCGTATACGCGACCACTACGAATTTGTTTTGTATTATACCTATGGAGTACTCCCTGATATCCCACCAGTTTACGGTGGAGTTTACAGTGCTGTATAGTCTATGATGCTGTATAAAATGTGTTAAGGGGGATAATGGTAACGCCTTAATACTATTTTGATATTTTACTTTACTGTTAGACATTATCTATGTATCGTACACTATTATGTATAAATAGTTTATCGGATCCTGAAAGATGTTTATTCCATTCATCTTTGAGTTATTGTTTATTTCAAATCTTGAACCATATTATCTGTATAAGAATATATGTCCTGATTCGAGTGTTTGTTTGTGCATATGCTCGGATCAGACCGAGGATTGCTGTTGCTGTTCTGTTTGAAGCTGAAGACCGCAGACTATCTTTATCTCATCTTATCAGTATTACTCTATCTATTTGGACTATTGGACATCTATGTTGTTCTATTTTATTTTATCTGAGACATTGTTGTATTTCTGGGTAGCTTCATGAACTACTCTTATGACTATCTTGTATTTCCGCTGCACTATTCTGTTATGATGTATTATTTGTGATTCTGTGATGATTCTCATTATATATATACTCCATTTACGATTCGTGTTTTGTACTATTTAAGTTAACATGTGTGGATTATTGTCAATTTAAATGGTCCAAATATACGGGTTGTTACAGTTGGTATCAGAGCTTTGGTTCCCGATAACCTTAGCCTGTGGAGTTTTAAAGCTCATTAGAGATAGGGTAAATATACCCTAGAATGAGGAGAATCTTTTCAGAATCCACATCCTTTGATTCATCTTTCTTATTGAATTCGTTTGAGTAGAATTTCCTTAAGTCCTATAAATTCCTATCTTTGGTTCTAAATCACTTTTGGTATTCCAGGATGGCTACCAGAAGAAATGTTAGGGGTGGAAGGGGTGGAAATGCTCCTGGTCCACATGCTCCAGTTCCTGCAGTCCGATTCTCCACTCTTAGCAAGGAGTATACTCAGCTTGGTGGAGTCAAATTTACTGGCTCCGAGAGTATCATCGAAGCACAGCAATGGCTAAAGAGTTTGGAGAGGATCTTTACTGGCTTGGAGATCACAGATGCTCAGAAGTGTAAGTTGGTCGCTTGGCAGCTTCAGGATGTTGCACAAGATTGGTGGGAATCCGTCACTTCTCGTACCGATGAGGAAACCATCACTTGGGCCCAGTTTAGGTAGTAATCTATCTAAAGGTTCATCTAAATAATAATTTCCTTCTATCTCGTTTAAATTGTTGACTCATCTTATATCATTTGTAAATAGGGACTCTTTTGTGGCTCAGTGGATGCCAGCTGTTGGGAAAGCCCAACTCTATCGTTCTTTTATGGATCTCAAGCAAGGCAATATGACCTTCACTGAGTATGAACGGAAGTTCAACGAACTATCTAAGTTCGGACCCGGGCTGATCGACACACCTCTGCTTAAGAATGAGAAGTTCATACATGGCGCACGCCCTGAGTATTACGAGCTTCTCACCGCTCATGTCCATGGAACCTTCACTAAATTGATGGACTTTGCTCTTCGATATGAGGGAAAGCCAAAGGAAACATCATCCTCCAAAGCCCCAGTTGCTCAGACATCAGCTAGTAAGTCGGGGAAGAGAAAGCCAAACTTTGCACAACAGAAGAAGAATTGGCAGCAGAAGACAGGGCTTGGATACTCTCAGAAGAAGCCCATTGACATATCATCCATTACTTGCTTCAACTGCAACCAAAAGGGTCATTATGCTAGTAGCTGCCCATCTCCAAAGAGCGCAGCTGTTCCGCCACCGGCACAGATGATTAGGAGAGATTTGTGTCATATCTGCTTACAACCTGGACACTTCAAGAAAGACTGCCCAACACAGAAGCGTGGTACACCATCTGGAGTCTTTGCTCTTACCACACCTGCCCCGGAAGTTCCTACCCCGGAAGTTCCGGATAACCAAGGTACTTTACAAAGTACTTTTATGTTGCATACCTTGCCTGTTAGAGTTTTATTTGACACCGGAGCAACTCACAGCTTCATATCTATTGACTTGTGTAATAAACTTGGTTTGGAACCCACTCTTGCATCTATTTCCTTATGTGTATCTAACCCTATTGGAGGGCCCGCTAACCTCAAAAGGGTTTGCAAATATGTCACTCTTATGCATGGCATTCACCGCTTCACTTGGGATTTTTATGTCCTTGGATTCGAGGCATTTGATTGGCTACGAAAGTTCGAAGCCGTTATCTCATGCAAAGCTCGAACCGTCTCTCTAGTTGATGACAAGAGTATGCCTTTAGTTGTTAAAGGCAAATTTCCTCAAGAATGTGCTGGGAGTTTTATATTTTCCCTTGACTCCCATTCAAATGAACTAAGCTCTACTCCAGTAGTCCAACTCTTTTCTGATGTATTTGGAGAAGTCAATTCTCTACCACCTCCGCGGAAAATCGAATTCCGCATCGACCTTATACATGGTGCACGACCAGTAGTTCTTCCTCCAAGGAGAATGGCTCCTAAAGAAAAGGCAGAGCTGAATGTTCAAATCGAAGATTTATTTTCTGAAAGCTTGATTCAGCGCAGTCATTCAGAATAGGGTGTTGCAGTCGTATTTGTCACCAAATCTGATGGCTCACTCAGAATGTGTGTGGACTATAGAGAGCTAAACAAGCTCACACACAAGAACAGGTACCCGATGCCTCGCATCAACGATCTATTCGACCAGCTTCATGAAGCTAAAATCTTTTCTCAACTTGATTTAGCTACCGGCTTTCATCAACTCAGAATCGCTGAGGATAGTATTCCTAAAACAGCTTTCCGCACTGAAAATGGATTCTATGAATGGCTAGTTATGTCGTTCGGCCTCACTAATGCTCCAGCTTATTTCGTCGACTTGATGAATAGAGTTTTCAGGGATGTTCTTAACAAGTTCGTGCTTGTTTTCATCGATGATATTCTCGTCTTCTCCAAAGATGAGAAAGAGCATAGATCGCATTTGGCTTTTGTTCTTGAAACTCTTCGCAAACATTAGCTTAAAGCCAAGTTTTCGAAATGCCACTTTTGTCGAGATGAAGTTCGGTTTCTTGGCCATATTGTTTCGGAGAATGGGATTTCGGTCGATCCAGCTAAGATCGCCGTAATCAATGTTCTTACTTGTAAAATTCTATCTAAACAACTTATCAATAGCTTAACTCGAATCCTTGGAATTTGCAGGATTGGGAGACTCCCAAAACTCCTACAGATATCCGCAGTTTCTTAGGATTAGCTGGCTATTATCGCAGATTCATAGAAAACTTTGCTCGTATCGCTGCCCCACTTACCGCACTAACCAGAAAGAATGTGGAATTTATTTGGAATGAAAAGTGCGAAGCAGCTTTCAATGAGATGAAGCGAAGATTAACATCTTCCCCAGTTCTTACAGTCATTGATGGTAGCGAAGGATTGACTGTCTATACAGATGCCTGTCGAGATGGACTGGGAGCAGTTTTAATGAAAAAAGGAAAGGTTATTGCCTATGCGGGTCGTCAGTTAAAGACCCATGAAGCAAATTACGCAACTCACGATTTAGAGCTTCTTGCAGTTGTATTTGCTCTTAAGCTATGGAGGCACTATCTATTGGGAACCAAATTCGAGTTATTCACTGATCACAAGTCATTGAGATATATTTTCTCGCAAAAGGATTTGAACCAGAGACAAGTCCGATGGCTCGAATTTTTAGCTGCATATGATCTTGATATTAATTATACTCCAGGGAAAGCAAATGCCATAGCCGATGCTTTGAGCAGAAACCAAGCAATGGCATGTTGTAATCTTGTTGAGGGAATGTTATTCCAACTTTCCGTCTCCCCAGCTCTTATGGATCGTATTATAGCCAAGCAATACGAGGACACTTTGCTTTATCGCATCAAAGAAATAGTTCTCGGCAGAGTTGGAAATGCTGACAATAAATTGGGTGCACATGTGGATAGTGACGGAGTCTTGAGAATTGATAATCGCATTTGTGTTCCTAATGTTGATGGTCTTAGACAAGAAGTGCTGAGAGAAAACCATAACTCTTCGCTTTCATTTCATCCCGGTGTTACTAAAATGTACCAGAATATGAAGAAGTTATATTGGTGGAGTGGGATGAAACGCGATATCTCTACCTATGTCAGCAGATGCACAACTTGCCAACAAGTTAAAGCTGATCACAGAAAGACAGCTGGTTTGCTTCAACCACTAGAGATTCCAGATTGGAAGTGGGAGAAAATTTCTATGGACTTTATTGATGAGCTGCCAAGGACTAGAAAGGGTAATGAAAGCATTTGGGTGATTATCGATAGACTGATGAAATCTGCTCACTTTATTCCAGTCAAGTCCACTCGTACAGCTTCGAGTTTGGCCGAGATATATATGAGAGAAGTTGTTAAACTTCATGGTGTACCATCTAGTATCGTATGCGATCGAGATCCTATTTTCACCAGTAAATTCTGGAAAGCATTTCAAGATACTTTGGGCACCGAACTGAATCTGAGCACTGCATATCATCCTCAAACAGATGGCCAAACTGAGAGGGTGAATCAGATTTTAGAAGACCTTCTCCGAGCTTGTATTATTGACTTTGGTGGATCCTGGGAAGACCATCTTCATTTGGTCGAATTCACTTATAATAATAGTTACCAGGTAAAGATATTGAATTTCAAATTTGAATAAGTATATTTGAATTTGAATTTTTAATTAATCATCTGTAATAAACCAGACAAGCATTGGTATAGCACCGTTCGAAGCCTTATATGGACGGCCGTGCAAATCGCCAGCTTATTGGATCGAGTCAGGAGATCGATTAGTGCTTGGTCCAGAAATAATTATGGAAGCTTCTGAAAAGGTCGAAGAAATCAGGAAGAAGATAAAGACGGCACAGGATAGACAAAAGAGCTATGCTGACCAAAGGAGAAGGGATCTCGAATTCAATGTAGGAGACAAAATATTTCTGAAAGTGTCGCCTTTGAAGAATATTGTTCGATTTGGAAGAAAAGGAAAGCTAGCTCCGAGATTTGTTGGTCCGTTTGAGATTACGGAAAGAGTTGGAACATTGGCATATAGAGTTGCATTACCAGAGAAGTTCGCTGGAGTACACAACGTATTCCATGTCTCACATCTTCGCAAAGTTGTACACGATTCATCTATGACCATCCCTACTGCTCAGTTGGAAGAGATAGTAATTGAGCCTGATTTGACTATTGAGCGTAAGCCACTTCGGATAGTCGATCGTGAGACCAAGCAACTCAGAAGGAAGTCGGTAAATCTCGTCAAAGTCCAATGGAGTGCAGATGAGCGAGATTGCACATGGGAGACTGAGGATAGTATTCGGGATTCAAACCCCGAATTACTAATTTCAGGTATAATTCGAATTTCTTATAATCTGTCTTGATTTTCTGCTTATTTCATTTCTACTTCACTCGTCTCGTTCCTTTTCGAGGACGAAAAGTTTTGAGTGGAGGAGATTGTAACGACCCTGAATTTCCGACCCGATTTAAAATTGTAAATTCATCGTTTTAATGTAAAAAATTTGAAAATTTATAAACGATCTCAATTTGCGTCCAAACTTTATTTATGGCATACGTCTAGTTAGATATGAGAATGGAAAAAGTTTCGTCGCAAAATATTACAGTAAACTTCGTTCACGTTTTACTGTATATCAATCCATTTAAAGCTGCGTAAAATTTTTCCTTAAAATCCAAATATTTTTACACAGTTATGTTGTAAAAATTATTCTGATCTTGATTATGAAATTTGTTTCGTCAAAAACTGTCATCGCCTGCTCCGTTTAAATTGTTTTGCAAAACGTACAATTTTGGCGGCGTAAATGCGAATTTTTTTAAAAACCATCGTATCGCAATAATCTGTGTACCGTTGGAAGCGCGTTGTCGCACTGATCAAAACAATATATTTATTCATGTTAATAGGAGTCCGACGGAGATTGTAGCGTTAATTTAATTGGTTCGGACGGACCGGTTAAAAACGTATTCAGCCTAAAAGAAACAACCGTATCCACTTGTAAATTTGAAACAAAATTCTTAGCTGGCAGAATAAATGCGGTAGTTGGAAGGTGGGTTTAACTTGGAAATGAGTGTGGCTCTTCGTAATGCTAAGATGAAATTTATTGTTGTAAAGTTATAAAAAAAAAAATTAAACGCATCATCTCATTATCTTCTATGATCATTCCAATTCATTCACTCTCCACTTTCAATTCGCAAGTCAGGTAACGTCTTCTCCTTTCTTCTTCTCATTCCTTCTTTCTGTAAAAAAAAAAAAAAAAAAAAGAGATGGCCGAAACCCTCCGACCCTCTCTCTCCCTGACGCCATCCCACCTCACGCCATCCACTCTCCCTCTCCATTCGCCTCCGCCTTCACCGTCACTGGCCGCACCACCACCCTCTTGTCCTACCGTGTGCGTATGTGTTGGGTGCAGGGAATTTCGTGTGCGTGTTGCATGCATGTTGAAGAGGGGTGGGAGGGATGCAAAATGGAGGGGCTGTGCGTGTACAGTGGGGTGTGTGGTGGTGTACACGTATGGGGGCTGCTGTGTACATTTTTTTTTTTTGGTTAAAAAAATAAAAATAAAGGGAAGATGGAACTGGAAGTGTGAAAGAAGAAAGAAGGAAGAGGGGAAAAGGTTGTTGGAACATGTACAATCTGTACGTGCGTGCGAAAGTAAAGGGAGGGTGCTGCATATTTTCTAGGAGTCTCGGTTGTCTGTAAAAAAAAAAAAAAAAAAAAAAAAAAAAGGACGTGAGTTGAAGGTGCAACAAGTAGTGGGAGGGAGGTAGATGGGAACGTGTGCGATGTTGAACATGCATGCGTGAAAGCATGTTGCGTTTCTTGGAGTCAAGGTTTTGGCCTACATATTAAAAAAAAAAAAAAAAACTGGGTGGAAGTTGGAACTATTACAGAAAAAAAAAAGAAATGACGTGTGCGTTGTTCCTGCATTGCTTATTTCATGCGTGCGTGGGGGTTTAAAACTGCTGTATTTTGAATCTCGGCCATGTCCAACAAAAAAAAAAGTAGCAAATAGCTTCTAGGTTTTGCTGGAGAGTATTTAAGCAAATATCTATTGGTTGCCTAATTAGTAACCGACTTTTCTTTGCTTGTTATGTGCAGAATCAACCGACTGAGCTTTTTGCAGCAGCACCAATCTTCAGCTTTTGTTTTTCTTCGTCGTCGGTAAGCGTATTTATATAAATTCATAAATTATATACAAACGTTCATTGTATTAATATCGTTTTTTTGTCGATATTACAGTGTCCGTTGTTCGCATTTTACTGACTATATTCGTGCTTATTCTTGCTTTGGGTCCACTTCTTTATCCACGGAAGGTGAAATAAATTTTCACGACAGATATTCTTATGCAAGTTTGGTTGATAACTGCTTGTTATGTGATAATTGAATTGAATGATTGTTGCTATTGTTAAGTGATTAAATATGCTAGTTAAAAGTGATATAGGATAATTAATGATATTAAGTGAATTATATATGTTGAATGTTGATCAACTTGACCCCCTATTATGTTGAATAGGAACTAGTTAAATATGACCTTTTGAATTGTTAGTTAATGAACACGTAGAATTGGATAAATTACACCTTGAACCCTTGAACGTATAGTTGAAATTGTCGTAGTATTGAATTGTAAGTGAACGACGAGTGACAAACCGTAATATAATAATCTTTAATCTACATGGAATGATAGTGTAGATTCTAGAAATAATTATATAAATTTGCATAAATAACAAATGCAGATTAATACGATTATTTCGGGATTATTTAAATAATTGTTGAATTGTTATGTATGGATTCTATTGCTTGTTTATTTACTTCGACACCATCCCAGCTATCACACTGCAATTTCCCTTTGTATGCTTTGATTTGATTTTCAATTGAAATGTAATCGGATTGAAATGATAAATACCCAAATAATCTTGACTTAGGATAGAAAATTAAATTAAAACCGATTGGTCAATGTTTTGATGAAATAAAGTTTTATTTGAAAAATAACAAGGTTTTGATTAAAATTGGAATGTAGATTCGAATGAATGTAAATGTGAATATTTGAATTTGAAACAAATATTAACGTCGTAATTTACAAAGAACATTGTTTTAAATTTAATTAATGATTAAATGTAGGATTATTTGATAATTGATTTTGGAATCAAGTTTTGAAATTATTAATAATTAAGTTTTGAAATTATTATTAATTTGGTTCTAAAATTTATAATTAAGTTTGGAATTATTAATGAATGAGTTTGAAATGATAACAATTAAGATTTGAAATTATATGAACATTGAATAAGATTGAATTGTTTAATGATTAAACTAAATTGAATAGATTGAATGATGTAATAATTAAATTGAATTGAATATTCCTTATTAGGAGAAATCGAAATTTTGAATAAGTGAAACTAAGTCTCTTAATTTAGTTTTGAAATTTGTAACAAAGATAATAAATGAACGAACTGAATTTCTTCAACAAGAAATAGAATGCGCTTTATCAAATCAAACGAAAGATTTGAAATTAAAAGAATTCGACAAATTTAAATTGGATAAATGTGTAAGCTTTGATAATGAAGTTGAACTTAAGAAAATAATGTAATGAATTCGAAATTTAATTGAAGTTGTTTTAATGATAAATTTATTTAATGAATATCGAATGAGATCGATAATTGAGTTTAAATTGTTTTGAACGTTAAATTAAGTTAAATGATTTGGAATGAACTTGTATGCGAAATTAAATGAATATTTGGAATTGTTGTAAACTGAAACTTTGAAATTGAATTATAGAAAATCTTGAAATGGAAATTGTAAAGTTATGAAACGTAAATTTTGGAAATTGGTTTAGAAGACCGACGAAATGTAAATTTTCAAATTATAATTGAAATTGAATTGGTTTTGAAATATATTAAACGACCAATCGGTAAATTAATTACGAAGGTTATTAAAGGAACCAAAATCGGTTGGGGACATACTCACTGTCTAAACCGAAAACCACTTTAATAACTATACGCGGAGTGTGATACAGAATGAAGTGGTTGGATTGACGTACGCGATGACTGAAGAAAGTGAACGATAATGGATAGTCTTGACACTTGTGTCAAATTGGAAATGACTAAAATCAGGAGCCGTGCCGGGCCAAATGGGGTTAGCTACCTCGAGCGAACACACTTCTTCATAAACTACTCATTTACTTTTGTGATTGATTGGTGCGCATCCTTGAATTTGGAGTGTTGTTTCGCGGTGTTGCGATCGTTGCGGCAATGCATTCTCACCAGTCCGGATCAGGCAAACGGTAGTTTCACTATCTTGGGTATTGCCTCATGTGCCTTGTCATACTTGTATTCCCGTATACGCGACCACTACGAATTTGTTTTGTATTATACCTATGGAGTACTCCCTGATATCCCACCAGCTTACGGTGGAGTTTACAGTGCTGTTTAGTCTATGATGCTGTATAAAATGTGTTAAAGGGGATAATGGTAACGCCTTAACACTATTTTGATATTTTACTTTACTGCTAGACATTATCTATGTATCGTACACTATTATGTATAAATAGTTTATCGGATCCTGAAAGATGTTTATTCCATTCATCTTTGAGTTATTGTTTATTTCAAATCTTGAACCATATTATCTGTATAAGAATATATGTCCTGATTCGAGTATTTGTTTGTGCATATGCTCGGATCAGACTAAGGATTGCTGTTGCTGTTCTGTTTAGAGCTGAAGACCGAAGACTATCTTTATCTCATCTTATCAGTATTACTCTATCTATTTGGACTATTGGAAATCTATGTTGTTCTATTTTATTTTATCTGAGACATTGTTGTATTTTTGGGTAGCTTCATGAACTACTCTTATGACTATGTTGTATTTCCGCTGCACTATTCTGTTATGATGTATTATTTGTGATTCTGTGATGATTCTCATTATATATATACTCCATTTACGATTCGTGTTTTGTACTATTTAAGTTGACATGTGTGGATTATTGTCAATTTAAATGTTCCAAATATACGGGTTATTACAGGCTTCTCGGTCGATTTTATGCATTTTTGAATATCTATTTCAATGGATTTTTTATCGGTTTCTTTGGATTTTATTCACGTCTTCGTATGTGAATTTTAATGATTGATTGTTTCTACAATCACTTCTATGATTTGTCACTTTAAAATATAAAGGTTTTCTATACTAGTAGTAAATATCAAAACTCTTTCAACAAAATGATTTCAACTCTATCTTCAATAACAAAGCTGTTTTCTTAAACCGTTTTCCAATCTACTAAAATATACAAACCTTTACCTCACTCGGATGAGAAATCTAATTAAACGGCTTAGTAAAACAAGTGGTATGAAACGCTTGCGTTCACTTCGTCGGTTAATTCTTGGAGTTGTTCGATTGAAGCTCTTGTGACAATTTTCTAGTGGAGATCTACAATTTGTTCGTAAATATTTAAGTTAAGCTAGTGGTTATGGGACATGAAGCTAAGTTCATATATTTACTAGCCTAGTGTAATTGACACTTCTCGTTGATCATGACGATCATTCTTATGATTTAGACTAGCAATTGTGCGATGTCTCTTGTTTGCTTGGTTAGACTAGACACCACTTGTGTGATTTCATTCACACATACCTTTTTACCTTCTTGGTTAGTCTAGACACCACTTGTGTGATTTCACTCACACGTACGTTTTTGTTTGCGAGGTTAGACTAGACACCACTTGTGTGATTTCACTCACACATACCTTTTTGATTTTTGGTTAGTCTAGACCTCATCTGTGTGATTTCGACTCACACATATGGGGTAGCTCCCCATGGTCTTTGGACCGTCATGTGATAGGCCTCTTTCCATTTTTCTGTGATTTCTGGATTTCTTGTGTTGATTTCTGGAATTTATATCTTTGACTTGTTATGAGTACAAGTTTTGGGTATGATACCCTTTTGGATCTTTGAGAAGATTCTTGTGATATTGATTAATCTCTTGTTGATTATCATTTACATACTTATAGTAGTATGATGTTATGGATATTATTCGCATATGCCATATCTTTTATTTTATACCATGTCACCTGATATTTATAGCTAGACTGATCCGTTTATTATTTTCTTAAATAATACTCGGGTCAGACCGAGATGTTACAGGTGCTTCTGCTTGACTTCTTCCCGGGATTTGCTACTCTTACTTTTGGATAACTATTTAGATTAGCAGTTTTATTGTTGTATACACTTGAGATTTAGACTCATAGTTGTACTCTTTTGTATAGCACGTGTTGCTATTCTTTTGTATTATTATGGATCTTTTTGACCACTACTCTGATGTACACTTTCATGTGTTAGTTATATATCTATATCTTTTTCCGCTTTTGTGATATGGATGTCTGTGACTGATTTGTGTTATGCTTATTTCTATGTTTGTTTCCGAAGATTTATTTATAGCCACCGTGTGATAGCTTTGAGTTTGTATCGGTATGTCGGACTTCCTCTTTAAATGAAATGCATGCTATACTATCTGACATATCGGTGCTCGCTCAAAGAGATCACATGGATGGTCGCTCCTCAACAGCCTTATTCTTCGTGCTAGTTGACAGCACTACACCGTAGTGTTCTTGGCTAGCGTGGGTATAGAGGTGGGGCGTCACAAGTTTAGTGATCAAAATAAAATTTACTAATCGTATATGTTTTAAAATTACTATTATAAAGCATAACAATGCTAAATAAGGGTACTTTAATGACAAATTTACGTTTTTATTTCAAATTACTATGAATAATCTAAACATAAAATGTGAATCATTTTTAATTTGGTTAAATCGGATAACCAACCAAATTTAATTTCGTTGGTTTGGTTTGGTTTTCATTTTTATTGGTTTTAATTGGATTTAACTATTTTCATCATTTGAATAAACCAAACCAACCAAACCCTCACCGCTAACTGTAAGATCCATGGAGTCATACGTTCGCTTATAGGTAAGGGAAATTAATTCCCTAAATTTGTGAACTATTGAACATTGTGTTACCATTGAATAGCGGGTAGCAGATATATCGAACCCTAAACCGTCATTGGGTGTGTGTCGACATTTGTACTTTCATTCAACGTGTGGATTCGATTGCGTATTTAAGGAGACGGCCTGGTTCCAGCAGAAGGTTCTACTTGTGTTAGGACATAGTCATGCCCGGAGGTATACGGTAAGAGGCATATTCAAGAAGGCAATCTGGTACCAGCGGGTGGTTCTACTAGTGTTAGGACAGAGTCATGCCCAAAGCGGTATGGTAAAAGGCATAATCAAGAAGGTCGCCTGGTACCAGCGGAGGTTCTACTTTGTTAGGACATGATTATGCCCAGAGCGGTACGATAAGAGACATATTCAAGGAGGTGACCCAGTACCAACGGAAGGTTCTACTATAGTAGGACATAGTCAAGTCCGGAGTGGTATGATAAGAGGCGTTCGTCACTATTGAGGGAAGGAGAGCTGGTGTATCGGACCCTAAACCGTCTTTGGACGTGTGTCGGCACATGGGCTTCCCCAATAGGTATAAGTCATGTGTAAGCATAGTTAAGGACAACATCCCAATGCTGATATAGTAATCCTATAGGAGATAGAACGCGATGCGGACTAATTGAGGCAACTAGGCAACTAGGCAACTACTAGCCGACTTCTACTTATTTTATACCTCGAATCGAAGGTACGTATCGTACGCGTACGTGGAGTCGAAACGATCTTACGCGTAGGCGATGTATAATTTACCAATCACTAGAATGTTGTTCCGACCCTCTCATCATTACAACCAACATGATAGCTTTAAAGGGACGGATACTAGTGTAAGACGAAAACAGTAGAAGGACGTGCTTCTTTATGTATGTTCGATACTGACAAGGACACAAGATATTAAAATGTCAACATTGGTTAGTAACTATATGTTTTATTATACTTTTCGATTCTACTGTGAGTTATATTGATAGTGCTTTGATATGCATTTGTTTGTTTGTTTCCAGGATACCAAATCAACGATCTGTATTTTGATGGATCTAGGTTTTTGATTTATCGAAAATTCAGAATCACTGGAGTGCGGGTTATTACAGAGTAACTTATGTGTCTTAGATTGATGTTTAAATGATTTATTTTACTATAATTTTCAAAGTTAAAATAAGAATGGTAGCATACTTGATTTGCATTAAGATAAATTGAAATCAATGTTTTAAGAGAATCGATGGCTTGATTTGCTTAATTTATTTTGTAACGATTGAATAGTATCCACCTATTTGAACATAAAAAATTAAACTTTTTTGCTATGGCTCATCAAGACAAAAAGTTTTAAAAGAAAATAGATTCAAGGAGTTGGTAACTAGAGTTGGGATTGAGTAGTTTCTTGAATCTATATAAAAATAAAATATATAATGTAAAAAAAGAAAATGATATGATTTCGACTCGGATCTTGAATTGAAATTTTGATCCATATTTTAATGAGATTTGAATATTTCGAATAAGATGGATATCAATGGAGATATAAAATCGTTTCGTGTAAGGGTGAAAATGAAATCGGGTAGGTGATATAGATAGAAGATTTAAAACCAAGACTCTAATTACTATTTTCCCTTATTTCCATGTATTTTCAAACATCTAAAAAATTGTTACTGTACAACAAACCTTTTGGCTTCGAATATTCTTCCAATTTCCTTAAAATATGATGACATAATAAACTAGGATATTCTTCCAAACACGATGACATTTTGTTACTTGTTATTTCTTTTCAGACAAGATAAACAAATTATGAAACGCAAAACAGCAGAGCATTTAGGGCTATCAATGGATACCTAAAAAATTCAAAATCCATCCACATCCGAAAAACGGATAAATATCCGATATCCAGATAAATGAATGTGGATGCAAATACAAAGACATCAGTACATTATCAGTTCGGTATTTTTCAAGATTATAGTTTAAATTATTTGTATTTTAATCTAATGAAATATACTTAGTTACGTTTTTATTAAGCTAAGAGTTTATATTATACGCACTAAATGCTAATTAACTTATCTATTATCATTATATTTGTTTATTTTTAACGCTTCTATAATCGATGGGATTGAAGAAAGTTTATATTAAACTAAAACTTTTTATTATATTTCTTGATTTATCGATCGTTAGCAGATACGATAATTATCCGATATTCGTCTGTACCAGCGGATGCTGATATTTGAAAATAATTTCGAATGCGGATATAACACCATCTGCATCTAAAAGTATACGTTGACAGGCCTAAGAGCAATCCAATAGGAGTTAATAAAATAGATTGGTCTATTTAGACAAACCAAAGCAAACCTTCTGTTTTTTTATTTTTATCCAGTGTTTATAATGTTATAAACATTGGATAAGTAGGGCTGTGAACGAATGCAAACGAATGCGAATATGTCTTTACCCATATCCACATCCGAAAATTTAAATCTACATCCGCATCTGCATCCGAGGATATCTGAGAATCAACATCCGTATCTGCATCTTCGGATGTTTTTCGAATATCCAAAAATATTCGCATCCGAAAATAAAAAACGGATATTTCAGAATATTCGAGAATATCCTAAATATCCATATCCAAAATTGAATAAGATTTTTATTATACTAATATTTTTAAACTAAAACAATCACTTTCTCAAATAACAATACACACACTACAATACTAAATGATTTTTCAAAATGAAACAATCCATTTCTCGGTATATTTTAAGTTCATCATTAAACAATAAATCAATAATAATAATTTTTATTATAATTAATTTTGGATCGAACGGATATTTTTCCAATACGATTCGCATCCGATTTTCTTTAAGGATATAGAATATCCGCAACCGCTATTCGAATATCGAATACGGATCCGGACGGATTTCGAATTTTTCAAGTATCCATTCACAAACCTATGAATAAGTACCCGTAACCACAACTAAATATATTATAGCAATCTAAATAACACGTTTCTTATCCTGAACAAAAAAGGAAACCAACTAGAAAAGTTGAGATGCATAAGCACGGATCATTTAAAGAAATACCCAATTTGCACATGATTTACTCGGAGAAAAAATATTTTTTCTTGCATATGTTAGAGTCTGACATTTGACAAGCATCTTAACATCATCCAACGATAAAATTCATCTAACCCAAAAGCAAAGCACAATACTCAACAATAGGTGATTGGCTTATAACATCGATCAAACAAATCAACCAACAATATAGGAAAATAAAATTTTGGGAAGCAAAATCTAGAAATATTAATAACTTTAATCAAAGACAACAAATAATCCATAATTTAAGAAAAGAACTCTAAAATGTCCACACAGAACAGGTAATGGGTTAGATAAACTACCACCTTACTTCTTGTCCTCCTTTTCGGCTTCAGCGGCTCTTTTAAGTCTTTTTCCATGGTGGCGTTTGTTGGTCCGTTCAAGACGAAGTTTCTGAAATGCTCTGAATGATCTCATTTCCTCATTGATTTTCACAAGATCAACAGCAGGCTTCTCAAGAGTGATAGGCATGAATGCACCTTTGACTTGAGTTGCTGATGCAAGCTCTTCAGCACTCGAATCTCCACTCTGACACATGTTGTTCATCGTTTAGGTTCACGTACGATAATCATAAACATATGGAGTAAAGTAACATCATATTTTGAAACAACTGTAAATTGTTGATTCACAGAGGGCAAATTTAAAACTGTTGAACCTGTGTATTTATTTCTAGATAGCTGACGTTCTCAAACACAAGGATTTTGTTTGTAAGACCACACCTGCCTAGTGTAAATTGCAGTCATTTTTTTCTTCATCACACGGATATGCTTCAATGTTAATAATATCCAAGTAATTTACTTTTAGCTTATTCGTCAATGCTAATAATATCCCTAGTTTGATGCCTGTTGCGTTGTGACTTGGTTAAAAGTAATGAATTGTTTGAAGCAAATTGAAAACATAGTTTTCGTATTACTTGCAAATATGAATTGCATAATGTTAACATTGCATGTGTGAATAGCATGAATAGATAATTAATATGAATGTGTGTGGCACCATGAAAGCTTACGAAAAATAGATTATTCCTACACTATGAAAAATCAGGAATTACCTTGACTTTGCCAGGGCGTCTTGGAAAAACTAGAAGCTTTGCGGTGTACTCTTTTAGCCTTTGCACGTTAGCTTGCATTCCTTCCAAGGACCTGTTCCTCCTTCTGTGGTCCACTGCAATCCCAACTGTTCGTGCCCACTTTCTTTTCACTCCAGCCATCTGCAAATGAGATGGTTCTTCTAATGACAATTAAATATAATGTAACTAGTGTAAAGATTAAACGTTAAGATCAAAACCTACAGATGATACCTCTTCAAGCTACTCCTTTTACAGATAACCAAAATTATATATAATATAAATTATATGTATATTTTGATTTTGTATAATATAAAGCACAAGAAGTTAAGAGAAAAGGTGGACAATTTCTGCATTATATGATGACAAAGTATGCATAACATGAAATTAAAACAAATACAAAGAACAGTATTGTTGATCCACACTCTAAGGGGCAATAGGTCGACAAATTTATTAAGGAAAAAACACCTGAAGTGTTATTCTTACATTAGTCTGCTTCAGCGGATAGACAGTCTATGTACTATTGCATGCATGAACAAGTAACATAAGTATTTTTGCTTTTCAATATTTTATAGTAATTAGTATCAAGAATGAAACTACTACATGGTGAGATTTTGTAAAAAAGACGAAAATCAAGAGCTAAAAGGGAAGAGAGTAAATAAGAATTTCATACCTTGAGTTCTTCCAGACTAAATCCCCTTCCTTCTCTTACTTTCATGTTGTACTTCCTGGTTTGGCAATGCACAACAGGTCTTAGTGGTCCAGATGTGGGCCTTGGGAAAACTTTAACTGCTTTTTTCTGTCTTGCTACATCGGATATATACAACATTAGCATATTCACACTATTGACTTCTAAACGATCCAGATTAAAAGAGAAATTATGAATATGATTAGCAGATGAATACCAATCCTTCTCCTGGTTTTACGGGCTGGTTGATTGAACCAGGTTTTCACGTAATTCTGCCAGTGCTTCTTGAAGTGACCATTAGGGATAACATTATTATGCTTCATTTTTTACCTGAACGCCAAAATTGGATAATAGGGTGCATTTATTAAAGTCAAACAAGGGACATTGAAATGTTACAACAAATGATTCGCATCTTTCCAATTATGATAATACAATTATACAAGGAAACCATAATGCTAAGAAAACAATAAATAAGCGGATCGTTAGCAAATAAGCTAATAACTGGATAACAGACCTACATATATAGCAGTAAAAATAACACTAGTAACTAGGAGAACAGCTCCTCTATAGCAAACGGAAAATGAATAAATAAATAACGACATAGGAACATATTAGGTAAAAGTAAATATTAGGTAAAAGTACAACTAGTTGACAATGTAACTCCTATTGTTTTTTATATTGTAGGTATGGTTTCAATGTTAGATCATATACAACTGCTTCATTAAATGCATCTGTATTTCGCAAATTACGACATACTAATTATTTTTCAAACAAACTTCTATGTCAATTCCGAGGTAGTATGGGAAATTATAGGGTTAATGAGGACTATTTGTTTTAAACAAAGAAATTAATCCTCTGAATTTTCATTGTTATTTTACACTCATCAATGAAAGATCATTATTATTTTGAAACTTCTTAACTTATTTTAGATGGCAATAAACCACCAAAGAATTTCATGTAACAAACATCAGAAAAGCAGTACTATTTAGCAGATGAAATATTGTAAAGAATGATACAGCATTAAAAGAACAGGTTTTAGACAAGCAACGAAGATAATATATGTAGAAAACAACACATATCTTTTGATTTTCAATAATAATGATAAATAAGAGGTATGAACAAGCAAACGGGAAGCATGCTAATCTATCCATTTATAATCTATAATAATAATTATAGAAAATTGGACATTTGTGCAAAAAATGAAATTTACATGTAAATAAACACTAGCATGGTGGCTTATGTACGCACATACATTACTTATACTTGTGTTTCTACTAAGGGATGATAAAACGATTCTTTGAGCAGAGCGAAGAGAAAATGATAGTCACGGCCTGGAGAAATCAAAATTCAGATTTATGATTGATATGACAAGGCAGCATCGATAGTATAACAGTTCCACAGGACAAGCGTTGAAACATTGAAATTCGAAGGTCTGACTGTTAATAATATTAATAACCTTATTTTTCCCTATTTCTCAACTTTGATGTAAAAATTCACCCCTCTAAAATTTACAGAGTAAAATAGGCGTTAAAATAAACACCTCCAAAATCTTTGTCCATCTGTACTTTGTACTAACAACCATTCACAGTTGCAAATTCGGTAAAACATTCTTTCTATTTACTAACGTTATGTTAGCGGTAAGAATAATAATTATTTACAGTAAGTAAACACTGGCATTGCGAAGTACACATGAATTGCTGCAATAGAATGTCTACTTATTTTTTCTTCCAGTCAATATACAATATATGTCCTATATAGCATACCTTTCAATACTAATACAGCATATAACATTAGAAATTAGAGCATTTTTGAATTTATATCATTGCATTCTATCAAATATGATTTCACATGTTGATTGACAGCTAAACTGATACTCTCTCTCAAAAATATTTAAAGCTAAATAGTACGTAGCCAAAGCTTTTAAGCTAAGACTAGTTCTAATAGCACCTCAAATTTTTTTTGTCAAGCCCTCTATAACTAGTAAAACTATCACATCCAACAAATTTCTATAAACCCCCAGCTCAATTCCAACATTACCCATAGACTTTAATAGCGGTTTTGTGTTCTTCCTCCTGTGTTTTTTTTAACATCTTAGAGAAATATATCACAATAGCTAAAGACTACATAGCTCTATTCAAAATGTCTATACCTTCTCACTGAAAATACAAGTCCGACTGTCTATCTATAGCTTCTCACAGAAAATGCAAGTACAATATACATGTAAATCGCTAAAGGGAGCTAGCTGATCAAAAAGTCCAAATGTCTATACCTTCTCACTGAAAATACAAGTACAATATACACGGTGCTCATTCAAAAACAATGTAATCCCCACTGTTATTTCAGACCCCGTCTCTCTCCGTAACCATGTTCTTTATAAGCAAAATCCTATTTGACCGGTCCTAAGGTAAAGTCGACGGATGATAATTCAAACTGGAAGACGTAAATGAATTCGCAGATTATAAAGTTCACATGCAGTTATTAATTTCTTTTAAGTTTAAGTATTCATTGAGAATGTTTATACGGAGAAACAAAATCAAACAGTCTATTACCACATCAAATAAAAATAATAAAAGCATCTCGTTGAATTAAACGAATAAACAAGACTGACCACCAAAACCAAGCAATTTCGATTCAATCAAATAAGCTAAAAGAAAAACGAATTTAGCGAATGAAAACTGTGAATAGAGAGTACCTTCCGAATCAAGATGATAAAACCCTAATTGTCTGAGAATGGTAAATTAACGGCGGCGTTCTTATGCCTCTCAAGAAATATCCTGACCGTGCGATCATAAATGGACCGTTCATGTTGAACTGTTAGGAACGGGCTAGGTTGATTGCTTAATTGGGTTGGGCTTTGAAAACTTTAGATAGCTTCTCCTTTTTGAGGATATTGGTTTAACCATTTAAGCGGGAGGGTAGACGCATACAAAGGCTAGCGGCTGGTAGGCAACAGCCTAATGCCAACAGGCTGCCTCCCGTTTAAAGTTGATCCCAATGAGCACATGTTTTCTGCTCATATACCAAGCTGGATATCCACCATCGTCAAAGAAGCATAACCCGTATGCTTTCAATTTCAACAGTTAAATGATTGTTCAGGGAAATCATCTATCAACACTCTGCAAAAACAAATACATTCAACAAATACACTTGTCATGTCAACATTCACCTATAAATAAGGATCGTTAGTCTTCGTTACTCTTCTCACATTTACCCTAACAAATAATCTTATGCTCTTCTCCAACATTAAATATGTTAAAGTACAACGATGTGTACACATATCAAAACGTTTTTCGTGTTTTCACTACAAGATATGTTGTATTTAGCGGCTGATAACGACGACGGCCGTCGACGGCTAGCCATTTTATTGTTTACCTATTTAATTTTCATTACCATTTCAAATTTTTAAAATATGTTTGAATATACTGATTTAATTTCTAAAAATTAAACAAGATATTTTAACACAACTATTCAATACGTAATGACTTTTCTGATTGGTTAAATTAGTATTTTCGATGATTTGTCTTCGCATAATTCGAATATTTAACGTTATTGAAAATCTAACTCGCATGACCGATCTATGCGACTTTTAGTCGTCCATTAAGCAACTTCGATAAAGCTGATTTAGTGTAAAAAAAATATGAATTAAAATATTTTTTAAACCGTTGGATAATTAATTGTGAATTTTTAAATTTATTTAGCATGATAAAATTATATAAAATAAAATAATCAGCAGAAAATCAAATTTGTTGGATCTTATGTTGATCTAAATTATACTTGATGTATTTCTAGAAGATGATGAGAAAATAAACAGCTGTAGGGTGTCGATCTTAAGTTTTAAATTTATAGTCGTTCTTTTATGACGACCTTGGAACGAGACCAAATTCGAACCGTTGATGCTTCGTAATGTGCTAATCCAATCCGTACAGTTGGACTCGTAAAAAATGGCTAGAAAAAAAAAATCAACTTCGCAACAAGTCATTTCGTCGAGATTTTCTTAACACTTATCATTAGCTAATGATTCAAACAGAAACGCTTGAAACATCACATTTTACACATTGACATGATATTATAGAAGTGTTTGGTCAATGCAACAACGGGGTAAAAAAAAGCGAATTCCAATAAAAATTCTCTTTATTAAACTGCACAAAATCTTATTTTGGGTTTATGAATACTAAATGAAATTTAGTACTTATTGAGTTTGATAAATATGTTAATTTAGTTCTTATATTTAAGATTTTTGTTTGTTTGTTGATGTTTAATAATAAATTTTTATTAATTTAATTTAAAATTTAATTTATTAATTTTAATTTTACTTTAACTTCATATTTTGAGATGCTCATATTCAAAAATACAAACATTATAACAATATTCTAGAATAAATCAAGTTAGGGTTATAATAGAAAAATTAACGGTGTCCTACTGCCAATAAATGCGTAAATGATAAGGCATAGGTCAACATAATGTAAAAGAAGATATTCACATGTACTAAATAATTAACTTTATACTAAAACTATAATTAATGGAAAAAATTCGACCAGTAAATTAATCGTTATTAATATTAATATAAAAACCTATATATATATATATATATATATATATATATATATATATATATATATAATCTTCGGGTTTATTAAAATATTTATTTAATGGTTCTAAAGTTAAAATTAAATACCTTTGACTAAATCAAAATAAATATATGAGAACACAAAAAAAAATTTGCTCAATAAATGTGACTGCATCTAAAGAATGTCCACTCAATGGGATTGTCTTCCTACTAGAGGTAGCTCGGGAGGTCAAATGGTGAGTTGCAATCTTAACTGCATTATTTACTTTGTCAACGATGTCTACTCAATGCAGCTTATTTTCAAGAATTTGAGAGATGATTCTATATTAAATGTCACTAATGTATATGAGCCGCATAATAGGATCGATCAGAGGATTCTTTGAAGTGAATGCCTCGAGTTTAGATCTCATACGTAGGTCCTTGAGTAGCAGAGGGATTTCTATGTGACTAGATTTCTAGGGGAGTGCTTGCCTTGTGAAGGCGATGCCTCAACTATAGATGAGTTCGACCAATTGATTAGTAATGGCAATTTGATTGAGTTACCACTTAGTAGTATGTGGTTTACTTGGTCAAACCTCTAGGAAAGTGTCTTTTATGGCTATCTTGGACCATTTCTTCGTTAGTGAAAAAATGGAAGACACGTTCCTTATTATGCATGTTGATGGACTTCCTAGTGTTTTGTTTTTTCAGATTGTTGTCCAATAAATTATATTCTGTGAGTATCTTGATTTTTTTCGTGGGATTCAAGAGCATGGTTGTTAGAAAGTAACAGCATTGATGTGGTTATAAATAAATGGCTTACCATGAGTAACAATACTAATAAATATTAGAGCAACATAGCTAAATTATTTGTTAATAAACTTAGGGACTTTATCTTTATTCCCAAGGATGTGGAATAAAGATGTTTTTAGCAACATTAGGATTAATAAGAATAATTTCCTTTCCAAATTCTAAAATTAAACAAACTGGAAGAATCAAGAAACTTGAACGTTTTCGAGCAAAATGTTTTATGGAACCTAAAAGAAGAACTAAACAAAGTCATTACATAAGATGAAATAATGTGAAAACAGAGGTCTACGGTTTAATGGATGGATGGAAGGAATAAAAACACTAAATTTTTTATAAAATAGCTAATGAACGCAAATGCAGTAACCCATAAACTCTGTACTTATTAATAATGTGGTAACTTTTTAATCAAAATGAGCTAAATAATACCTTCGCTAATTTTTTAAAAAGCATTTTTAGAACTAAGTGAGGTCATAGAATTAACGCTAGGTAGAATAACTTTTATTTGAAAAATACAAGGATTGTTTTAGAGGATTAGGATAATCCGTTATTGGAAGAGGAGATCTGAAAGGAAATCGATGATATACCTAGTGATAAATCCCTAGCTCGGATGAATTTCCTATGTTGTTTTATAAGAAATTTTGGCATTTTTTAAAATTTGACTTAAATAAAATGTTAGTGGATTTTATAATGGTAATTTACAATTAAGAAGATTCAACTTTGCTACTGTAATTCTTCTTCATAAGAAAGTGGACGTTGTAGACTTTAAAGACTTCTGGCCCATTTCATTGATTTACTATTCTTTTAAAATTATCTCAAAGGTCTTAGCTAATAGATTAAGCTGTGGAGTGAATAATTTAATTGATATTACACAATCCGCATTCATTAAGGGTAGAAATATTACAGATGTGGTCGTCGTTGTCCAAGAACTTATAAACTATTGTTATAAAAATAACTTCACTTGTGCTTTATTAAAAAATGGATTTTGCTAAAGCATTCGATTCTACTGATGGGGCATTTCGTAAAGATTTACTTAATGGCCAAGGGACTTAGCTGTAGATGGGTGTTGGATTATGACCTTCCTTAAAACTGGTAACTCAAATATAATGGTTAATGGCATTATAGAAAATAAAATTCAATCTAGATGTGGTCTTAGACAATGTGATCTATTATTGCCCCTTATGTTTAATTTAGCAATGGGTGTTTCACTAAAATTATAAAATTAAGTATAACAAGTGGGGATCTAGAGAGTGTGGGTAATAATATCAGTAGTAATGGTCTTTCAATTCTACAATTTGCACCTCGACACTTTCAAAATTTTGATTTTAAAAGAATCAGCACTCATTTTAACTTTCACTGGTACTGGAGTCATTCTAAATATCAACATGATCCAGGTAGAATTCTACTTGACAATATATCTTCACCATCATCAGTTGGTATTTGCGGTTTGAAAGAAATCAAAGAATGTTTAACAATGCTCGTAAGCCCTCTGATAAGCTAATTTACTCAATTGCGTTTTTTGTTATAACTGGGTTGTAAATAGTAGTTATAAATTTACTAAATATGACAATTTCAAGGAACATCTTAAGAAAGTAAAAAAATAGTCGTGCTGATATCTTAAAGGCAAAAATAGTTTGAGGAAAGAGGATGAACATTATGACGTTGAACTTAGACCTAGTTGATGCCTCCAATAACAACTCTTCGGATGTTATACTTTTAATTGAAACCTATTTCTATTTCTCCTCCCATTCTTGTTTTATTTCTCTTACACACGTATGTATATAGTGTGTGTGTCTATATATATGTATGTATGTATGTATGTATGTATGTATGCATATATGTATGTGTGTGTGTGTGTGTATGTATGTATGTATGTATGTATGTATGTATGTGCGTGTGTGTATATATGTATGTATGTATGTATGTGCGTGTGTGTATATATAAGTGTGTGTGTGGGTCTCATGTTTTTTGAGATTTTCAATATTAGGAATTACTCTGGATCTTCTTACTTATGCTTTGACCTTATCGTGGATTGGACTACTGATGATGCCTTGTGGTTATCGCTATCCTATCGAAGACTTGCCATGAAGGATATAGTGTATAAACTTAATTATCTTATGCAATTTTGGTGTTTATTTGTATTATCCCATTTAGCTTACTATATCTTCATGCTACTATGCTTCCTCTTAACATCTTATCATGGGCATTACTTATTATAGAGGGTTTTATTTTTCTTTCCAATGTAATGGGGGTTTTCACTGTCTATTAGGCTTGTTGGTGGCTCCTTTTTTTAAGTGTATAATAAAATTATATGAGTGCTCTCCTCTTAAAGAGGACCACTCATTTTCTTAAAAAAAACTAAACTAAAAATGTTTTTTTAGCCAAAACCTTATCAACAAAAACAATTTTTTTTATATTTTTATAAGAAAATCAACTTATATAAATATTTATATATGTGTAAATGAATTTTTTATTAAAAGAAATAGAGAACAAAAGCGTTTTATTAAAAATCCAAACAATATATATTTTGATATATGATACATTTGAATTATAAAATGGTTTAAATACACATACAAATATATATAATCAAGAAATTTATAAGCTAAAAATAGAATTTATTATTCATATAATTATATATAATATATATATATATATTATTTATATATAAAATATTAAAGTACCAATATTTTCAAAAGCAATTTTTTTGGGCTGACATATATGGCTAGGTATAATTACTAGCATAGATATGGATATACAAACATATACATGAATATATTTAAATTAGAATTTGTACCTTTCACCGTTGTAATCAAGTTAACAGTCGAACATGTTGTTCGTTCGTTATTTCCTCTTTAAACATTCATTCTCCTCTTTGGTTTTGGTTTGCAAAGCTAACACCTTAATTCACCAGTGGAAATGGAGGCTAGAGCTGTATAGAGTTAATGTACAAAGAAAAGTAGTAGAGACTATCTACTTATGGCCAATGAAATACACGAATATCTCCTTTCTTCTCTCTAACTCCATGAGACTAGGTATCAACTCCCTCATTCAAAAATCATGGTCGGCTCTATTGATGACCAAGCATGGTCAAAATGCATTTGACTCCTTTTCGAATCAATATTTGAATTATCTAATTCTAGCTCCTTATCCGATCGAACCGATGTAAAACTTTTATATATTGTTCTAATTGATTTTAAGTTTCAAATGAATAACTAAAATGCCATAAAATATTAATACAGCATTTTTATTAATTTTATAATCAATTTATAACATTTATAAATTATTTCTATCATTGGTCGAATTTAGAAATAACTAACAACACGGTTATATTGACTCTTGATGTGAGCTTGGTCCTCAGTCAATGTTTAGATAATTTAGATATCGAAGCGTGTACAAACGTTGCTGGAGTATAGCATCGGGAATAAGATTAACATTTATAGATCATGTAAGCGAAATCCAATTTCTAATCTATAATAAGTTCGCTTAGTGACGACATTTTGTATAAGTATTTTTTCCGTCATCACTGTATTGCTCAAATATCTAGAGTTTGGTCTAAGGTTAAAACCTTTACTATTATCTTTATTCAATTTCCTAGACTGCTTCAAGTTCCATGGTTAATTCCGATAACATTTATCGATTAATCGATTTCCTTTGATAGATATTTTGACTTTAAGTTGACAACCAATTATGGTGATAATGACCTACTATAACGAAGGAGACGAATCCTCTCTTGGGTAGTATTTCATATCAAATATTTTAATATACACCTGAATATGGTCATAACAAGGTCACCATGCCAAGTACTTAACTATAATCAAAGTATAGCCTAGCTACTTAAGATCGACAGCATCCTTAAGTATGAAGACTGTCGTACATCATTAGCCTGAAATATTCTATTTTGATTTAGTTATATTAACCTATAGAAGACTCTCGTCTAGTCGTACATCATTATGCCCATGTCTTCAACCGGTCTACCTAAACTAAACAGAGAAGGGGTCTTAGTACATAGATCCGTAATATTATTATTTTGTATGTACTTATCGATTAGACTTTGTCATTGCTGATAAACTCTTTAATCATGTGTTTATTACAGAGAATATATCTTGATTTCTTATCAAGTTGTCAGTTCCAATTTAATCTTTATTGCATTATTGTAACCATGGTACGTTATTGGATATTCAATGGTAGAAACCACCCTTAGCCCTCTTATAAATCTATGCACATGTATCATTGTAGCGCTATTCAAGGTAACGTACTTGGCCTTTTGGTTAGATCAATAACAACCTCTCATTTGGAACATTACCAACCCAAAGCTCCTTGATTCCTACTAAATTCGATATCACTTATGAAGTTCGAGTCGAATACTCCTTTATAAGGAGTTCATTGTTTCCATAAACAACTTTTTAGTATTTCATAAATGATAATTCTTAACTACCATTTAGTGACTTTTCCTCATGTTTGATAATCGCTTAACACACTAAGTGTATGAGCGATGTTCAATGTACCACATAATAATATATGATGATTCCTGTTGCCTATGCATAAAGGATCTACTTCATATAATATATATTAAACATTATGGTATGGTGTTAGTGTATATTGATTGGGACAATCCCAATATTCTCTTATACCAAGTATAAGAGATGTCATTTTCAAACTCTTTAACGAAAATTAACATCCAAATCAAAATTGATTTTAATGTGAGCACACCGTTGAGAATCAATAGTACGCTATTTATAATATTAGAAATGAATCAATACCTTTGATTTTCTTTCTTACATGAGGTTCCTCTATATTTTGACTAATGCCATACTATTTGATTTCTATGCCAAAATATTTGCTCAAGTTTGATGCTTATTTAATACCACTGTCGTATCAACTCTTGAATGACATCCAATACAAAAAATGTCATCGCTCCCACTAATTTGGAGAAATTTTGGTTGCTATGTGCAAACGATCTCTTCTAAATCATCATTTAGAAGGTTTGTTTCAAGACTAATGCGCTAAAACTCAAAAGTCATATTTTGCAATAATTTGCAAGTAGAATCTGAATGGACTTAAGCAAGTTGACTAGCAAAATTACTCCACCAATTTCAACATTTGAAATCTATGAATTTATTTTCCTTCAACACTACTATATATAATTCCAACCACATTAATCTTCTTCTCGAAGACTCACTTGCCATCGATGGATCATATCCTTTCGGTTATAATTAACAAAATCATATTTTGTTAATGTACTTGGAATCTATTTCACATATAAAGTATCTTACCATGTGATAATGTAACATCCTTCATTTCGAAATTCAAAGATGGAACCTAATGTGCTACACAATATCTTTTAGTGATGGACATGAGATTAGTTATATTATACATTCATAATTAAATAAAGCAAATACACAACATTGCAGATTTAGTTAATACATCCCAAAGTTGTACCCAGGTGAGGTCAAAAATTGCGTACAGTATAACTATTAGTGTCATGCACCACGTATGAAGATGCGGACCTGAACATTAGATGCAGAGGAATTAAACAACATAAATATTGCACCTAAGCCTCTTACTTCATCATTGCCTTGTATTATCCGATCATCCCAAAAACAATACGTCTAAGCCTATAAACCTAGCCCACTCAATGAGTACCCATGAGTTTATAGAGAAAACAAAAATAAAAGTATGGGTCAGACATAAAGTCTAGTGTGAGTAATATATTATCCCAGACAAAGAAAATAGAGAGGGACCGCTCCACAAATGTATGGGACAGGTTTTCCCTTTTACAGTACCCAAACAATAACTCATCAAACTTACAAATAAACCTAAATCATTAGTTTATTTAATTAAATGTTAAAACAAGAAATTGAGACCCCAAACAAAAGGAATCTCTCGATTTGTTTCATAAAAATACCATGGTATTTCACTGTAATCTAAAATACCTTGTTCTTTACTACCCCTAAGGTTTTACAAACTTTTACGGCAGCTATATATCTTTAAAGTTCTACCATTCGGCCTTACACTTACGCTTTCATATTTTGGCTGCCACCCTTGGCCTTATGCCCACTTCGCTATGGTTTCTAGATTGCCACTCTCGACCTTATGTCTTCTACCATTTCCTTGGTTGCTGCTCAAGCCTTACACCAATTGCTTTCGTAGTTTAAATGGTTGCCTTTTTAGGTGCACCAACTGTTTTCAGTTTCGGTTGCAATATAGGCCTTGTTGGAACTGGATCATCCCGTAATTGGATTTTTATTGGGCCTATGAAGTCTAGTTTATTTAGAACATTTATAAATATTATTTAAATAAAATATTTTATTTTATTTAAATTTATAAATATGTAGTTTAATTTAATTTATGTTTTGATATATACATATATACGTGTATCATATACATATATGTGTGTGCATGTGTAATGTATCAACCCATGCAAGGTGTAACATGCTCGTGTGTAGATGTTGGGATTTACATTGCAACGGACATATCAGCTCATCAAATATGGGAGTATATGTTGTCCAAATATATGTATGCATATATACATTATTATTTGTAAATTGATATTATATATATGCACGCACACACGCATATCTCTGCTACTAATAAAAAAATTGTTGAATTAATTTACTCGGCGTCTTTTTGAAATTTCAAAAATACCCTTGCTTTTCGTTTACAATAATACAAACATCCTGTGTGCGAAGCACGAGTCAATTCTAGTAGAAAATAATATATATATACACACATGCACACACACAAATATTTTCATAATAAAATATTCATATATATGTATAATAAAAAAATAAAAAAATATTTTTGATAAATATGAAATACCAGGTCTTACGCATAGCTCAACAAATAATTTGTTATTATCTAATCTTAAAATACATTTTAATTAAATACTCATTCGAAAATTAATAAAAAAATTAATTTCAAAACTTTATTTTAAAATTGAAATTCCTTGTAATTCCTAAATGATATTTTGTGGTTTAAAAAATATTTCATGTTTTTTCAGTTTAAACTAATTTCAAAATGATTTATTTATTTTCGATCGAATTAAACAAATATTTTTTTTTAAATTTTGACCGAGACTTATCTAACGTTGAAATGATTTTATAAAATTAGAAAAATAATTTCATAACATATTTGAATTAAGATAATTCATTTATATAATAAATTAATTTAAATAATAATAAACATTTACAAAAAAAAGTATATTTTACTACAAAAAATTAGTATTGCTGCAATTATTTGTATATAAAATTTTATGACTAATTTTAATCATAGTACGATGATGTAATTAATTATAATTGGCATATTTATATGTGATTAAATAATATATATTAATTTAATCAAATATAAAATTATATTATTTTTATATATGGCTACACTGACCTGATACACACACACACATGATAAAAAAATAAGTTTTTTAAACATATATATATGTATATATATATATATATATATACATATATGCATATAACTAAACTACTTTGTGACAACATTACTTGCATATCAGAATCGTCACCTAATTAACAATGTAATACACACACACACACATATAATAAAACATTATACTGAAATTTATTAACTATAATCTAATAAAATCATGCCTTAATCCCAAAGGCTTGAAGTACACCTTGAAAAGATGGTTTCTTCTCTTTGAAACCTTTTTCAGCTCAACAGATTGCTAATCCTTAAACCGTTGACATTCAACGATCGAATAACATTCGATTTGATTTAATTTGCACTTGAGAAATTAAGGAGATGGAAGAGAGAAATTTGGCCAACAATAGATCAGTTTGGAGGCTTCAAAAAGACCTCTAAAGGTTGATGATAAAGATGTTTATATAGAGGAGATATTTTAGGATCTAGATCCTACATCATCTCTTTTCAATTCTCTTCCGTCTTAGCCCTCCATCTCAAAGTCTATGTTGCACCATCTTATGGCCACATTAACCCCTCGTTATGGCTGAATTTATATTCCCCCTCATGGGTTTTAAAACCCATCTATAGCCCAAGTATTATACAATTAAATTAATTTAATCGCTTGTCAATATTGTATATCGATTGATATATTTATAACTGTTATAAAGATATCTATAATATTTATTCATCAAATTTTACAATTAATTTCACAAATATCAATTAATTTATAATAATTATTAATTAATTAAATCATCTGGTCAAAGGAGAATTCATCATTTCGGTTGTGTGACTCGTCAGGTGTAAATTCGGTCAGCGATTAATATCGAACTATTCGAAAATTAACGTTCATACGTCACTTAGTAGGTGGTGTGATATTTTGGCCAAACTTATTGCTTACTTGGTTTTATTAAATTCTAATTTCATTTTATTAAGCATTACTCGGTTGTAACTTTTATTTTACACCAATTCTCTTCATCAAAATTATATCACTTTGAAGTTATGGAATTTGGTAGTGGTCAAAATTCCAATATCGTTTGTATTTAACTCTGTAGTCCAAATACAAAGTCCTTGGTTTAATAATAACAATTATTATTAACCAAAATGCTCTAGTTAGAGACTTTGACTTTGAGTTGACTTGAGTTTGTGATATTAACCCCATATAACCGAGGAGACGAATCCTCTCTTGAATAAATACTTCCCTTTCAATACTTCCACTCAACCCAACTATAGTCGCTTGATGGACGTCATGCATGATTTGACTACAATCAAAGTGGAGTTTTATATTGAAGATCGACAGTATTTTCAACTCGAGAGAACTGTGTAAATTGGTCACATCGATATTTTCTGTTTGACCTTAGCTATATTAACAAATATAAAACTATCGAGTGAGTCATTCTATAGTTATACAATATCCATCAGTACGTAACCCCTAGATTCCCCCAGCGGTCATGAGTAATACACTTCCAAATATTCGGAGAGCATTATGTACTCTAGTCTCAACGGATACATCGATATCCAGTCTCGATGCATCTTGACTAAGAACATTTAAAATGGTATATTTGTTTTTATTGTGATAAATAATTTACGGTTACAATAGTTTCTAACTACAATCAAAAAACATATCATTTATGTATTTTCTATTAAATATAATTTTAATTAATTGATTGATGTAACACATTATATCAAGTATATAATAGAAATAAAATACCTTTATTTTGAACAAGATTGTTTATCGAATTATATATATGTAACAAATTACATAATCGCCTTTAGAGCATACCTCTAGCTCTATCAATCTCCCACTTGCACTTGAAGTCAATTATGGAATCTTATTCCAACTTCTCCATTTGATTTTCTCAAAACCAATTGGATCAGTCCCCCAATGAACAGGTATGCTATTATGGTTCATTTACCTACGATGTCAATCAATCTCTTCAATGCTGATAAACTGCCATTATCACGTGGAACAATTTAGAGTATGTCTATCGACTTCCAGTAAGCTCGAAGTTCTGTTATGAACTATATCATGACGCTGTTATCATATAATAATGTTGTGAGATTCTCAATATTTGTAATCACCATCGGCTCAGTTATAAATTTATGTATTTATATTTATATACATTGCTTTTACTGTGGCACTATTCAAGGCGATGTACTTAACTTTTTTCATTGAATCGGCCACAATCTTTCATTTGAAACATTTCCAACTTAATGATTCTAACTTTAATTTATTATTGACATATTATAGTCAATATCACTTATGAAATTTGAATCCGAATACTCCTTCATAAGGAGTTAGTTTTTTCGTAAATAATTCTCTAGTGTTTCATAAATACACGGGAACACCTCAAATAGCCATTAATGGTATCTATTTGGATTGATATTTGCACTATGTATCAAATACATAAACAAATCACCATATCGTAGAAAACAAACATGTATGATAATTCCTATTGCCAATGCATAAGGAATCCATCCTACATGTCCAATATTAAACATTTTAATAAGGTGTTCTTGCACACCGTTAAAGACATTCCTAATATCTTTTATACTTAATATAAAAGACGTTATTTACAAACCCAACATCAAGTATTAAAACAACTAAAACTATTTTTAACGCAAGTATATCGTTGACGATCGACAATATTTTGTTTACTTATGATTTAGAAATATCTATGCACCTTTTAACATTCTTTTTTGTAAACACACGGTTCCTCTACATTTTGACTGATAATCACACAATTTGATTTATCTATCAAAACACTTGTCTAATTTCTTTTGTTTTCATAATGATACTTTGATATCCAATCTTGGATCATATCTGAAAATTCACAAACTCAATATCGCTCCCACTGACTTCGAGACACTTTGGTTGTTATGTGCAAACAGTCTAGTCTAAATCTATATTTAGAACTTTTTGTTTCACCGCATGTATACCAAAACATAAAGTCATACTAGGCGAAAATTTTGTGAGTATAATATGAAACAACTTGACCACATCAAATGGTGAATCTGATATGTTAATTTCAACAATTTAATTCACGGTAATATTCTTATCAGTGTGGTTCACTATATTCCAACAACATTTTTCTTTCTCATAAAGATACATTTGTGGCCAATGGATCATATCCTTTCGGATACAACTAGCAAAATCATATTCTGATAATGTACTTCGAATCTATTTTAGATTTGCATGTTATACTATATCATAAAGTCAATACTCTTAATGGTTTAATTAAGCAGCCGAGGATTATTTATTCTTGACATTGATAGGAAATTCACAGTTTCCTTTTAGTATACAAGAATATTCATTAATTGTTCTAATGTACTGTGTTCATTAGGTTCAGCCAATTTCATTTCATCCTTTGTAATAAGTTTTATCATTGGATTGTATCCAAATTCATTTTATACCAATAAGTTATCAAAGAAATTCTTTCGGTGGTATTTCTTAAAACAATAGTTGTTTCTCAATAAAACAGAATGGACATTCATAAGCATTTTATGAATTGCCTTATATAAAATTGATTTTGCATTAGTTCATAATATATTTATGTTCACAACATAATTTAGTCATCTAACGACCATCGTTCCTAAAATTCTCTAAGGATAATTCATACAAGATCCCTTACATACAACTACCATGTGTATCTTTTAACTCGCATAACCTACCAACTCCTTGGCTTAGGATATGTAGAGGTTTCTTATAAAATCTTATCTCGTATGGTTTTGTAAACTAATATTTGGATGATACTAATCTTAACCTTGTGTACAACTCTTAATTGCACACCTTATAGAAAGAGTTTAACTCAACCTCACTCATCAGTAATCGTGTTTTGTCCAACAAAGTTCGATTACTCCTTATCGATACATCATTATGTATTATAATGAGAAGTGACTGACTAAATCTTTATTAGGTACATAGGGAAGTCTTTCCAATATGCTTACTCATTTGATCACATCGAATCATTTATGTTGCGTGTTATGTTATTTACTTTCGTTTTATATTATATGAGTTTACCATAGACATACTATATGTATATCAAATATGCATGTCCATGTCGATGATAAATCATCGATGAATATAACAAAGTATGTGGAACTGTTTTGGTATGAATAGATTTGCGATTGCGTACATTAACATGTATCAATCTGAAGAGTCCATTAACAAAAAATAATGGATGCATAGCCCTTATTTGTTTGAGATATAATTATATAATTCATAATCATATAACAAAAAATTATTTATCAAAACTATGGCTTAGTCTATAATTCTAAAATAATTGTAAATAGCTTTAGATACTTTAGTATTTTCCTGCATCACTTTTGTTGTGAAAACTAATGCCGCGTTATAGTTTTATTTCATAAAGAATATTCACAATATTCACATTGAAATACAATTATATCTATTTTTCAGTCGACGCTTAAAATAGTCATTGTTTCATAAATATTTTTTAGTATGTTTTACGAAAACAATTTTCATAACTTAATGAAATCAATAAGTGCCATATAGCATGCTCCCACTATTTCTACTATTACTATAATAGCATACTGAATTTGAAGGTCCATCATTCACTTAGTATAAATTATTTATTTCATATACTGCAACTAGTTTATAGCAAAGAGTTTTTTGATCAAATATCTTGAACTGAAAGAAATAAATCTTATAAAAAAGCAATTTTCTGTACGAAAATACATTTCAAAATAGAAATCATATTTCTCATTCCAATGTTAGGTATTAATTATTATTATTACAATTCTCATTTCTGATGTTTCTTTGAAAAGCCGAAGTGACTATTCACCCTTTTCATCCCAACTGCACCTTAAATCATATCTACTCTTATACATTCATTTTTCTATCTAAATGGTCAAACCATTCAAAAAAAACCTTACCATAATATCATGACAAACTCCTTACAAAAGCGCATTCGATTATCCTTAACATTTAAGGATATCAAATATGTTGCAGTTACATAAACTGATCAAACTGAAAGTTCGGTGGTCGAATTTTTAGATCTGTATTATAGTTTGATCTTGTGTCACATTTAACACATTGTGAATTGAATACTTGATCTTACACTATGGTTTATTTGCTTATTTTAGGTGAACTAGTTACATCGAAGTATCGTACATTATGAGTTGTGACCATTCATTATATAACACTTATATATCATAGTATATGGATCAAATATCCATATTCTCATATCACTTATTAGTTCAGAATTCATAGAATGCAATTCATGGTCTCAACCAAATGAACATGAGCGAGCGTATTACAAACGTATTAAATAGTTGTAAAATTAAGCACTTGCATAAGTATAGAGAACTTTAACATGCAAGAAGTATTAACAGTAAGTATATAATTATATTTCTATTTTTCAATCTTTAGCTCGGTTCATTTCTTATATCCTAACTAATAAACGTTTTATCAATCATATTAAAAGCACAAATTTATCAATGTTGATTATTATAACATTATATAGCATATTTTCTTACAATATTAAATAATTAAATATTATTATTTCATTTTTCTAATAAGGCACCATACCCTAAGTCGAAACATAGAAGTCTTTCGACTTCATTAGTGAGTGTTATGACTCATCTATCTTGGAATTCTTATCTTGAGTTTGCTCGACACGCCATAGCTTCATAGATGATGGATAACTCCTTATCAGTTGTATCATATGCAACTTCTAACCCTTGGTACTTTGTCCTAATTTCACATCGACCTTGAGTTTGCTGAACAAATTAAAACAAAATTATTCACTCATACCTGCCATGTCGTGATGGCCTAAGTATAGTACATGTACCTTCAGTTTGCTCAACAAATACATATAATTATTTTACCTTGTCTATTCAATGTATTAATAATATTATACATAACATGCCTAGCTTGAGTTTGCTCAACAGCTAAGGAGTATGCAAGTAATTTATTAATATATATGTGTGTGTATGTATGGTAGAGGAAAAAAATTATATTAAAGATTCATAACCTTCCATATATTATATTAAGTGATATTGACTTATGGAATACTGTACTTCTTATGAAATAACCTCGCAATTCAGTGTCGGACACATCTGAAATCATGGTATGTATACATTTATGTATGTATTTAATCCTTAAGTCTACTTAGGATTTCTTAATGCTCCACCTTCAATTTATACGTTCATGTTATATAAGTTTTATTATCGTATAACTTTTATATTTCATATTACTTATATAATAGTCTAATGTATAATATTATATTTATCTTATTTAATTAATTTTAATTAATTAACATTTTAATTTTATATTAATTTAATGTAATATTTTTACTAAATATTTATTATATACTATAACCTTTATAGTATAACACAGATATCATGTATATATGCTTATTAATTAATTAATTAACCTTTTAATTAATTAATTTTAATTAAATTTATATTAATTTCGAAATTTATTTATATACATGCATGTATACTTATGTTAATTTAACATTTTAAAACAACATAATATACATCGTAATATACAATACATGCATATATTTATTAATTAATTAACTTTTTAATTGATATATTTTATTGATATTATTAATAAATTTTATAAATTTCAAAATTAGTTTATATTAATTTTCAAACCTTGTTATATTTTTATTATATTATAACATTTATAATATGTATATATTATATTTTAAATTTAACTTTCAAATTTTAAATTTAAAAATCTTATATTTTCAATTTTCAAAACAATTTGAAAATTTATATTATAACATTTATAATATTTTTCTTATTTAAATTTAACTTTTAAATTTGAAAATTTTATTTTTAGTTTCAAATCAATTTTGAAACTAGCCCAAGGCATAATTGAAATTGGGTATTTTGTATTAGGGATAACCTTTTGGGCTTACCTCATCATTTCAAACTGGTCTAGTAGCCAGGTAGGGCAGAGTACTTGACTATCCAAACCCAACCTTAGACAATATTTTTCTAGACACTCTACTATATGGGTAGGCTTTAATTAGTTACCCTAACATGACTAATTTGAACCGCATATGCTATTGGGCTCTGATACCATTGTTGGAACTGGGTTAGCCTTTAGTAGAAATAATGTGCGACTTCGAAAAGAACTCCCTTGTTGGATCTTTATTAGGCCTTTGAAGTCTAGTTTATTTACAACATTTCTAAATATTATTTAAATAAAATCTATTTTTAATTTATAATATATAGTTTTATTTAATTTATGTCTTGATACACACACACACACACGTGTATAATACACACATATATATATGTGCATGTGTAACATATCGGCCTATGCAAGATACAGCATGTCTATGTATAGATGTTGAGATTTACATTGCAACAAACATGTTAGTTTATCCAATATGCAATATATTGTCCAAATATATGTATGTATGTATACACTATTATTTGTAAATAAATATTATAAATCAATATATATATATATATGCTAACTTTTGTTTAATAATTATATATAAATATATAAGTATGTGTGTGTATATGTAACGACCCGTAAATCCGTACTCCTAGAGTCGACTCTATTCTCCCTTAATCAACTCGAGATGTACGGAAATAAGAACCATTTGGGTTAAAGAAGAAGAGGTGGGTAGAATAAGAAAATAGAAAACAACATCCGAATCTAACCACCGCAGCGGAATTAAATATAATAGATAATAAATGATCTTTACACAAAAACAAATACATCTGTTTATATATAACAGCATCGGAGTACAACATCAGAGTTCAATACAAACAACATCACAACTCAGGACGGTTATAATATCTCGTCCTTCCCAAAACTGAATACACAGCGAAATATTTCATACAAGTATGGAAGTACATATCGCCATCTAGCTCCACAGCATCCTTTCCTGTAATCTATAATACTCGGTCTGACCTGAGAATCATAGTTAAATAACACCCGAGTCAGTCTGGAATACCAGCGTGAGAAAACCACACTCAAATTGATTATTAAAGTTTCAAAATTCTTTTGAAAACAAAAGCATCTCGTAAGACCACGCCAAAAATAAACATGTCGGGTTTTTTCCTTACGATAGCCAAAACACTTTTTATTAAAATCCTCTGATATTATAATAGTGTCTATAGAAAGCAAAATAGAATCTAGCTGAAATGCTTGCATCTCACGTTTCAGCAATAGTTGGACACAATCAAAACCGTACAGGCGCGTAGGGAGAATGGATTTCTAATTAATGACTAGGCACCGGGGTACCACCTGTCACAGTACGTGGCCTAGATCACAGTACCGAGGATTACTCCCAATCCCCTGCAACACAAGACCGGGACTACCCCTTACTGGATAATCCCAAGTAAGATCACCCTACGGTTGGGATCGACAACCGCACCACTAAGCCGAATAAAAGGGACATCTAGTCAGGGATGACCTCACCCTAATGGGTGCTACCCACTTAGCCTTGCTGCATAACCCCTGATTTTCAATCATTCCCGGTTGATGAGGCTCGAGGCTAAGCGTTACCTTTTAGAACGTTTCACTTAGAATGCCCATCGTCCACCTGGCGATGTTCCGAAAGCGTTCATCCATACAAGTCCATCCCGAGTTCGAACGGAACCGAAGGCACTACTCCTACTACATCCATTTTGGAATCACCTCAGGATTAGTAGCGACTAGCCCTTGTACTTTACTGCTCCACCTTCGAATTCAAACTCCTGTTTTCCACACGAAAACGTTAAAACCGGATCGAAGTGGTTTTCGAGAAATTAATCCCGATCCCGGTCACTTCGAAACAATCAGCGCATTGTCCAATATTGATAGTCGGTTATTTAACTATCAATTAACATTCACAAACAACCATCAAACAATAAATAATCTCCTAAATTATTTATTATTCTCAAAATATCTTCGCAAGATATATTTCCACCTTCAAACCTTTTTGGAAACAGTTTTCAAACCACACTCTTCTCATGAGATAAATCCCCAACTATTTATTTCCACTGAAAGCACCAAGTACAAAGTTTTAGATTTTTAAAATAATTTTAAAACACTTTATGATAAAATATACTTTAACATTTAAATTGAAAACTACTTCAATACTTTATTAAAAATATATACTTTGGGAATATTTAAGATGAGGTTACTTTATAAAATATAAAACTAGATTTTCTCTTTAAAAACAAATACCAAGTCACCTTTAAATAATTACTACGATAGTAGATTTGAAAAATACTTACTTTAGAATTTAAACATTTAGAAATAATAAATTTTCTGAACATGCTTTTTAAAACAACATTAAAACTTTTAACTTAGATTTATAAATTTGCTTTGAAAACGTACTTGGCTATCTAGGGAAATACTCTTCTCTTTCACATCTTTTAAAAATAAATCACTATTTATTTTTAAACAAATTTACCCATTCCTTTAATAAATTCCCACCATGAATTTATTCTTTCAAATATCCACTGATATATCACTTCACTTTTATAAACCCAGTTTATAAATTTCATAGTCACATTCTCCTTTAAATTTTCTATTTTAAACACTTAAATCAATTTCCAAATTGATTTTCAATTTACTCCATTTTGAAATAAATTCCTTTGCTTACTCATTTATTTCAAAACCCATTGACTTCAGATTTTTATTCTTTAATTATGATTTAAAACCTTTTAACTGAAAAGACCAATTTCATATTTCCTAAATTTCTTCTTTATCCTTTCAAATAAATTCAAACCTTGAATTTTAAAATAAATTCTTTATTTCTTGATATAACATCACTTAAGTTTAAAATTCATTATTTCTCTGTTTATTCAGAATCCCTTTTTCATACCCGGAATTTATTTGGATTTAAAAATCACTTTTATTCCTTTCCAATTCATTCTTATTTTTATTCAAATTCTATATAATTACTCCACTTAAAAATTTACTCTTATATTTCTTTCAAAAATCGAATTCTATATATATTTTGATAACTCAGTGTACCGAGATATTCAATCAAACCATGGTATCCAATATTCCGATTATCAATATAATTCATCACAGCATATCAAATAATCATAACACAGAATTATTAGAACAAATCTAAATATTTTGAGGAATCCAGTTGGATCTCTCCAACCTATTTCCCTGCATTCACAGATGTTAGCACAATACCAATTCCACTTCGAGGTGGAATATCGCGGTATATGGGTTTATAAAATATCATCCGCTATTATGCGGCGTATAGGGTCTCATCCGCTATATAATGCGGAAATATCAATCACTCCAATATATACTATATGCTACTACATATAATATAGCACATTAAATCAATTCAATCATTCAACCAATTATTTAAATTTAATCATTTAAATTTAAATAATAATCCAGAAGAGTGATATTAACTCACCTTTGATTTTTGTTTTTGCAATCCGACCCAAACCAACTTGATTCTTCACAATTATGGGACCTTGTATAAGCAATTTATGATTTATTAACATTTGAAATAATCTAAAATAATTTACCATTTATTAATTCAACTAATAATTTAATTTTAATCTAATTTTCATATGATAATTGGACCGACCTAATTTACATTCCTTTTTCCAAATTTATAAATTTTATGACAGATTATAACTATGTCCTAGTTTCTCAAACAAAAATACTAATCACCTTAAAAGTTAACTAGTTCATCCATATCATTACTGTTACTATTATTCTAAAAAAAACAAAACTTTGTCTTGCTGTCCATAATTTCCTGACCTACATATATCTAAAACAGAATTGCTTATACCTGCTGTAATAAATTTTTCTTTTTGTTTCCTGTAATAAATTTCATCATATAATAAATTCATTTAATTACTTAATTTACAGATAGATTATCAAAATACCTCACAGCCGAAGAATCTGAATACTCTATCCAACAACAACAATCTTCACCACCACGCACAGCTCCACTTCGACTGTCCATAACTGTGCTTATCACCACTCCTCAGAAAACCACGATCTCGCCACTATGCGCGCAACCCACGGCGACCCAAAGCCCACCTGAATCGGCCTCTCCCTTCCATAGCCTTGCAACTTCGATAGGGAATTCACCTAAGATTGTGAGCCACCTCTCGCGTTACTTGCTGGCCGAAAATCCTCCATGCCTCGAGCGTGACCTTCAATTGAATCCCACAGTGACGTCGCACTTGAGCCCTCCCCATGATCTCGGCCAACACCTCCCTGTCGTGAGCCTTCCTTCGATCGAACGATTGATTCGTTCGCTAATTTTTTTTTAACTGGGTTTCGATTTTGAAATTGAAGAAGGAAGGGGAAGACTTCGTCTAATAATTTGAGGATCAAACTGAAGGTCGAATGAGGGAGAGGAGAGGAGCGATTTTTAGTTGCGTCCATTGTTTTTTGTTGATTCGATCTGGGAAAAGAGAAGGAGAAGTCGCGTGATTTAAATAAAAAGTAGGGGAGACAAGAGAAGACGCTAGCTTGCTCGAGTTAACAAGCTACAGTGCTTTGAAATAAGGTGAAAAAGTTTTGATATTGATAGAAAGTAGGCTGCTGTTGAAATAGTTTGACCCATCCAACAATATATTTATAAATTTCAATTTCAAATTCAAATTGACTTGAATCAACAACTTAAAATCTTGACTTCCTATCGAGGTGTGCCGCTAGGCGTTTATAATGTTAACCCCTATTCCGAACGCAATGGAAAAGGTTTCGAGTCCTAATTCGATCGTATGGAGAAGATTGCTTTTTGGACCCGGTTATTATATTTAATTTTCGATGTAAATTTCAGCGCGTTTACTTACCATACCATCACACGACAACTCCAAACGCTACGAAATTTGAAATCAGATAATAACACACTATTACGGATCCAATAAAATTAGTTTCATCGAAATCCGAGACTGTGCCTCGGAAGGCTATTTTTAAATATCAATTTAAATGATATAATTTCAAAACTTAACAAAACATTTTCAAATTCAATTTTAACACTTATACTATCTTCAGTACTATCAATATAAATTTTACAAGCCCTTTAAAATATTTTTAACTAGCTTGAAATTGCAGATTTTATATTTTACCCAATTCTCAATTATTAAATTAAATAGTTATATCATCCAAAAAACCGCTATATTAAATTCTAAACCTATTTTATTGAATAAAAACAAAACTTTTCATATTCAAAATCAATTTATAATCCAAATTAAATATTTAAACCCATTTAAATATTCCAAACTCAACGGTGAAAAATCCGGGTTGTTACAGTATATATGTATGTGTGCATATGTATATATAATCGTATGAATAAAATATTAATATTATACATACATATTACGTAATAGATTTATATAAATAAATTATTTATAAATATTAATTAATTTTTTTAAAACCATCGGCAATACATATATATTCATATAGAAAAAAATTAATATATATATATTTTTAAATTAAATATATATATATATATATATATATATATATTCAGAACAAAATATACATGCCTATGTATAATAATGCAGTACAAAAAAATACTTTTGATGAATATGAAATGTCAAGTCTTATTCACAACTCAGCAAATAATTTATTATTTTTTTAATTTTAAAATACATTTCAATTATATATTCATTCGAATATTACTAAAATATTAATAAACGGGTAATGTCGAAACTTTATTTCAAATTTAATTTTCTTGTAAATCCTAAATGATATTTTATGGTTTAAAAAAATTTCACATTTTTTCGGTTTAAATTAATTTTAAAATGATTTAGTAATTCTCGATCGAATTAAACAATTAATTTTAAAAAACAATTTTTTTAAAAAAAATTTTAGGTTGTCATCTTATTTGATTTTGAAATAAAATTAAAAAAATAATTTTCATAATATATTTGAATTAATATAATTTATTTATGTAGTATTTGATTTAAGTAATATTAAATATTTATAAAAAAGAATTTTTTCCTACAAAAAATTAATATTAGTATAATAATTTATATATAAAATTATATGGTTCTTTTTAACCATAGTATGATGTTGTAATTAATTATAACATATATATGTAATTAAATAATATATATTAATTTAATAAAATAAAATATTATATTATTTTTATAATATATATATGGCTGCGCTGACCTGATATACATATATGATAAAAACTAATTAAAAAAAATATAAACATATACATGCATATAACCAAACTACTTTGTGACAACATTACTTCCATATCAGAATCATCACTTAACTAACAATACTATATATATATATATATATATATATATATATATATATATATATATATATATATATGTAATTAAAGTTATTAAATATAATCTGATAAAATCATACCTTAATCCCAAAGCCTTGAAGTACACCTTTAAAAGATGATTTCTTCCCTTCTAAAACCTTTTCGATTCAACAGATTGCTGGTCCTCGAACCACTGACCTTCAACTATCGAATGATAATTGCTTGCACTTGAGAAATTAGGGATTTGGAAGAGAGAAATTCAACCAGTAATAGATCAAGTTGGAGGCTTCAAAAAGTCCTCTAAAGGTTGAGGATAGAGATACTTATATGTAGGAGAATTTGGAGATATTTTATGATCAAGATCCTACATCGTCCCTTACCAATTCTCTTCCATTTTATCCCTCCATCTCAAAGTCAACGTTGCACCGTCTTATAGTCACATTAACCCCTCATTATGGCCTAATTTTCCAGCCCCCTCCATGAGCTTTTAAACCCATTTAGAGCCCAAATAATATTAATGTTAAATTCAATTTAATTGCTTATCGATATCATATATCGATTGATATATTTATAACAGTTATAAATATATCAAATAATATTTATTCATCAAATCATAATCAAATTTAAAGTTAATATTCCATAAATATTAATTAATTTATAAAAGTTATAAATTAATTAAATCGTTTAGTCAAAAGAGAATTTATCATTTCGGTTGTATGACTCGTCTGGTGTAAATTCGGTCAGCGGCTAATATCAAACTATTCAAACATTAACATTCGCACTTTACTTAATATATGCTATGGCATTTTGGCTAAATTTTTCGCTTACATGATTTTATAGTAATCCAGTTATACTTTATTAAGCGTTACCCAGTTGTGAGTTTTATTTTACACCAATCATCTTCGTCAAAACTATATCACTTTGAACTTATAGAATTTGGTAATGGTCAAAATTTCAAGATCATTCATATTCAAGTCCATAGTCCAAACACAAAGTCCTTGGTTCAATAATAACAATTATTATGAACCAAAATGCTTAGCCAGAGACTTTGACTTTGAGTTGACCGTGATACTTACCCCATATAATCGAGGAGACGAATCATCTCTTGAATAGTGCTTCACGTCCAATACTTCTACCCGATCCAACTATTGTCACTCGATGGACGTCATGCCATTATTTGACTATAATCAAAGTAGGGCTTTCATATTGAAGATTTTTAGCATTCTTAAGTCGAGAGAACTATGCAAATTAGTCACATCGATATTTTCTGTTTGACCTTAATTATATTAGCCAATAAAAAACTATCGAGTGAGTCATTATATAGTTATCAAACAACTAGTATATAACCCCTAGGTGCCCCTAGCAGCCATCAGTAATACACTACTTGACATTTGCAGAGTCTTATGTACTATAGTCTCAATGGATACATCGATATTCGGTCTCGACGCATCTTGATTAGAATCATTTAAAATGGTATATTTGTTTTTATTATGATAAATTACTCAGAGTTACAATACTTTATAGCTACTATCACAAAACATACCATTTATGGATTTTCTGTTAAATATAATTTAATTAATTAATATAACACATTATATCAAGTAAATAATATAAATAAAATACCTTCTATTTTGAACAAAATTGGTTATTGAGTTAGATATATGTAACAAATTACGTAATTGCCCCTAGGTCATACACCTCTATCAAGCCTTGCACCTATGGTTTTCGGCTTGCTTTTGCCACACATGCCTTATGCCTATGTTCATGGTTTCAGTTTTACACAGGCCTTAAAATCCCATTGTCAGTTCCTGTAGTGCCACCTTGAGCTTTATGTCGACTGCCAAACATTTTACCTAACCATTCATTATTGGCTTTTCGCTTAGCTATTACTTAAGTCAACATTTCAAATAACCGTGTTCCGGTTATTAATGTTACTTATTACATTATCACCAATTTCTTGGTTTTTACCTCGGCCATCTTAAGCATTAGCATACTTTATTGTCTTAGGAAGTCAATAGTTCTAGTTTACACGTTCTTCTAAGAGTTATAATACTCTTGGCAATCATTACCCTTGATCTCGTATAAGGAATCCTATCATAGTTTAGTTCGATGATTTGTGAGGTTAATCTTTAATCTACTCGAAATCACCTTCTCTACTCATATTTCCACCTTGATTATCGATCGCCTTCAACCCTCGGTTAAGACTTTCAGTTTGCCAACCTTAGCTCAAACCTTGCTTTTCTTAACCTTTCTACTTAGGCCTTTATATTTAAGGTTCCAATTTATCTAAGTTTCAGTTTTTCCCTACCTCCTTCAGCATTGTCCTTTATCGCACATTAGAAACTATTCTTACACATCAACCACTAACTTTCCATATGTCGACTTCTAATTCGTTTGATTTAGTCTTTTTTGACCGTTATTCTGTACTTTGCTAACATGTTCAGCATAAAAAGAGGATATGATCTATTAATCTACTTATAAAATACTTTTTTATATTGAAATACCTCATGACAATAGTTATTTTCCTTTCGGCTCACTATAGCCCTTTGACCGTGCTTATTTCTTTCAGAACCTACTTAATTATTTCCAATTTGTATAGTAAAATTAATTATGTTTGGCTTTTATTTCAACTAAACAATTTTCCCAATGTATGATTCTTAATTAAATTAATTCATAACAATTTATCTTCAACTCTATTAATCAAAACCATTTTCTAACATGGTGTTCTTAACCTCATGTCAAATGCCCGTATCAATTAAAAAAGCAAAATCAAAGGAATGACTAAACTATAATATGGCCTCGATGAATACATGGAGAAATAAAAATATATTAGAGAAATATATTACTCATCTATACTCTTTAATTGATAAAGTCTCTAGTTCCCTTATCTTTAATCTTTTCTTTTTCTTCTTCTTATTATTTAAGCCACAAATACCATTAAATAGCTCAAGTGTTAGTTTTTAGTTTTGAGTATAGAATGAAAATGTAAAGAGGGAGGTACCTATCTTTATTTTAAAAGGATAATTGGGCCGCCATCCCACTATCTATTTTCTTATGAATTAGTTAGCTCTAAAGGTTACATTAGTTCTTATTAACTCATATTTTCAACTAGGATTTTCCTAATATCACTTGAGTCTTCCAAACACAATAAGTAAATAAATGTCCATGAATATTTACTCCTTTTTTCATTATTTCAATTTTCTTTATTTTCATAATTAATTATTTATAAATTTATTGGATTTTATAGGCTTCCTTTTTTATAAGAATTTCATTCTCGAAATTCAATCAAGGTACAACAATAAGTTCCAGGCTTTCTTATGCCTATTGTAACATACACACGCATGAGTCCTTTACTTGTGTATCTCAACCAAAATGCATTATTTCTTTTACCAATACATAATAAAATCAACCATAATATCACATATATGTATACGGCATATGAGACGACCCGACTTTCCACTCCTGGAAAATCGCATCATCTTTAAGAAAGAAAGGGATAGAAAGAGAATAGAAAGAAGAGAAGAAGAAACAACACATCAGAATCTAACAGCGGAACGAATAAATTATATTAATAACATAAATATTACATAGTTTACAACAATATTAGAGTACACAGATATACAACACATACTAGACAGTTATAAACACCTGTCTAGTTATTACAACTCAACAAAACAACTCAGAGGACACACATAGCGGAATACTATATATATCTACTCGCAGAAGCCTCCTGCTCCATTGCTCCTCCATAATTCGTCAAAGCTAACCTGAATCCTAACCTGAATTCCCTTGACTACTCATAAAAATTTGAGTACCCAAGAGTTTATGAAAACAAAAATAAACTCCGGGTCAGACATGGGTCTGGTGTGAGTAACAGGTTAAAGTTACTTAACTTTTAAAAACCTTTTGAAAAGAAAGGTATCACGTAAGACTTCCCACACATAAACATGAAAAAGTTTCTACCTCACGCTAACCAAAACATTTGATAGGAAATCCGATGATATTATAATAGTGTCTAGGGTTTTCAAGTAAATAAGAAATAGCCGAAATTGTTACATTTATTAAATTCCAGCTACATAGGTATACAATCAAAACCGTTGGCACTTATTGGATTTTGGATTCCATACAATGGCAGGGCTACTGGGGTACCGCCCGTCACAGTACGTGGCCTAGATCAACGTACCGAGGATCACTCCCGACCCCCTGCAACACAAAGCCGGACCCATTCCTTACTGAATAGTTCCGAACAAGACAACCCCGTGGTTGTAGCTAGCAACCACCCACACAGCCGAATATAAAGGGACTTCTAGACAGGGATCAATCTTGCTCTCCAGTGGGTGCGACCCACGAAGCTTTGCTGCACCTCCCCTGTTTTAGCCATTCCCGGTTGATGAGGCTTGAGTCTACGATTACCTTTATAGAACATATCACTTAGAATGCTCATCGTCCACCTGACGATGTTCTGAAAGCATTCAATCCATACAAGTTCGTTCCGGGTTCGAACGAAACCGAAGGCATTATCTCGTTACACTCGTATTGGAATCACCCTCAGAGTTAACGACAATAACCCTTGCACTCTAAACCACCATCTCGAATCTATAAGAACTAATTCCGTCAAACTCATTACGGAATCACCCACAGAGTTATAATGACTCATAGTTCTTACACCTCGAGTCTTCACAAAGCTCCACTTTGATACACGACCTAACGTTATTTGGAATCGATGTGGTTTTCGGATATCCAAATATGAAAACCCGATTCCGGTCTCATCGAAAACCAAAGCGTGTCTTTTAAGGTCCAAGTTGTTTTAAAGGTTTTAAAACAATTCAATACAGTATCTATATACACACAGATAGATAACTCATAAGTCATAACTGATAATCAACATTATCACATAACAGGTAATTCACATTATCAATATCAAATAGATATTCCATATATCACCATCACAATAGATAACCTATGTTATCATCACAATACAATCAAACATCCATACCATACAATATTATTTATCTCATTACCGAGATCACAAAGCATCCAAGACAATCAAGTTCAACCATTCATCCATAAGCAATGATTTACTCATTATTCTATAATTAATTTAAAATGAATTAAATTAACCATCTCTATTACTAATTAATTTAAAATGAATTAAATTATTTACTCCATCTTTAATTAATTTAAAATAAATTAAATTAATTACTTCATCAATATAAACCTTGCTTACTCAATCATTTAATTGATTACAATCAATTAATCATTCATTATTAATCACCTTAATTAATCACTCTTGATTAATTATCTTTAATTACATTCATGTAATTATACTAAATAAATTTCACAAATTAATTATCCTCAACTAAACAGTAGTTAACCTTTATTTACTTCAATTAATTAATTAATCATAATTAATTATCCTAATCCTTAATTAATTACATTAATTAATTACCCATAATTACTTATTATTGATCAATTAATCATAATTAATCATCCTTAATTACATCATTAATAATTAATGATCTTTAATTATTTCTTAAATTAATTACTCAAAGTAATTAACTAATTTAAATACTATATTAAACCAAATTAATTATCCCTAAATTAATTTCTTAATTAATCCCTTAATTAATTACTGAATTATTAATCCAAATTACTCATTCTTAAACATCTCCACTTAATTACAATCTGTAATTATTAAACAATTACTTAACTAAGTAATTTCCAAATCATTAATTACATAAAGTAATTATCTATAAAACTCAAGTGTTCATAATTAATTAAACTTAATTAATTAAATTAAAAAATCATACTAAACTAAATTAATTACACTAAGTAATTAATTTCTTAATTACTTTATCAAGTAATTACTCTCTAACCATTTACAAAGATTATTATTAAATTAATTAATCTAATTAATTATAAAAATTAACCAAATTAATTAATTGTTAAATAATCATGGTTAATGACCTTCATTAACCATCCTCAAATTATTATATAAAGTAAATAACTTTAAATTAATTACCAACTAAATTATCTTTAATCATTTATTAATTAAAGTTAATTATTAAATTAGTTAACCTCAATTTAAAACTTAATTACATAATTAATATTCATTTATCATTAATTAAAAACTTAATTAATGATCCTAATTCCAAATTGATTAATCATTAATCAATTATTAATTCCAAATTAAATTAATTAATTAAACTAATTAATTAATCTTAATTACCTTATTAAATTAAATTAGTCTTGAAATATAAATCTTAATTTAAATTTCAAGATAAACATAACTTAATTATGTTTAAAACAATTTAATTCAAATCTAAGTACTTAGGAAATTACCCTTAAATTTCAATTTAAATTCAAGTTTAAAATAGAACAATTTTAAACTTATCAAAGTTTTAAATAAATTTTAAAACTTATTTAAATTCAGGACAATTCAAAAGTTTGTCTTAAAAATCAAATCTATAAGAACTTGAAATAGTTAATTAAGTTAAGAACTTAAACTTAAGTTTCTGTTTTAAAAACTGAAAATTGGATTTCAAATCAGTAATGCAAACTTGAATTGCATTTAAACTCAACCTTTGCTTTAAACATAAATTACATATTCAAATTTTAAAACCCAGATTTTAAATTTCAAAACCCAGATTTTAAAGAAAACAGAAAAACAGGTTTCAACTCAAAACCTGGAATTTAAATTCAAATTGGTAATTCAAACTTGAATTAAATTTTAAACCTAAACCTTATTTAAAACCTATAACTACAGATTTTAAAATTTGAAAACCCAGAATTTTAAAAAGTTTAAAACCCATATTTTAAAAACAAAACACAGTTTACAGTGAAACCTGTAAACTACAGGTTGACTCGAGAAAACAAAATCTTGCTTCGGGTTTTTTCCCATTTACTCCGAGTTCCACATCAACTTACTTCGAGTTATCTTCCTATTTGCTCGAGCCATCCCCGCAACACTCCCAACCCAAAACAAATCATCAGGAAACTTGTCGCCGTGCATATGTACGGCGAACACCACCTCTGGTGATCATCAGCGATGATCCAGCAACCTCCACAAACACAAGCATGCCCACAGCAACCATCAAATCGAACCAATAATCAATAATTCAAAATCTAGCTCCCCCGTTCCTAAACCTGAAAAAGTATTACAGGTTCCAACTTAAAACCTGTCAACGGCGATTGCAAGTCGCTCCGACCACCTGCAGTCCACCCATTCCAACCTCGAACTCCCTCACACATCAAATACCCACACACCAAAAACCAAAACACTCGATCAACCCTATGTCCCGAAATTGATTGATTCAAAAACACAGTAAAAACTAGGGTTAAAAAGTTTGAATCCAAACTACAACTTAACTAGCAAACTTTAAATTCTTCTCTGATTTTTTCCAAGATCTATGATCCTTACTCTATAACTCACAAGAGTTTCAGAATTTCCCAACTCAAAAATCAATAGAATTTGCATAGATTTCATTCTTAGTTTAATACCAAACTGCTACTGAATTTAACCTCTAAAAATTCTACTTCTTGATTCAAAAATCAAGTTATGGTAAGTACTTTAATTTATGAATCTGAGGCATGATATCTATATGGTTGAGTTTAGATAAAAATACATCATGCAAAGTTTTACCTGTGTTAACAGGGACAATACTGTTTATATCCATTTTTCTTTTACATTAGCTTAAAACTTTAAAAGTTAACTAAATATAATTTATAACCTTACTTATAAATCTAATCATACCAGAAATTTAAGTTAAAAGATAAAGTTTTAATAAAAACTTCCTAGGATATCAAGAAAACAGATCAAGTAATAAAACAACAGTGTACACACTTTACTTTCCACTTAAACCCAGCAATACTTATATATATATATATCAAACAATTTAGCATGCAACTCTATTTTAAAATTTTAAAGTTAAAAGTTACTCACATGTTAATGCAGAGCTCAGTTGTCTTTTTGAAACTCTGCAGAAAAGAATGCAGACTGGATCCTTGCTTCATGCTGAATTAATATGCAGACTTTAAAAATGTAGGTGTACTTCCCCTGTTGAAATCTGATGAAATGTTGGCATGCAGATGAAGATGATGAAGTTGCTAACTTTTCACAAACATGCAGATGGTCTTTCATCCCCAGGTTCAAAACAAAGTGCAGAAAAATGCAGGCTCATTCTGATTTTGAAATGAAGGGTAGATTTGAATATGCAGATTTTGTATTTGAATATGCAGGTTTCACTTGATTTGAGGAATGTAGATTTGGGATTTGAATATGCAGATTGTAGGTGAATCAAATGCAGATTTTTAAACAGGGTTTCTGAATTTTGGAAATGCAGATTTTTGATTGTGGATATGCAGATTTGAATATGGTTTTGATTATGCATATTTGTGGATTTCTTTTTGATAAGAAGATGATTCAGATTTATGAAGAGAATGCAGGTTTCATTTATGCATATGAAAAATGAATTTTGATCTTTTCTTTTGATTAAGGAATGGAAAAAAACAAATAAGAATGAAGAAGCATGTTTATATAAATGTGATTTTCAGATTTAATTAAAGGAAAAGAAAAATAAAAACTAAATCTTACACTTGTCAAATTGTAAATTAGTTTTTGAACACTTGTTAATTTGAATGCATATGAATGCAACACATGTTTAATTATTGCATGAATCTAACACTTGTTTTCTTAAAAATGATTAGTACTTAAATTTACAAATTGGAGTGTGTATGAATTATAAATGAAATAAAAACAAACTATGTTTACAAAGTTTACACTAATAAAAATTAAAACAATTAAACAATTTAAAAATTTATACTTTTGAATTTAAATTCAAACTAAATTCAAAACCAAACAATTTCAAATCAAGTTATAAATAAAAATCCAATTTGAAATAAAAATTACAAATCTTTTCATAATTTATTTTAGAAAGACAATACAATATTAATATTGCTTTTATAAATCTCTTTTATTAAATAAAAATCATTTTACAAAATATCCATTTTATTAAGCCATAAAACCAATTTGTTGAATTTATTCTAAATTTTAAAACAATACCAATTTATTTAAAATATGGACCATATATTTATATTGTAAGTAGAAATCAATTTATATCATTTAAAAGATAAATAACCAATTTAAATATTTATTGAAGAAGATTATTAAATTTATCTGAATAATTATTATCAGATTATCAATATCAATTTAATTTTAACTACAGATTATTAAATTGATATTGTCAAAAATTCCGGGATGTTACAATCCTTCCCCCTTAAAAGAATTTCGTCCTCGAAATTTAAAACAAAGGTAATTTAATAATCTCATTAAATTTTAAATTTAAAACACAAGCATATATCAAACATATGCTAACAACCAAACAACCAATCAAACAAATCTAATCATCCAGACAAATTGTGGATAGAATTTTATCGAGTTTCCCCCGGTATATATATATATACTGGGATACTCGCTCTAGAGAATCCAAACAAACAATACTATGAAGCTACAAAGCTCCTATACAACTATATCTATAACACTAGACAAGATATCAGACTACAAATGAGTCTGACTTAACAACCAAAACTCCAGAACTGCTGGTTCCATAACCAGAGATAGATCATACACGTACTTCCTCAGAGATACGTGAAACTCATCGAATCCCAGTTATCCAAACTAGCAATTCAATCCTATAGATCAATCACTTACTCCAAGATCACAGAAAAAATCCAAAACACTTCAGAGCTGACTTCTCAGACTTACCCAAACTTATAGCTCACTTACTATCAGAGAAAACTTATCCAAAATTAAATCTCCGACTTCAGAGTCCAAATCACTCCGACTCTTATCCACAAAACTCTTCGGACAAATCCTGGCTGTCCATAACCTTACTGATCAGCTCGACCTTCGCTGATGCTTCTAGAAACAAACTAGACCAATCAATTCAACAAAATGATCTCCTCAAGATCAACCAAAACCAAGAACTCAAACTCTACTCCTCAACATCAGAAGACAACAACTCGCTTCTCCTGTCCGGGAAAAGAAAAAGCAGATACACTTCTCAACTGCTTCCGCTGCTCAACTCTGATCCAAAGTAGAAGAGAATGCTGAAGAAGAACACAAGCACAACAGGACAACACACCCCAGAGATATGGTTCAACAAATCCATAAGAAAATTCAGAGGTTCCTCCAAAACTCCGAGCTGCTATACCAACTCAATCTCCATATGTGAACCAAACTCTGACTTCCTGAAGATATTCAGAAAAATTCAGATATCCCAAGAGATCACTCAAACAATTGCAAGTCACTTTTGCGAACCACCCAACCAAATCCAAGGAAAAACTGTTCTCCCTTGACCAAATAGAACAGCTTACACCCAACTAGCCAATCCACCCAAAAACGGGTCCACCAAACTGCTTCTGAATTCCATTTCAGAAAACTGTTAAGCCAAAAGATCTCTTGCCAACACCGAGAACATTCCAAGCTGCACTGCTGCCACAGATGCCAAAGAATTCCAAAACAAAGCTCTTCGAGAAACTCGGACTTCAAAGCAAAAGAAAACACAAGCTGACCACAACCACAACACTGAAGCAAACTCAACTCCTTAACTTGTTCCAAGGAAAACATCTTCGGAAACATCCATAGTCACTGCATCTCATCACGCATCTACTACTCCTTAAGGTATCAAAATACCATCACTCATTTCTGCCAAGCCAACAGATCCAAACTCTACTCATCAACTTCAGAAATAAACTCTGAACCTTAACAGGTTACCTTCAGAGATTAATGAAGTTCTTCATCACTACAGAACTTACTCGAGACGGTATTAGGTCTACAGTCTCAACAAAACACTTCCAACCTCAAACATTCAAACTCCATCCAATGGTAGGTCGTGTTACACACGCCACTACCTCATCTACCTTTATAACTTATATTGGAAAACCTTAACAGGTAACCCAATAGATAGGTAGAAATATATATATATATATATATATATATATATACACTAAAATTACAAATACACTCTCTCAAGAAAGACACCACTACAGAGCCTATGTATTCACTCAACCTAATGCTCTGATACCAACTGAGATGACCCGACTTTCCACTCCTGGAAAATCGCATCATCTTTAAGAAAGAAAGGGATAGAAAGAGAATAGAAAGAAGAGAAGAAGAAACAACACATCAGAATCTAACAGCGGAACGAATAAATTATATTAATAACATAAATATTACATAGTTTACAACAATATCAGAGTACACAGATATACAACACATACTAGACAGTTATAAACACCTGTCTAGTTATTACAACTCAACAAAACAACTCAGAGGACACACACAGCGGAATACTATATATATCTACTCGCAGAAGCCTCCTGCTCCATTGCTCCTCCATAATTCGTCAAAGCTAACCTGAATCCTAACCTGAATTCCCTTGACTACTCACAAAAATTTGAGTACCCAAGAGTTTATGAAAACAAAAATAAACTCCGGGTCAGACATGGGTCTGGTGTGAGTAACAGGTTAAAGTTTTCTTAACTTTTAAAAACCTTTTGAAAAGAAAGGTACCACGTAAGACTTCCCACACATAAACATGGAAAAGTTTTTACCTTACGCTAACCAAAACATTTGATAGGAAATCCGATGATATTATAATAGTGTCTAGGGTTTTCAAGTAAATAAGAAATAGCCGAAATTGTTACATTTATTAAATTCCAGCTACATAGGTATATAATCAAAACCGTTAGCACTTATTGGATTTTGGATTCCATACAATGGCAGGGCTACTGGGGTACCGCCCGTCACAGTACGTGGCCTAGATCAACGTACCGAGGATCACTCCCGACCCCCTACAACACAAAGCCGGACCCATTCCTTACTGAATAGTTCCGAACAAGACAACCCCGTGGTTGTAGCTAGCAACCACCCACACAGCCGAATATAAAGGGACTTCTAGACAGGGATCAATCTTGCTCTCCAGTGGGTGCGACCCACGAAGCTTTGCTGCACCTCCCCTGTTTTAGCCATTTTCGGTTAATGAGGCTTGAGGCTACGATTACCTTTATAGAACATATCACTTAGAATGCTCATCGTCCACCTGACGATGTTCTGAAAGCATTCAATCCATACAAGTTCGTTCCGGGTTCGAACGAAACCGAAGGCATTATCTCGTTACACTCGTATTGGAATCACCCTCAGAGTTAACGACAATAACCCTTGCACTCTAAACCACCATCTCGAATCTATAAGAACTAATTCCATCAAACTCATTACGGAATCACCCACAGAGTTATAATGACTCATAGTTCTTACACCTCGAGTCTTCACAAAGCTCCACTTTGATACACGACCTAACGTTATTCGGAATCGATGTGGTTTTCGGATATCCAAATATGGAAACCCGATCCCGGTCTCATCGAAAACCAAAGCGTGTCTTTTAAGGTCCAAATTGTTTTAAAGGTTTTAAAACAATTCAATACAGTATCTATATACACACAAATAGATAACTCATAAATCATAACTGATAATCAACATTATCACATAACAGGTAATTCACATTATCAATATCAAATAGATATTCCATATATCACCATCACAATAGATAACCTATGCTATCGTCACAATACAATCAAACATCCATACCACACAATATTATTTATCTCATTACTGAGATCACAAAGCATCCAAGACAATCAAGTTCAACCATTCATCCATAAGCAATGATTTACACATTATTCTATAATTAATTTAAAATGAATTAAATTAACCATCTCTATTACTAATTAATTTAAAATGAATTAAATTAATTACTCCATCTTAAATTAATTTAAAATAAATTAAATTAATTACTTCATCAATATAAACCTTGCTTACTCAATCATTTAATTGATTACAATCAATTAATCATTCATTATTAATCACCTTAATTAATCACTCTTGATTAATTATCTTTAATTACATTCATGTAATTATACTAAATAAATTTCACAAATTAATTATCCTCAACTAAACAGTAATTAACCTTTAATTACTTCAATTAATTAATTAATCATAATTAATTATCCTAATCCTTAATTAATTACATTAATTAATTACCCTTAATTACTTATTATTGATCAATTAATCATAATTAATGACGCAGCGGATTAATCAAAAATAAACTTCAATCGGTGAAAGTAGCAATCGGTGGATTGATGAATACCAAAATGCCCAAATTCGTTGATCCGAAGATACCGAATTCTAGCTATCTCAAACACGTTGATAGCGCACTATACCGTGTTCAAAGATGTACGATTCTTCGTACGTTGATCTAGCGCACTGGATACCGTGAATTGGCTTCTACGATCGTTGAATCGAGCGCACTCGATTAACCGAAAGAGGAGATAGGAGATTACACTCAACTACCAATTTTAGAAGAAAGCACACAGCAATCAACAAGAAATTTTTTATTCAAAAATCAACCTCCAAAAAGTTACAACTCACTCCCTATTTATAGAGTTTCACAACATAGCCCCTTAAGTCGTATACGACTTACGACTCATCCCTAGGTCGTTGCCGACCTAACAGACACCCTGCCTCTCAAACAGTACTCGACTTAAACCATAGCGACCTAAAACGCTACGACTCACGACTTATAATACATGGTACAACACAACCAGGTCGCTCACGACTTATCAACATACACGGGACGCGACTTACGACTCAGTCATACAACACGACTCAACCGACTCAACTGCATATTGACTTAAGAGCATACACTAGGTCGTCGCCGACCTAACATTTCACATACATACGGGCCGACTTAACATATAACGACTCAAAGACTAGCGACTTAACAACCAACACCTGCTCATATGACCGACTTAAGCGCATGCCGACTCAAGCTTCCAATCTTCCTGCGCATATCTCCTCAACGACTTAGTTAGGTCGTGACTGCTTCCTCTGCTGTTAAGTTGTAGCCGACTTAAGCTCTTAAGTCGTAGCCGAGTTGAGTCTTTAGCTCGCAAACAACTTAACGCAGCTTCCTCAATTCGTAGCTCCTCTTCCTTAGGTCGTAACGCGTTATCCTTCACCCTGTTAAGTCGCGAACGACTTAAGGCTTCTTCATTAGCACCTGTAGTTATAGGTCGTAGACGACCTAAAAATTCAGATTCCAAACGACTCAATGGTTTGTTAGGTCGTAAGTCCTCTTCCTCTATCCTGTCAGGTCGTGAATGACCTAACCCTTCTTCCTTCGTTCGTATGTGACTCATGTCTTTGCCTTCGGATCTGTTAAGTCGCGAACGACTTAAACCCCCACTAAGTCGTGAACGACTCATGGCGTTAACTCGCAATTCTTCGACCCTGGTCTGAGCTGCATCATCCTGCCCTGGTTGAGAAAAATTCGTCCTCGAATTTGTAAGTTCTTCTACATCAGATTGTTCATCTCCATAATATGGCACGAGATGCTTAACATTGAATATGTCAGAAGTGTACACATCCTCCGGCAGCTTCAACTTATAAGCATTTTTATTGATCTGTTTCACAACTTCTATTGGACCAATTTTCCTGGTTTTTAACTTGTTATAAGCGCCTACTGGAAAACGATCCTTCGTTAACACAGCATACACCAAATCTCCTTCGTTAAATTCAACACTTCGTCGCTTCAAATCTGCAAATTTCTTATATTTATCATTTGATTTTTCCAATCGTTCCTGAATGATTCTATGACATTCCGTCAACCCATCAGCAAAGTCTACAGCTCGTTTAACCGTCCCCTTCGGTTGTGGTACTACTGCTAAATCCAACGGCCCCCTTGGTAAATTTGAATACACAATCTGAAATGGACTGAATCCTGTACTACGATTCACTGCATGATTATGAGCAAACTCTGCCTGGCATAACTTCATGTCCCAACTCTTCAGATTGTCCGTCATAAGACATCGCAACAAATTTCCCAACGATCTGTTAACAACTTCTGTCTGTCCATCTGTTTGCGGATGATAAGCGCTGCTAAATTTCAACTTCGTTCCCACCATCTTCCACAAACTTAACCAAAAATGGCTCAAAAATCTAGTATCCTGATCAGAAACAATAGATTCTGGTAACCCATGCAATCGATACACCTCCTTAAAGAATAATTGTGCCACTCGAACTGCATCCGCTGTCTTCTTGCAGGCATTAAAATGTGCCATTTTCGAAAATCTATCCACCACAACAAATATAGAATCATTTCCCCTTTGAGTTCTTGGCAAACCCAAAACGAAATCCATGCTGATATCAACCCATGGTTTAGATGGTACAGGTAACGGCATATACAATCCTGCATTGGTCGCAGTTCCCTTCGAAACCTGACATATATGACATCTTTCCACAAACCTTTCAACCTCTTTCCTTATCGACGGCCAAAAGTAAGATCGAGAAATCAAATGCAACGTACGATCACGGACCACATGTCCTTCCTCTTGCAACTCTTTGATAATCTTCAATCTCAAACTGCTCTCTGGAATACATAATCGATTTCCTTTAAACAAGAATCCATCAACCAACATAAATTCATCAGTACTCCCATACTTAACTTTCTCAACAAACTTTGCAAAGTAAGGATCCTCCTCAAACAATTCTGGTAATAATTCAAACCCTGTCACCTCAACTTTCATTGTAGTCAACAAATGGTTCCTTCTACTCAAAGCATCAGCCACACGATTCGTCACCCCAGATTTGTGCTTAACAACAAAGGTAAATTGCTGTAAATATGCAATCCACGATGCATGTCTCGCTGAAATCTTATCCTGCTCCTGTAAATGCTTCAACGCCTCATGATCAGTGTAAAGAACAAACTCTTTCTGAAATAGATAATGCCTCCAATGTTTAACAGCTTGCACAACAGCATAAAACTCAACATCGTATGTACTATATCTCATCTTTGCCCCTGATAACTTCTCACTGAAATAAGCAACTGGCCTCCCACTCTGACTCAACACTCCTCCAATCCCAACCTTTGATGCATCAGTGTGTAGCTCAAACAACAACTGAAAATCTGGTAATACAAGAATTGGTGCTGTCGTCAAAAGTTCTTTGATTCGTTCGAAAGCAACCCCCGCTTCCTCCGACCAAGAAAACTGCTTCCTTTTCATGCAATCAGTAACTGGTGCCATCACGCTACTGAAGTGTGGTATAAACCTTCGGTAGAATGATGCCAATCTATGAAAACTTCTAACTTCAGTGATAGTTCTCGGCTGTGGCCAATTTCTAATAGCTTCAACTTTACTCTGGTCCACCTGGATTCCCTTCTCAGATACAACATATCCCAAAAATAATACACTTTGAGTCATGAATACACATTTCTTCGTAGCTGCATAAAATTGTTCCTCACGAAGAATAATTAACACCTTTCTCAAATGTTGAACATGCTCCTTCATACTCCTGTTATATATCAGAATATCATCAAAATAAACCACCACGAACTTCCCAATGAATGGTCTAAAGATTTGATTCATCACCCGCATGAATGTACTAGGTGCATTTGATAACCCAAATGGCATAACCAACCATTCGTATAACCCCTCTCTCATCTTGAAGGCTGTCTTCCATTCGTCTCCAGGTCTAATCCGAATCTGATGATAACCACTCTTCAAGTCAATCTTCGAAAAGATAGTAGCCCCACTCAACTGATCTAGCAAGTCATCCAACCTCGACATAGGAAATCTGTAGCGAATAGTAATCTTGTTCAAAGCTCTACTATCAGTACACATTCTCCATGTTCCATCCTTCTTCGGCACCAACAATGCTTGTACTGCACAAGGACTCAAGCTTTCCTGAACACGTCCCTGTTCTAACAACTCTTCCACTTGCCTTCGTAACTCCTCATGTTCCTTCGGACTCATTCGGTAATGTGGTCGATGTGGTAAAACTGCTCCCGGAACAAGATCAATTTGATGTTGAATGTCCCTCAGTGGCGGTAACTCCTTCGGCAACTCTTCTGGAAATACATCTTCAAATTCTTTCAAAACTAGCTTTGCTTCTTCTGGAATTTCAACCTCTTCACTACACTCTCGTCCAATCAATAAAAAGACTTCAGGTTCATCTTCAACCTCCTTGACAAACTCCTTCAAAGTCAACAGAGTTTTCAATTCCTCAATCTCCTCTAGCTTGCTTTCCTTCTGTTGCTGCTTCTTGGGAACTAAAGTAATCTTAGTACCTTCGAACATGAAACTGTAACTATTAGCATGATCATCATGCTGTACTGCTCTATCAAACTGTCATGGTCTGCCCAACAACAAATGACACACATCCATGTCTACAACATCACACCAAATTTCGTCTTTGTATTTCTTCCCAATAGAAAAATTAACACAAGCCCTTCGATACACCTTCACTTCACCACCCTTCCTTAACCATGCTAACTTGTACGGTTTAGGATGCTTCTCAGTTTTCAAGTTCAACTTCCTTACTGCTTCTGTAGAGATAATATTGTCACAGCTTCCAGCATCAATAACGAACTTGCAAACTTTTCCCAAAATAGTGCATGTCGACTGGAAAATATTGATTCTCAACCAACTAGTATCATCCTCTTGCTTTGGTGTAAGACAAGATCTCCTCATCATCAAATTACAACCTTCATCCCCAGACAATTCTTCTTCCTCCTCAACATAAGGTGCATTTGAACATTCTGCCTCCTCACCATCATCCTCAATCTCAGCAACCATTGCTCTCTTCTTCGGCTTCGGACATTCATTGCTTTTGTGACCCAACTCCTGACAATTATAACATTTGAAACCACTGCTAACCTTCGCCTTCTCAGCCTCCTTCACCACTGGTTTTGTAACAGGTTTAGGAACATTAGAACTTCCACTAACACCCTTCGCTTGATTATTGGAATTAGTAAACACACCACCTCCACGCCTTCCTTGCTTCTCCCAAGCCAACACTTTCTGATGTGCCTCTGCCACTGACCTAGGATCAAACATATTAACCATATCCTGGATCTGCATTCTCAATCCCCCAATGAATCTAGCAGTTAGCTGTTCTTCCGTTTCCATAATATCATTCCTGGCAATGAGTTGGTAAAATTCATCAGCATAATCACTAACAGACTTCGTCCCTTGTCTCAGATTCTGCAACCTCTGGTACATGAGTGATTGATAGTTGTAAGGTAAAAATGTAGCTCTCATCAACTTCTTCATCTTCTCCCATGATTCAATCTTTGACTTTCCCATTCTCTCCCTTGTAAGTTTAGTTTGCTGCCACCACGCCAAAGCTCTCCCCCTCAACCTAGTAGCAACCAACTTCACCCTTCGATTCTCCGGAACCTCGTTGAAATCAAAGATTTCCTCCACATTTGACACACAATCAAGAAATTCTTCAGCTACCATTCCACCCTTGAACTCTGGAATTTCCATTTTCATACCCGATTCCCATCGACGATCATCCTCTACATCCCAATAAGAATTTCGAACTTGGTCTCGATCTCGATAATGAATGCTAGCTCTATCACCCTCTTCATCAAAATCAAAAGTACGCCTACATCGATCTCGACCATTATCATCCCTTCGTTCATGCATGCTTCTTCGACTATGTCTCTCTTCATCTCTATATGGCTCTTCTTCAAACTCACGTGGAGTTCTTCTTTCTTCATGTCCATAGTCATGATGATCTCTCCTCGATGAAATTGATGTTTCTCTTCTATCTCTAAAAGAATGCGGTGATACCCTTCTCGCTTCCGTAACCGATGGCGAAACTCGGTTTCCTCCATGGTTTGAGTTTGGTGATCTCCTCCTTTGAGTTTGATTCAAATCATTCATCAACTTCTCTAACTTCCCAATGCCTTCATCAAATTTCTCATTAATACGTTGTTCCATAAGCTCGGCTTCTTCTCTTCTATACAACGCTTCAACATTTTGATGACGGTTAGCTCTCCTTGGCGGCATGATTGGAAACTCTTCACAAACACTTCAAAACTTCTCAAATATTTCAACAACTTGAACACAAAACTTCAACACAAGATCAACAAGTCACGGCCTCCTTGCAACTTGACTCGGCCTCACTTGCAACCCTTCAATTCAAATTACAACAAGGCACGGCTCCAATCACTAGCTCGGCCTCAATACTTCAAACACCTCACGGCTTAACTTGGCTCGGCTCAAGGTCTCCAAGCAACTTCAAATTCAAACACTTCTCCAAGTTTGATCCAAAATGAAATGGATCAAAATCTTCAAACTTGTTGCAACTTCAAGATGATCACGATGAACAACAACTTCAAAAATTGGCTCCAAGTCTCGGCTTAGCTATGATTGGCTAAGTCTAGCTCCGATACCAAAACTGACGCAGCGGATTAATCAAAAATAAACTTCAATCGGTGAAAGTAGCAATCGGTGGATCGATGAATACCAAAATGCCCAAATTCGTTGATCCGAAGATACCGAATTCTAGCTATCTATAACACGTTGATAGCGCACTATACCGTGTTCAAAGATATACGATTCTTCGTACGTTGATCTAGCGCACTAGATTCCGTGAATCGGCTTCTACGATCGTTGAATCGAGCGCACTCGATTAACCGAAAGAGGAGATAGGAGATTACACTCAACTACCAATTTTAGAAGAAAGCTCACAGCAATCAACAAGAAATTTTTTATTCAAAAATCAACCTCCAAAAAGTTACAACTCACTCCCTATTTATAGAGTTTCACAACACAGCCCCTTAAGTCGTATACGACTTACGACTCATCCCTAGGTCGTTGCCGACCTAACAGACACCCTGCCTCTCAAACAGTACTCGACTTAAACCATAGCGACCTAAAACGCTACGACTCACGACTTATAATACATGGTACAACACAACCCAGGTCGCACACGACTTATCAACATACACGGGACGCGACTTACGACTCAATCATACAACACGACTCAACCGACTCAACTGCATATTGACTTAAGACCATACACTAGGTCGTCGCCGACCTAACATTTCACATACATACGGGCCGACTTAACATATAACGACTCAAAGACTTGCGACTTAACAACCAACACCTGCTCATATGACCGACTTAAGCGCATGCCGACTCAAGCTTCCAATCTTCCTGCGCATATCTCCTCAACGACTTAGTTAGGTCGTGACTGCTTCCTCTGCTGTTAAGTTGTAGCCGACTTAAGCTCTTAAGTCGTAGCCGACTTGAGTCTTTAGCTCGCAAACAACTTAACGCGGCTTCCTCAATTCGTAGCTCCTCTTCCTTAGGTCGTAACTCGTTATCCTTCACCCTGTTAAGTCGCGAATGACTTAAGGCTTCTTCATTAGCACCTGTAGTTATAGGTCGTAGACGACCTAAAAATTCAGATTCCGAACGACTCAATGGTTTGTTACGTCGTAAGTCCTCTTCCTCTATCCCGTTAGGTCGTGACTGACCTAACCCTTCTTCCTTCGGTCGTATGCGACTCATGTCTTTGCCTTCGGATCTGTTAAGTCGCGAACGACTTAAACCCCCACTAAGTCGTGAACGACTCATGGCGTAAACTCGCAATTCTTCGACCCTGGTCTGAGCTGCATCAATTAATCATCCTTAATTACATCATTAATAATTAATGATCTTTAATTATTTCTTAAATTAATTACTCAAGTAATTAACTAATTTAAATACTATATTAAACCAAATTAATTATCCTTAAATTAATTCCTTAATTAATCCCTTAATTAATTACTGAATTATTAATCCAAATTACTCATTCTTAAACATCTCCACTTAATTACAATCTGTAATTATTAAATAATTACTTAACTAAGTAATTTCCAAATCATTAATTACATAAAGTAATTATCTATAAAACTCAAGTGTTCATAATTAATTAAACTTAATTAATTAAATTAAACAATCATATTAAACTAAATTAATTACACTAAGTAATTAATTTCTTAATTACTTTATCAAGTAATTACTCTCTAACCATTTATAAATGATTATTATTAAATTAATTAATCTAATTAATTATAAAAATTAACCAAATTAATTAATTGTTAAATAATCATGGTTAATGACCTTCATTAACCATCCTCAAATTATTATATAAAGTAATTAACTTTAAATTAATTACCAACTAAATTATCATTAATCATTTATTAATTAAAGTTAATTATTAAATTAATTAACCTTAATTTAAAACTTAATTACATAATTAATATTCATTTATCATTAATTAGAAACTTAATTAATGATCCTAATTCCAAATTGTTTAATCATTAATCAATTATTAATTCCAAATTTAATTAATTAATTAAATTAATTAATTAATCTTAATTACCTTATTAAATTAGATTAGTCTTGAAATATAAATCTTAATTTAAATTTCAAGATAAACATAACTTAATTATGTTTAAAATAATTTAATTCAAATCTAAGTACTTAGGAAATTACCCTTAAATTTCAATTTAAATTCAAGTTTAAAATAGAACAATTTTAAACTTATCAAAGTTTTGAATAAATTTTAAAACTTATTTAAATTCAGGACAATTCAAAAGTTTGTTTTAAAAATCAAATCATAAGAACTTGAAGTTAAATTCATTTCAAAATTTTAGAAGTTTCAATTCATTTGTAGTTTAAAACTTTCAACTTTAAATCTTCTTTTTAAATTTAAAACTGAACTTCATTTTAAACTCAGATTTCCAGTTTTAAAATTTATCTTTAAATCTTACTTCATATTTTAAAAACTTCATTATTTAAAATTTCAACTATTTACCAAATTGAAATAGTTAATTAAGTTAAGAACTTAAACTTAAGTTTCTGTTTTAAAAACTGAAATTTGGATTTCAAATCAGTAATGCAAACTTGAATTGCATTTAAACTCAACCTTTGATTTAAACATAAATTACAGATTCAAATTTTAAAACCCAGATTTTAAATTTCAAAACCCAGATTTTAAAGAAAACAAAAAAACAGGTTTCAACTCAAAACCTGAATTTAAATTCAAATTGGTAATTCAAACTTGAATTAAATTTTAAACCTAAACCTTATTTAAAACCTATAACTACAGATTTTAAATTTTGAAAACCTAGATTTTTAAAAAGTTTAAAACCCATATTTTTAAAACAAAACACAGTTTATAGTGAAACCTGTAAACTACAGGTTGACCCGAGAAAACAAAATCTTGCTTCGGGTTTTTTCCCATCTACTCCGAGTTCCACATCAACTTACTTCGAGTTATCTTCCTATTTGCTTGAGCCATCCCCGCAACACTCCCAACCCAAAACAAATCATCAGGAAACTTGTCGCCGTGCATATGCACGACGAACACCACCTCTGGCGATCATCAGCGATGATCCAGCAACCTCCATAAACACAAGCATGCCCACAACAACCATCAAATCGAACCAATAATCAATAATTCAAAATCTAGCTCCCCCATTCCTAAACCTAAAAAAGTATTACAGGTTCCAACTTAAAACCTGTCAACGGCGATTGCAAGTCGCTCCGACCACCTACAGTCCACCCATTCCAACCTCGAACTCCCTCACACATCAAATACCCACACACCAAAAATCAAAACACTCGATCAACCCTATGTCCCTAAATTGATTGATTCAAAAACACAGTAAAAACTATTAAAAAGTTTGAATCCAAACTGCAACTTAACTAGCAAACTTTAAATTCTTCTCCGATTTTTTCCAAGATCTATGATCCTTACTCTATAACTCAGAAGAGTTTCAGAATTTCCCAACTCAAAAATCAATAGAATTTGCACAGATTTCATTCTTAGTTTAATACCAAACTGCTACTGAATTTAACCTCTAAAAATTCCACTTCTTGATTCAAAAATCAAGTTATGGTAAGTACTTTAATTTATGAATCTGAGGCATGATATCTATATGGTTGAGTTTAGATAAAAATACATCATGCAAAGTTTTACCTGTGTTAACAGGGACAGTACTGTTTATATCCATTTTTCTTTTACATTAGCTTAAAACTTTAAAAGTTAACTAAATATAATTTATAACCTTACTTATAAATCTAATCATACCAGAAATTTAAGTTAAAAGATAAAGTTTTAATAAAAACTTCCTAGGAAATCAAGAAAACAGATCAAGTAATAAAACAACAGTGTACACACTTTACTTTCCACTTAAACCCAGCAATACTTATATATATATATAAAACAATTTAGCATGCAACTCTATTTTAAAATTTTAAAGTTAAAATTTACTCACATGTTAATGTAGAGCTCAGTTGTCTTTTTGAAACTCTGCAGAAAAGAATGCAGACTGGATCCTTGCTTCATGTTGAATTAATATGCAGACTTTAAAAATGTAGGTGTACTTCCTCTGTTGAAATCTAATGAAATGTTGGCATGCAGATGAAGATGATGCAGTTGCTAACTTTTCACAAACATGCAGATGGTCTTTCATCCCCAGGTTCAAAACAAAGTGCAGAAAAATGCAGGCTCATTCTGATTTTGAAATGAAGGGTAGATTTGAATATGCAGATTTTGTATTTGAATATGCAGGTTTCACTTGATTTGAGGAATGTAGATTTGGGATTTGAATATGCAGATTGTAGGTGAATCAAATGCAGATTTTTAAACAGGGTTTCTGAATTTTGGAAATGCAGATTTTTGATTGTGGATATGCAGATTTGAATATGGTTTTGATTATGTAGATTTGTGGATTTCTTTTTGATAAGAAGATGATTCAGATTTATGAAGAGAATGCAGGTTTCATTTATGCGTATGAAAAATGAATTTTGATCTTTTCTTTTGATTAAGGAATGGAAAAAAACAAATAAGAATGAAGAAGCATGTTTATATAAATGTGATTTTCAGATTTAATTAAAGGAAAAGAAAAATAAAAACTAAATCTTACACTTGTCAAATTGTAAATTAGTTTTTGAACACTTGTTAATTTGAATGCATATGAATGCAACACATGTTTAATTATTGCATGAATCTAACACTTGTTTTCTTAAAAATGATTAGTACTTAAATTTACAAATTAGAGTGTGTATGAATTATAAATGAAATAAAAACAAACTATGTTTACAAAGCTTACACTAATAAAAATTAAAACAATTAAACAATTTAAAAATTTATACTTTTGAATTTAAATTCAAACTAAATTCAAAACCAAACAATTTCAAATCAAGTTATAAATAAAAATCCAATTTGAAATAAAAATTACAAATCTTTTCATAATTTATTTTAGAAAATCCATACAATATTAATATTGCTTTTATAAATCTCTTTTATTAAATAAAAATCATTTTACAAAATATCCATTTTATTAAGCCATAAAACCAATTTGTTAAATTTATTCTAAATTTTAAAAAAAATACCAATTTATTTAAAATATGAACCATATATTTATATTGTAAATAGAAATCAATTTATATCATTTAAAAGATAAATAACCAATTTAAATATTTATTGAAGAAGATTATTAAATTTATCTGAATAATTATTATCAGATTATCAATATCAATTTAATTTTAACTACAGATTATTAAATTGATATTGTCAAAAATTCCGGGATGTTACAATCCTTCCCCCTTAAAAGAAATTCGTCCTCGAAATTTAAAACAAAGGTAATTTAATAATCTCATTAAATTTTAAATTTAAAACACAAGCATATATCAAACATATGCTAACAACCAAACAACCAATCAAACCAATCAAACAAATCTAATCATCCAGACAAATTCTGGATAGAATTTTATCGAGTTTCCCCAGGTATATTTATATACCGGGATACTCGCTCTAGAGAATCCAAACAAACAATACTATGAAGCTACAAAGCTCCTATACAACTATATCTATAACACTAGACAAGATATCAGACTACAAACGAGTCTGACTCAACAACCAAAACTCCAGAACTGCTGGTTCCACAACCAGAGATAGATCATACACGTACTTCCTCAGAGATACGTGAAACTCATCGAATCCCAGTTATCCAAACTGGCAATTCAATCCTATAGATCAATCACTTACTCCAAGATCACAGAAAAAATCCAAAACACTTCAGAGCTGACTTCTCAGACTTACCCAAACTTATAGCTCACTTACTATCAGAGAAAACTTATCCAAAATTAAATCTCCGACTTCAGAGTCCAAATCACTCCGACTCTTATCCACAAAACTCTTCGGACAAATCCTGGCTGTCCACAACCTTACTGATCAGCTCGACCTTCGCTGATGCTTCTAGAAACAAACTAGACCAATCAATTCAACCAAATGATCTCCTCAAGATCAACCAAAACCAAGAACTCAAACTCTACTCCTCAACATCAGAAGACAACAACTCGCTTCTCCTGTCCGGGAAAAGAAAAAGCAGATACACTTCCCAACTGCTTCCGCTGCTCAACTCTGATCCAAAGTAGAAGAGAATGCTGAAGAAGAACACAAGCACAACAGGACAACACACCCCAGAGATATGGTTCAACAAATCCATAAGAAAATTCAGAGGTTCCTCCAAAACTCCGAGCTGCTATACCAACTCAATCTCCATATGTGAACCAAACTCTGACTTCCTGAAGATATTCAGAAAAATTCAGATATCCCAAGAGATCACTCAAACAATCGCAAGTCACTTTTGCGAACCACCCAACCAAATCCGAGGAAAAACTGTTCTCCCTTAACCAAATAGAACAACTTACACCCAACTAGCCAATCCACCCAAAAACGGGTCCACCAAACTGCTTCTGAATTCCATTTCAGAAAAAATGTTAAGCCAAAAGATCTCTTGCCAACACCGAGAACATTCCAAGCTGCACTGCTGCCACAGATGCCAAAGAATTCCAAAACAAAGCTCTTCGGGAAACTCGGACTTCAAAGCAAACAAAAACACAAGCTGACCACAGCCACAACACAGAAGCAAACTCAACTCCTTAACTTGTTCCAAAGAAAACATCTTCGGAAACATCCATAGTCACTGCATCTTATCACGCAGCTACTACTCCTTAAGGTATCAAAATACCATCACTCATTTCTGCCAAGCCAACAGATCAAAAATCTACTCATCAACTTCAGAAATAAACTCTGAACCTTAACAGGTTACCTTCAGAGATTAATGAAGTTCTTCATCACTACAGAACTTACTCGAGACGGTATTAGGTCTACAGTCTCAACAAAACACTTCCAACCTCAAACATTCAAACTCCATCCAATGGTAGGTCGTGTTACACACGCCACTACCTCATCTACCTTTATAACTTATATTGGAAAACCTTAACAGGTAACCCAATAGATAGGTAGAAATATATATATATATATATATATATATATATATATATATATATAGACACACACACACACACACACTAAAATTACAAATACGCTCTCTCAAGAAAGACATCACTACAGAGCCTAGGTATTCACTCAACCTAATGCTCTGATACCAACTGAGACGACCCGACTTTCCACTCCTGGAAAATCGCATCATCTTTAAGAAAGAAAGGGATAGAAAGAGAATAGAAAGAAGAGAAGAAGAAACAACACATCAGAATCTAACAGCGGAGCGAATAAATTATATTAATAACATAAATATTACATAGTTTACAACAATATCAGAGTACACAGATATACAACACATACTAGACAGTTATAAACACCTGTCTAGTTATTACAACTCAACAAAACAACTCAGAGGACACACACAGCGGAATACTATATATATCTACTCGCAGAAGCCTCCTGCTCCATTGCTCCTCCATAATTCGTCAAAGCTAACCTGAATCCTAACCTGAATTCCCTTGACTACTCACAAAAATTTGAGTACCCAAGAGTTTATGAAAACAAAAATAAACTCCGGGTCAGACATGGGTCTGGTGTGAGTAACAGGTTAAAGTTTTCTTAACTTTTAAAAACCTTTTGAAAAGAAAGGTACCCCGTAAGACTTCCCACACATAAACATGGAAAAGTTTTTATCTTACGCTAACCAAAACATTTGATAGGAAATCCGATGATATTATAATAGTGTCTAGGGTTTTCAAGTAAATAAGAAATAGCCGAAATTGTTACATTTATTAAATTCCAGCTACATAGGTATACTATCAAAACCGTTGGCACTTATTGGATTTTGGATTCCATACAATGGCAGGGCTACTGGGGTACCGCCCGTCACAGTACGTGGCCTAGATCAACGTACCGAGGATCACTCCCGACCCCCTACAACACAAAGCCGGACCCATTCCTTACTGAATAGTTCCGAACAAGACAACCCCGTGGTTGTAGCTAGCAACCACCCACACAGCCGAATATAAAGGGACTTCTAGACAGGGATCAATCTTGCTCTCCAGTGGGTGCGACCCACGAAGCTTTGCTGCACCTCCCCTGTTTTAGCCATTCCCGGTTGATGAGGCTTGAGGCTACGATTACCTTTATAGAACATATCATTTAGAATGCTCATCGTCCACCTGACGATGTTCTGAAATCATTCAATCCATACAAGTTCGTTCCGGGTTCGAACGAAACCGAAGGCATTATCTCGTTACACTCGTATTGGAATCACCCTCAGAGTTAACGACAATAACCCTTGCACTCTAAACCACCATCTCGAATCTATAAGAACTAATTCCATCAAACTCATTACGGTATCACCCACAGAGTTATAATGACTCATAGTTCTTACACCTCGAGTCTTCACAAAGCTCCACTTTGATACACGACCTAACGTTATTTGGAATCGATGTGGTTTTCGGATATCCAAATATGGAAACCCGATCCTGGTCTCATCGAAAACCAAAGCGTGTCTTTTAAGGTCCAAGTTGTTTTAAAGGTTTTAAAACAATTCAATACAGTATCTATATACACACAGATAGATAACTCATAAATCATAACTGATAATCAACATTATCACATAACAGGTAATTCACATTATCAATATCAAATAGATATTCCATATATCACCATCACAGTAGATAACCTATGTTATCATCACAATACAATCAAACATCCATACCACACAATATTATTTATCTCATTACTGAGATCACAAAGCATCCAAGACAATCAAGTTCAACCATTCATCCATAAGCAATGATTTACTCATTATTCTATAATTAATTTAAAATGAATCAAATTAACCATCTCTATTACTAATTAATTTAAAATGAATTAAATTAATTACTCCATCTTTAATTAATTTAAAATAAATTAAATTAATTACTTCATCAATATAAACCTTGCTTACTCAATCATTTAATTGATTACAATCAATTAATCATTCATTATTAATCACCTTAATTAATCACTCTTGATTAACTATCTTTAATTACATTCATGTAATTATACTAAATAAATTTCACAAATTAATTATCCTCAACTAAACAGTAATTAACCTTTAATTACTTCAATTAATTAATCATAATTAATTATCCTAATCCTTAATTAATTACATTAATTAATTACCCTTAATTACTTATTATTGATCAATTAATCATAATTAATCATCCTTAATTACATCATTAATAATTAATGACCTTTAATTATTTCTTAAATTAATTACTCAAGTAATTAACTAATTTAAATAGTATATTAAACCTAATTAATTATCCTTAAACTAATTTCTTAATTAATCCCTTAATTAATTACTGAATTATTAATCCAAATTACTCATTCTTAAACATCTCCACTTAATTACAATCTGTAATTATTAAACAATTACTTAACTAAGTAATTTCCAAATCATTAATTACATAAAGTAATTATCTATAAAACTCAAGTGTTCATAATTAATTAAACTTAATTAATTAAATTAAACAATCATATTAAACTAAATTAATTACACTAAGTAATTAATTTCTTAATTACTTTATCAAGTAATTACTCTCTAACCATTTATAAATGATTATTATTAAATTAATTAATCTAATTAATTATAAAAATTAACCAAATTAATTAATTGTTAAATAATCATGGTTAATGACCTTCATTAACCATCCTCAAATTATTATACAAAGTAATTAACTTTAAATTAATTACCAACTAAATTATCTTTAATCATTTATTAATTAAAGTTAATTATTAAATTAATTAACCTTAATTTAAAACTTAATTACATAATTAATATTCATTTATCATTAATTAAAAACTTAATTAATGATCCTAATTCCAAATTGATTAATCATTAATCAATTATTAATTCCAAATTTAATTAATTAATTAAATAATCTTAATTACCTTATTAAATTAAATTAGTTTTGAAATATAAATCTTAATTTAAATTTCAAGATAAACATAACTTAATTATGTTTAAAACAATTTAATTCAAATCTAAGTACTTAGGAAATTACCCTTAAATTTCAACTTAAATTCAAGTTTAAAATAGAACAATTTTAAACTTATCAAAGTTTTAAATAAATTTTAAAACTTATTTAAATTTAGGACAATTCAAAAGTTTGTCTTAAAAATCAAATCATAAGAACTTGAAGTTAAATTCAATTCAAAATTTTAGAAGTTTCAATTCATTTTTAGTTTAAAACTTTCAACTTTAAATCCTCTTTTTAAATTTAAAAATGAACTTCATTTTAAACTCAGATTTCCAGTTTTAAAATTTATCTTTAAATCTTACTTCATATTTTATAAACTTCATTATTTAAAATTTTAACTATTTACCAAATTGAAATAGTTAATTAAGTTAAGAACTTAAACTTAAGTTTCTGTTTTAAAAACTGAAATTTGGATTTCAAATCAGTAATGCAAACTTGAATTGCATTTAAACTCAACCTTTGCTTTAAACATAAATTACAGATTCAAATTTTAAAACCCAGATTTTAAATTTCAAAACCCAGATTTTAAAGAAAACAGAAAAACAGGTTTCAACTCAAAACCTGGAATTTAAATTCAAATTGGTAATTCAAACTTGAATTAAATTTTAAACCTAAACCTTATTTAAAACCTATAACTACATATTTTAAAATTTGAAAACCCAGATTTTTAAAAAGTTTAAAACCCATATTTTTAAAACAAAACACAGTTTACAGTGAAACCTGTAAACTACAGGTTGACCCGAGAAAACAAAATCTTGCTTCGGGTTTTTTCCCATTTACTCCGAGTTCCACATCAACTTACTTCGAGTTATCTTCCTATTTGCTCGAGCCATTCCCGCAACACTCCCAACCCAAAACAAATCATCAGGAAACTTGTCGCCGTGCATATGCACGACGAACACCACCTCTGGTGATCATCAGCGATGATCCAGCAACCTCCATAAACACAAGCATGCCCACAGCAACCATCAAATCGAACCAATAATCAATAATTCAAAATCTAGCTCCCCCATTCCTAAACCTGAAAAAGTATTACAGGTTCCAACTTAAAACCTGTCAACGGCGATTGCAAGTCGCTCTGACCACCTGCAGTCCACCCATTCTAACCTCGAACTCCCTCACACATCAAATACCCACACACCAAAAATCAAAACACTCGATCAACCCTATGTCCCGAAATTGATTGATTCAAAAACACAGTAAAAACTAGGGTTAAAAAGTTTGAATCCAAACTGCAACTTAACTAGCAAACTTTAAATTCTTCTCTGATTTTTTCCAAGATCTATGATCCTTACTCTATAACTCACAAGAGTTTTAGAATTTCCCAACTCAAAAATCAATAGAATTTGCATAGATTTCATTCTTAGTTTAATACCAAACTGCTACTGAATTTAACCTCTAAAAATTCTACTTCTTGATTCAAAAATCAAGTTATGGTAAGTACTTTAATTTATGAATCTGAGGCATGATATCAATATGGTTGAGTTTAGATAAAAATACATCATGCAAAGTTTTACCTGTGTTAACAGGGACAATACTGTTTATATCCATTTTTCTTTTACATTAGCTTAAAACTTTAAAAGTTAACTAAATATAATTTATAACCTTACTTATAAATCTAATCATACCAGAAATTTAAGTTAGAAGATAAAGTTTTAATAAAAACTTCCTAGGAAATCAAGAAAACAGATCAAGTAATAAAACAACAGTGTACACACTTTACTTTTCACTTAAACACAGCAATACTTATATATATATATCAAACAATTTAGCATGCAACTCTATTTTAAAATTTTAAAGTTAAAAGTTACTCACATGTTAATGCAGAGCTCAGTTGTCTTTTTGAAACTCTGCAGAAAAGAATGCAGACTGGATCCTTGCTTCATGTTGAATTAATATGCAGACTTTAAAAATGTAGGTGTACTTCCTCTGTTGAAATCTGATGAAATGTTGGCATGCAGATGAAGATGATGCAGTTGCTAACTTTTCACAAACATGCAGATGGTCTTTCATCCCCAGGTTCAAAACAAAGTGCAGAAAAATGCAGGCTCATTCTGATTTTGAAATGAAGGGTAGATTTGAATATGCAGATTTTGTATTTGAATATGCAGGTTTCACTTGATTTGAGGAATGCAGATTTAGGATTTGAATATGCAGATTGTAGGTGAATCAAATGCAGATTTTTAAACAGGGTTTCTAAATTTTGGAAATGCAGATTTTTGATTGTGGATATGCAGATTCGAATATGGTTTTGATTATGCAGATTTGTGGATTTCTTTTTGATAAGAAGATGATTCAGATTTATGAAGAGAATGCAGGTTTAATTTATGCATATGAAAAATGAATTTTGATCTTTTCTTTTGATTAAGGAATGGAAAAAAACAAATAAGAATAAAGAAACATGTTTATATAAATGTGATTTTCAGATTTAATTAATGGAAAAGAAAAATAAAAACTAAATCTTACACTTATCAAATTGTAAATTAGTTTTTGAACACTTGTTAATTTGAATGCATATGAATGCAACACATGTTTAATTATTGCATGAATCTAACACTTGTTTTCTTAAAAATGATTAGTACTTAAATTTACAAATTAGAGTGTGTATGAATTATAAATGAAATAAAAACAAACTATGTTTACAAAGCTTACACTAATAAAAATTAAAACAATTAAACAATTTAAAATTTTATACTTTTGAATTTAAATTCAAACTAAATTCAAAACCAAAAAATTTCAAATCAAGTTATAAATAAAAATCCAATTTGAAATAAAAATTACAAATCTTTTCAAAATTTATTTTAGAAAGACAATACAATATTAATATTGCTTTTATAAATCTCTTTTATTAAATAAAAATCATTTTACAAAATATCCATTTTATTAAGCCATAAAACCAATTTGTTGAATTTATTCTAAATTTTAAAACAATACCAATTTATTTAAAATATGAACCATATATTTATATTGTTAATAGAAATCAATTTATATCATTTAAAAGATAAATAACCAATTTAAATATTTATTGAAGAAGATTATTAAATTTATCTGAATAATTATTATCAGATTATCAATATCAATTTAATTTTAACTACAGATTATTAAATTGATATTGTCAAAAATTCTGGGATGTTACAACATACAACGTAACATAGCAAACATACAAGCTAAGCAAAGAAAACAACATGGGATAATCTCTCTTGACTTTATCCTTCCTTTCCCAGGTACAATCATCTCGGTCCTCATTCCACTGGACCAAAGCAGGTTTTAACTCTTTATTCCAAATCTTTTTCTCATCTCGGCCTACAATCTGAACAGGCTTCCTGACATAAGTCATGTCTGGTTCAACGACCAAGTCATCCATAGCTCTTGAAATCATGACATCCTTGGGGTCTCATACACACTTTAGTATATGTGATACATGAAACGCATTATGCACCCCTGCAAAAACCCTTGACAAATTGACTCTATAAGCTACATTAATGATCCTCTCTATGCATCCGAAATGGGCTAACGTATCTTGATGTCAACTTCCTGACTTTTCCAAACCTCATAGCGCCTCTTATTGGTTACACTCTCACAAACACATGTTTTCCCAGATCAAACTCTGAGTCTCTCTGCCTCTTATCGGCATAGCTCTTTTGCCTAGATTGGGCGTCCTGCTTTCTTTATCGAATTAATTTGACTTTCTACAAAGTCCCCGTACAAGATACAGACCTAATATGAGTATCTCCCGTTTCGCACCAACTTATTAGCGACTTACAAGGTATTCCATTCAAATCTTTAGAAGGTGTCATCCCAACACCGGATTGGTGACTGTTATTGTATGAAAATTGCACTAAGCATAGGTGATCTTCCTTAGATCCACCGAAATCTAGCACACGAACTCTTAACAAATCTACCAACACTCGATTGACCCTTTGATCTGGCCATATGTCTATGGATGGTATGCAGTACTCATGCATAACTTCAAACCCAAAGCACTCTATAGGCTTCGTCAAAAATCATTGGCAAACGATGTGTCATGGTCACTCACTATAGTACTTAGAATCCCATGAAGTCTTACTATAGTCTTGACAGCCAACTTGGCTGCTATCCTCGTGGACTTTAATGGAATAAATGGGCACTCTTAGTTAATTTAACAACCATAACGCATATACTTTCATTTTCGACTCATGTCCTCGATAACCCATTAACAAAGTTCATCGAAACCAAATCCACTTCCATACAAAACTTCCAGAGGCTGCAAAAGACCACTTGGCTTTTGATGTTCTACCTTAACTTTTTAGCATGTGAGACATCTCTTCACACATTCCCCAATATCCATTTTCTTTCCTTCCTAGTAGAAGCTCTGATTCTCTACACCATATATGTAAATTTACAACGCTGCCTTGTGGAAATTTTGCAACGGCTCTAACCCATTGTGAAATAGATGGCAACAACTATAGCCCGTCATAATTTTACAATGGCCCATGATCGTTGCAAATTTTTCCTTTTTTTTAAAAAAAATTAACCCTATGAATATTCCCCCATGCCTAAAATAATGCATTCCCCGGCATTTTTTCCAAAATAATACACCCTATGCCTAATTTCACCCCCTCTCTCGCCTTGGCTCTAGATCCATTAACATCCTTCTTCCACCCCAAAGTTGTATCTTCTCTCTCTTGCCTTTGCCCTAAACCCACCATGCCCTAATTCAACGAAAATGTATGTTAAACCAAAAGCAGGTGGTTGATATTGTTTTTTGTTGATCAAACATGAACGAATCGATCTAGTCCGCTTTTAAATTGGTATTCTTCAAGATCCCTTGATCTAATTTATATTTTTCTTAGTTTTTTATCATTATTTGTTTTGTAGTTAATAGTACTATTTCATAATCATGTAAGATATAATTTTGGCTTATGCTAAAAAAATTCCATCTGAATCAAATCTTAAATGATGATTATTGAATTTATTAGTTAATTCATCTATATATGCTTGAGTCGTCTTTATGTTAATGGGTCTATGTTAGAATTAATTAAGCCAAATCTTTTTAACAGTAAACTAACGTGTAGTACATCTTTGTAACGATAAAAGTAGTCCTAGAAGGAATAAGTTTAAAATATAAGAACATGCTAAGGAGAAAAGGAAAAAAAATAAAAATAAAAACATATGTACATAGTTGGTTTTTAAGTCGATTTATATGTATGGAAGCCAAATGAGACTAGGGAAACTAGTACTTGCTTGCTTTTGTAACATTGTATAAAAGTTTAGTAATGAGGATATTTATCAACTAAATTTATGCTTTATTATAAAAATCCCATTATGAAAAGGAAAGGCGTTATCTTAATATATTGTTTTTGAATCCCTAATGGTAAGACCCAGTTGAAAAAAATGTATGGCAGAAGAATACCGATCAATTGACCCTACAATATGATATATTAATGAATCCCAATATATGAACTTGCGTGTGTGTATGACAGTTGATTGTTGCGGTATTTGGTGTACCATAAAAATAAATGCATATTTTCAAATTCCAGTATATTTTCATATTTTAATGTGATGGATTATTATTGCATGCTATTGATATCTATTAGAGTTTATTGCACCCACTTGGTTTAACTTCCTGATCAATATAGTACTCTCACGTGTTTCAGTTACAGACACATAAATTGTTTAAATGTGATGAATAAATATGGTTTTATATGAAAAGAAATAAATTTAAAATGCATATTTTTGTAAAGTTACTCATGTATATGATGAATGATGCTTTTTTAGTAAAACATTTATTTACAAATATATAAATATGATTAGAGTAGTTTTGTAAGTAAGAAGAGGAGGTCATCTTATGTGAGGATTGTGAGTAAACAAATGGTCGAAATATTCTTTTGTTCTGATTGAAGGAGCTTAAGAAAACATATTGAGAATTTGAAAGTGTCTACAGTTGGTGTGGTATTTTGGGAAACATAGGAAATAATGTATGATTCTACATTCTAATCAATTTGTATCATTTTTATATTAATCATTATATTCAAAACAGCTTGTTTTACATTAACGAATGCGTGAAGATCTTTGATAAATCACAAAAGTTCATCCATCCATGTAACATCCAAGTAGATTAGACATTCGCCTACATTCTTAAAGAAATTTGCATTGACCTCACAACAAGTGCTTTCATCTTTTGAAGAAATTAACTCTACCATTAGACTTTAACCATTGCACTTCTCATTAGACATCTCAATGTAACTACCCTTTGGAGATTGTTCATAAAATATAAAACTTGCTAATTAAAAACATAATTTCTTAGGTTCATGGTTGTATTCGAACCTCTACTTTGGTTACAAGTCCATGCAAGTATGATGTATATCAGTGTACATGACCCTGTGTTACACACTCTCTCTCTAGGGGTGCAGTATATCAAACACCATGTTGTTTTATATGTACATATCTATCTTCAGGCAAGAAAAATGGCGATGAAATTATGTGAAATTTGGATGTGGAAGAAATTCATCGGAGACCACAGTTTTTTTACTAATTCTATAGTTGGACTGCCTCAAACAATCCTTGACCATGAGTAAGTTATGAAGAATTTATCCGAATTTGTAGATGTTTTCTTGAATCTTCAAATGGAACATGTGTATGTAATGCTAAATGTACTAAAAAATATTGCAGAATGATAATTTGGTTTAGGATCTAAATTCAAAATTTAATTTTGAAACCATTTTTTAATAGATAGCTTATCATGCTTACTTATTTGCAAACATTATCCCAATCCGCTACAAGTTAATCCTGCATATTCTGTAGTCAAGTGAGTATTCCTTATATTTTTAAAATATATTTTATTGACAGTGGAAAATTCCCACTTGGGCTATTCTGAAACAAAATACCGGCATAACAATTTGATGTACTGCATTGACTAATAAATCATTTCATACCTTTAATCAGAGAAGCATGTTCTTTCTAATTATTTATTTCATATCTCTCACGATAAATATTGTATTAATATGGCATCTACCGAAAAAACAATTTGCAATTTTCTTATTACGAACAATACTTTGTTAATGATGAAGATACCTCGAAAGGTTAGCCCTGGCCAAAGTCAAAAATTTGACTTATAATATATTCTAATATCATAAAAATAAACATTAAATTTACTTGTTTTAGATTGTTGTTCACAAGGGAAGCCCTCGAGGAACATATTTTAGACGTGTCGGGCCATGCCAGAGGGTATGATTTTTGAATCCTTTTTGTGAATTAGTTCTTTAGCATGTATTTTGTCCTGGAATTATAAGAAATAGTGTTGCACCTTTCTGCCACAATAGCAATAGAAATGGTGGTGTATACATGATTCTGACGCTCTTGAACTTTTAAATAATTTAATAATGTTGCTAAAACATCTTGAGGTCTGATAGTTTAGCAATGTACCCAAAAGTATTCACAATAGCTCTTTGGATTTTTTTTCCAAGTGTAGCACAACCCTCAACAGCTAATAGGCGTATAGAAACTTGATCTAAATTGAAGTGAATACAGTGTTACAACCATAAGATTATGTAAAATAGCTAGCAACAATGGGGACTAGGGTTGTCTTCCTATTTTTCTTCAGCCATCGCTTTTCATTTTCCCCTCTTTGCTAATTCGACCTCTTATCTCCTTCCAACTACCCTTCTCACCATTTACAATCAGCCCTAGCTTCCTCCCATGTTTGCAAATCTACCGTCAAGTATTTATTCCAACTCCGCGCTGCCTCTCGCTTTTCCCTTTTCCATTCACTCCTGAGTCGACCTAATCAGATCTGTCATAGCTGGCTACCAATAAACTCCATTTTTGCTTAGAAGATCTGAAACTTACTGGTTGTTCTATCAGTCTAGCTACTTAAGAGGCATGTAACGACCCGATAATTTTTATGAATTTTTCATGAAAACAAATAATTAAAATTTAGAAGTGAAAATTTGATATTTGGTATGCATCTATTTTAACATAGCAAATGATAGATTTTCATTGGTAAATATATAAGTTATTTCTATTGTGTAATTTTCAATTTCAATTTAAAATCAGCTAATTTGATAAAAATAAAATATTTTCGAAACCTAAATATTTTTACATAAGAAAATTGTAAATCATTTCCTGAGTGAGAGTTATATTTCATTTCACCAAATTTGGACTGTTGCAACCCTGTTTATCTTATTTTAGGCGTTTTAGCAGCAGTTTTGGAACGAATATTTAGTTTTCATAGTTGGGTCGTATCACTCATATCCGTATACCATTCTGTACGTCTCGTTGTACTGATCTCCGTAGTATATTCATTTGTGTGTTTCGGTATCCGATACATGACGAAATCCGTGAAACGATTAGCCGTATCGGTACCCATTTAAAACCTTTTGGGCTTCCTGGTGTCCATTCCGTTATCCATGGGCTGAAAGTAAATAACCACTTACCTTTATTATTTACTAAATCCAACATATTGACTTTTTCCACTCCTTCTATTTCCAATATATTCTGGTTCGTTTTTATTCTCTTTCTCTCTTATATTTTTTGGGTCTACAATGTTAACTAAGAAATACATACATACATACATAGATACACACACACACACACATATGTATATACATATACATATACATATAGATGTATATACATATACATATACATATACATATATATGTATATACATATATATACATACATACATATACATACATACATATATATAAAGTTTTATACGAAACTGTTTACATTCCAATTCCTATATCTTCTACCGTTACCTCTCTCTAACCCTCTGTTCGCTTTCCTTCTCCACTACCAGAAAGCTCGCAACACCACCCACCTCTCCGTGTCAGCCAAGTCCCTCCTCCACAACGGCCGTGCACAGCCAGACCCGTGATTTCTGCCATCCTCTATCCCATTGTCATGCACTGTTGTAGACGAAAACCCCTAGATCCACCACTGTTCCACCTAGAACCACCCACCAAGTGTAGCATGTGCCCCGAATGCTATACGCCTATATTTCCACTGCCTTCCACCTTGCAGCGCTCCATTCTCTCTACACAGTTAAACCGAACAACCATCACCATCTCGAACCCGAACTTGCTCCGTCTTCCTCTCCCCAGTCCATCCTAACACCCTCCGATAGCCATCCCCTCACTCCGCTCTTCCTCCATGACCATAACCGCAGCTGCCATGTACCTAACACACCCTCCCCTGACCATTACTTCATCACCTTTGCCTGACACAGCAGTCGCCCGTACATGACAGTAAACACTCCTCCCTCATCCTTGCTTTCACCCGCCAGATCTCCTGCCGAGCCATCAACAATAGCAGCCCGAACACTTCATCTCCAAGATGCCCTAGTTCCTTTGCTTCTCTGTTGTAAATTATATATACATATATAAATGTAAAGCTCATATATATAGTTTGCTTTAAAAAAAAGAAATATTTAATTTAAAAAATGTAATATAAGGGTTTTATTTGAATTTTAATAGGTGTTTTAAGAAATAATAATTTTGAAAAATATATGTATAGATTTTATTTTTATACGTGTTTAAATTAAATATTGATTTTAATATATATTTATATATATATAAAGATTTTATTTTGATACGTGTTTTAAATTGAATATTGATAAAAAAAGTATAACATATTTTGTTTCAGCTTATATCAAGCTAGTTTGATTTGTTTTCATCAATTCCTAGCCATCAACTTTGCTCGTCGAATTCGTGTTCATCGTGCTGTACTTTGGAATTTGTGCTTGTATTCGTCGCATCTCATTCTTGTTATTTCTCTAGCATCGAAAGGTGAGCAATCACCCACGGTTAACATTCTTATATTTAGTAAACTCAATTCACATGAAATGACAATTGAAATATGTTGTTTAAATTGTTATTTAATTAATTGTTAATTATGACCTGCTAGTATTTGCATATGTCCACCTATTATAATTGACATTATTGACACCAATCACATGTTAATATGTGGATATCATATTTATTTTGAAAATTTTGATCACGGTTGCCATTGATATGCTATGTTATCTTATGCTGTTAGTTTATTTGTTATCCCTATGGGTTAAAATGATACATACCCGATCGATATTATAGATTAAGGAAAAATCGTTATGGGTTGAAATGATAAACCTAAACGATTTTATTGATTTGAAATTTTGAGATTGCGGGTTGAAATGATATATACCCGCAAATATTAAATTTAAATTGTAGATTGAAATGATAAATATCTGTAACACTTTACCATAGGTTAGAAAATTATATACGGACACCGTTGATCTATTTTAAATGATTTTGAAATTTTCAAAGGAAAATATATGGGTTTTGATAAATATTGATTTAAATTTTAAAATAAATATTTATTTTAATAGGAGAAAAATTTACATTTTTAAATTTATATGTTTTGGAAATTTTAAATTTATAAGTTAAGTTTTAAAAATGTAAATTATAAAATTTTACTTGTAAATTTATTATTTTTAGATATATAAAATAAGATTTACAACAGATTTAAATAATATTTTTTTGATCCTCTGTAATTAGATGAGAGCACACATGCAAAAATATATATAACACAATAATAAGGTGCTACCAACATGCTTGACAGGTAATAAAACTAAATACAGGTAACAAAGAAAAACCAGGCATCCCTAAGATGAGTTCCGGCAAGGCCACCACCCATCACACCCCAATATCAAGTTCCGGCATGGCCATTACCCGATACTAAGGTGTTAAAAGTACCTAGAAACAAGAGAAAATGATGCTCCATGCATCTCGGTAGCTCTATGCATAAAACAAAAAAGAAAAACTCCATTCTTTTGGAATGGAATGATGTTCCATGCATCTCGATAGCTCTATGCATCACAAACAAAGAAGAAAAACACCGTGCATCTGGATCGGAAGAATTGAAGAAGCCTCGAGTCTGAAGTGTAAATAAATGTGACGCTGGATGGGAAATCTGCATTGGAAACTCTGAACAAAGGAAGAAATGCCAAGCTGTAGCATGGATCTTCCTGAAGATAATACTCCATAATAGAGATGAAAGAATCCTGCATCAGTGGAGGATCTGAAAAGAAATCCTAAGTGGAAACTCTACTCTGAAAGTCTCTCTACAATCGTAACCTACAATCTGAAGATATGGGAACCTACGAAAAGAACCTGATGTCCTTTCACCCATACCTGTATCTGAGGGGTGACTAAGGAAAAAGTAAGAATTATACATATATATGTATATTTATATAATTAATATACATATATATGTATATATGAGGAAGGAAGTAAAACTTAAATAAGACTAGACTAGTAACAATAGAATTAAGATATTTCTAAACTAATACACCAAAAAAGAACAAAAAATTATTTAAAAGTTAACTATGAATCTTTAATCATAAGTAAGTTATGATTAACAGTTGGATCATCATATGAATTTGAAAAAATATTCATATTAATACTGATGGCACTAAAAAAATAATTATTGTGATTAAATAAGTTAATATTATAGCTAACCTTATTAAGATACCCTTTAAAAAAATTGTTTTTAGCTAATTTATATTTGGGATTAGAAATCCAATTAAAACAGAATGAAGAAATTGTAAAAATCAATTTATTAAAATGACTATTATTATTATTAAAAATTCTTTGATTTCTTCGAACCAAATATACCAGCTAATAATAATGAATAAAGAGTCAAGTAAAAAATCTAATATTTTTTTGAACCTAAATCTAAAATTATTCCAGTAAAAGTCACAATCCGAAATTTCAGTTATAGTGTTAAAATTGAAATTTTTAAGAATATTATTTAGAATATAGTAAGAATCCATGCAATCATAGTATATATGCTTAATGTCTTCAGGATGCAGATTGCAAAAATATCATTTATTATCATTGTGAATGTTCTTTCCTTTTAATTATTCAACTGTATTAAGTTTTCCATGCAATATTAACCACATGTGTATTTTAGATTTAGGAGGAGCATTTGATTTTCAAATAAATTTGAACGAATTGTTTATAGTACCCGAAAAATTAAGAAATCTGTAAAAAGAGTTAGAAGTATATTTCTTACTTCTATCCCATTCCCAACAAAAAATATCATTATCATTATCAATATTATAAAGATTTAATCTTGCATAAAGCAAATAAAGAAGCCTAAGAGTTGAACCTACTAAAGTTCTGTTAAAACTAAAATTCCAAGGTGAATCATTATCAGGAGAGTAAACTTCATTAATTAGAGCAACTTAATATTACATATTTCCTAAAGCTCTTTAGATTCCAATTTAAGAGGTAAGACCGAAATCCAACGGTCATGCCAAAAGGAAGTACGGTTGCCAAAATGAACTATAGTATTTATTCCTAAGTTAAAAATCTCAAGACATTTTAAAATGTTTTCCAAAAATTAGAAATATTTTGAATGGCCGTAGAAAAGACGTGACATAAATTACTATTTCCATTATAGTAATATTTAGAAATGATCTCTTTCCAAATAGTATTATCATTAATATCTTTAAACTTCCATAACCATTTACCTAGCAAGGACAAATTCATATTATGCAAACTAATAACCCCTAAACCACCTTCCTTTTTGGCTTTATAGATGGTTTCCCAATTTACTAGACATTTTATATTATTATTAGAATTTTCCCTACTCCAAAGGAAATCTCTTCTAATGTTGTCAATTTTATCAATAACCCAATCTAGAAACAGATGCATGGACATCCAATAAATCGAAAGGGCTGATAAAACCGAATTAATTAAAACTAGTCATCCTGCTCGAGATAAAAATCTCCCATTCCAGGTAGAAATCATATTTTTGATTTTATCAATAATAATAAACCAATCGTCATGTTTGAGTTTAGTGGGTCTAATCACAAAATCTAGGCAGTCAAAAGGAAAGCTTATAGTTTTGCAATTAGAGCATTAGCAACAAAGTATTCAACTTTTTAAAAATCATTTAAGACTAACACTGAACTTTTGTCAAAATTTATTTTTAAACCTGATAAAATTTCAAAACTGTAAAGAATAAACTTGAGAGTTATAATGTGTCTAGGAAGATGGGAAGAAAAAAGTAAGGTATCATCGACAAATTGGAGAACCAATATATCATTACGCGATATATCATTGCCAACACTACCTAGAGATCCATTATCCACTGATCTTTTAGTAATTTTAGCAAAAACATCGGCAGCTAAATTAAATAATAAAGGCGATAAAGGATCTCCTTGCCTTAAACCTCTCTTAGATTGAATTTTATTACCTAATATACCATTAACCATAATACTAGAGTTTCCAGTTCTAAGCAAAGTCATAATCCAACTGATTCATCTGTGACCAAAACCTCTAGCACGAAAAATTTAAATAATAAAATTCCAATCTACCGAATCAAAAAATTTAGCAAAGTCAATTTTTAAAATCGCACAGGTTATGTTATTCTTACAATAGAAATTAATATATTCTTGAACAACTGCCACTCCATCAGTGATATTTCTTCCTTTAATAAAAGCTGATTGTGAACAATCAATTAATTCGTTCATTCTATTACTAAGTCTATTAGCTAAAATTTTAGAAATGATTTTAACTGAACAGTTAATCAAAGAAATAGGTCTAAAATATTTTAAGTTATTAGCTCCTACTTTTTTGTGCAGTAAAATAACATTTGCAAAATTAAATCTCCCTAATTGCAAATTACCATTATAAAAATCATTGAACATAAAACATCCCAAAAAGTATTATAAAATAAAATTGGAAACCCATCAAGTCCCGGGGATTTATCACTAGGCATGTCATAATAGCTTTTCTAATTTCTTTTTCGGTAAAAGGATTATCTAACTCTGATAAATCAACTACAGAACTAGGTGGATACAGATCTATCCATCTTACATTGATTCTATGGTTAATTTTAGAACCAAATATATCCTTATAATAGTCTGTAAAAAGCCTTGTTAATATCTCTTTGATCAACTAATTCTATATTATTAACAAATATAGAGTTAATTGTATTACTACATTTCCTACCATTAGCTATATTATGAAAAAACTTTGTATTATTATCCTTCATTGATCCATTGAATTCTACATCGCTGTTTCCACACATCCTCCTTTTCTAAAATAGAATTTAATTCATCATTTAAATTAGTAGAACATTACGTTCACCTATATTTAGAGGTCTAAATTCTTCTATCTTATTAATTTTAAGCATTTCATTAAGAATATTATCTTTTTTTTTAAATTGCCAAAAACATTTTTGTTCCAATTTTTAAGGAAAATCCTAAGGTCTCTAAGTTAGAAACAAAAGCTTTTGCGGAGTTTTCCATATTTTTGATATTATGGAAACTTAAAGAAACCCATTTACCATTAACTAGATTCATAAAGTTGTTTTCCAAAAGCCACATTTTTTCAAACTTAAAATTCTTTATAATAACTCTATGATACTCACATGTAAGCACAATAAGACAATGATCTGATAAGGTAAAAGGAAAACCAGTCACTTTTCAAATTGGAAATTTGTCTTCAATTTCATTACTAACAAAAAATCTATCAAGAAGAGCCATGGATGGGAACTCTCTAGCATTACTCCAAGTAAACTCTCTTTTAGACAGTGGAACTTCGATCAAATTAGAATTAATAATAAATTGATCGAATTCCTCCATAGCAGAGTAATCCCCTTCCCTAGGATATCTCTCACAAATGAAACGCGTAACATCAAAATCACCCCCCAAAATCCAAGACCCTGGGGCAAAGAATCTAAATTCTAGGCATTCGTTCCATGAAATTCTCTAATTAATTTTAGAATTAGGCCCGTAAACATTAGAAATATTTAAAATATAATTATCAAAAAGATTGATAAGAATAACATGAAGAGAATGCTGTTTAACAATACACTGGAGTAATTTAAAGTAATTATCTCGCCAACCTATCATTAAGCCCCCTGAAGAACCCATAGAAGGTAAAAAAAGCCCATTTCCTAAAGTGATAACCACTTAATCTTCTAAAAAAACGAAAGTCAGGACAATTAATTTTGGTTTCTTGAATAAGAGCAATGTCAATCTTTAAAGAACATTCTAACTTTATCACATTTATTCAAATCGTTTAAACCTCTAATGTTCCAACTAACGATCCTCATAAAATAACTGTGCTAGCCCTCACTAGTTCCTTACATCTAATATACTCCCTATCTATCTCTGCATCAGAAAAAATAAAAGAAGTATCTCTGGCTAACTGACTAAACTCAACAAAAGAAAGACTACCTAATGCATAAGTAGAGAACGTACTACCCAAAAAAGCACTCATACCTGAGCCTGAATTCACAGTGCCAATCGCGACACTCAAACCAGGTAACTCACCCAAAGACTGTAACTGACAGCTACGAATCCTGACACTCCGACGAACGAATCCACTAGTAGCCACTGATTTCCTGCCCTTAGCTTTCTTTGACGAAGAGACTGAATCCTTACCAATATTATTCTTTACTACCGCACAAGAGCTCGAAGAAGAGTCGCAAACACCTAAAGCCAAGACTGGAACCACACTAAAACATCTGACAGCTAAATCCTCATTCGATTGTACAGGTTGACAATATTGTTTAACTTCACCAAAAACCTCATTAGAAATAGTTGCGTGCACGCCCTCTGATGTGTGTATATCAGTTAAATCCATTAATGAAGAACAACTCTTTCCTTCACTAACCTCCAATAACTTGTCAAAATAAACAAAAGCCTCTAATTCGAAATCAACTTCAGTTATATCAAATTCGTTTAACATTTCCAGCAAATTAAAGTCAGAATAAAATTTTGAATCGCTCAGGTAGTTATTATCCAATTCTGAATATCTCACTGATAAAAGATCTTCATGCTCTAAATCATTTATCATCATAGAAGGTTGAAGCTCACATAAAGAATCTAACATTTTGTCAAAGCAGAATAACTCATCAAAACCAGAGCTCATTTTCCAGTAATCAAATTGTCACGAGAGTTGTTGCAACCTATTTTCAATGCATCCTGATCCAATATTTCGAAATCCACTGCTTCATGACCAACATACCAATCAATCTTTAATATACTCGAATGGCTACTGTCAATTGGGTTCACTTCGATACTACTATCATCAGCTGAAATACAATCACTCAAAGTATTCTGATGATCATGAACATAATGCTCAGCAATAACCATCGAGCCACCATCAGACCTTCTATATTAAGATCAGCAACTAATTTCGAAGATAAAAAGTCAAATTTGTTGAATGTAGATATCTCAAAGTTATCTTTCACTCTAGTATTAGATTTACGATTTTTTCCATGATAAGAAATGAAATCATGATTCTGAACTTCAACATTTTCACATCTATTCAAATAAGAAATTTATTCCATGCATGAAGTAACATCAGGATCTAAGAGAATGGGATCAAAACCCAAATACATATCATTAACAACAGAACAGAAAGGATTGTCTGCATTTACTATAGTGGCCTCCGAAATGCCCGAGACTTCAGAGTTGCCAGCGAATCAACAGAATATTCATTGTACCCTTTGCCAATATTCGGCTCATTAATAATATCGAAACGATAAAACAAATCATCGAGATAACTGATACCTACTGCTTTCTCAAACCAAAGGTAATCGATCAATAATCCCCTCAAAATCAAATATTTCAACGTGAATTGAAATCCATGATTAACCAAAGACGGTGAAGAGTAACTTTGCTCTTGATGATTTGAATTGCTAGAAACAATATGTTTCTGGAAAACATCAGTATTTGCCTTGCCAAAATATTCTTCAGGATTTCCAAATCTTTCCTTATACCCTTTTCCAATGTTTGGTTCGTTGATATTGTTAAAGTGATATAGTAACTCATCGAGATATTTGATACCTTCATCTTCTTTAAACCAGTGCTTATCATGTAAAACTCCTCTCAGCTTCAAGAATTTCAAAACGAATTGAAATCCATGATTAATCGGAGTCGAACTAGTATCAGAAAACAAATTCGAATTATTGATAGAAACTAAATTCTTCCCACAACCTTTACTTTTATGCCCAAAAGAAACACAAGCGAAACATCTTACTGGGTCTCGACATGTATTAGCGTGATGGTTGAGATCGCCACATCTGAAACATAATTCTTACCCTTCCTTGAATTTATCCAATACGAATTAGGTTTACAATTCGATTCTTGAATTCGATTGGGGAGATGTTTCTTAACGGCCTGAGCATAAGTATAGGGAGGGGATTTCTATTGGAGAGACTAGGAAAAACAAAACATAATGGAGATTTCAGATGAAAATCTTGATTGATCAACGGTGGTTTCAGATGATGAGTTTTAGAGGACGCCATTATCGGGAACTTCTTTTCCAATCTTCCCTTACTTATTATCAACAAATTTAAATAATAATAAGATTTAATCTAATAATAATTAGTAAAATAAATTTTAATAAGAATTTAATTTAATTACTATATAAATAATATGTATAAAAATTTATATTAGTATTTTAAATATATTCTTGTAATAACTTAAATAAATAGAGGTTGAAAAGATAAATTAAAGTTGACTTGAAATTTAAGTTGGTTAATAATTGAATTTAAATAAAGTTTGATTTGGAATTTATTGATTTTTAGATTTGAAGATATGTTTCTATAACTTGATAACTTGATTTTTATTAAAGAGGATTTAATGAATATTTTAAATTGAATTTGAATATTTAATTTTGATTTAAATATGTAAATTGAGATTTTATTTACATGTTTAACTAAATGTGGAAGTGAATATTTTAAATAAATTTGAAATTGAATATTAAATTTTAATTTAAGTTTGTAATATGATATTTTATTTAAATATCATAAAAAACGATTAAGTGAATATTTTCAAATTTAAGTAAAATAAAAGTTGAATTTTGGAATATAAATGAAATTTGTCAACTTAAATATTTAAAGTTGGATCCTATATAATTAGAAGTGGTTTAAATTTATAGTCCAAACCTGGATTTGAAATCGACACAAATTAAAAATGGTTTTAATGAGAATTTGAGTTGAGATTGATTTGAATTAAATTTTGAAAGTTAAGCTGATGTGAGTTGATTTGAAGAAACAATTCTAACTTGAAACTATTTTTGATATATAATTTGATATATAAACCATTTTAATATAAACTATTTTTGTTTAAAACTATTTCAATATATAAAATATTTTAAATCTATAAATTATGTTAAGTATATAAACTATTTTAATATATAAACCATCTCAATATGTAAACTATTTCAATATTTAAACTGTTTAAGTTGGAATTGTATAATTTAGATTTAATGGTGTACTTTGATATGATGGTTTAAACTATTTTATGGTTATGATTTCTGAAATGATATGATTTCGAAAGTGATATGATTTCAAAAGTGTACATGATTTAGAAAGTGATATGATTTTAAAATGATTATGATATTTTGATATGAAGTATGAACTGTTTGAATATAAAATGACCACGGTGTAAAATAAGTGTTTGGCTGTTAAAGTGACCGGAATCGGATAATGTCGTACTCTCTACCAATATCGAAAACAACTTTAATAACCGTGTACGTAGTGGAGATTCCAGAATGAAGTAGGATGGTTTGGCGATGTCTTTATTAGGTATGAACACAGCCCTGACTGCTGTGAGTCAACTTGATGTGACTAAAACAGGAGCCACTCCGGGCTAAGTGAGGTCGCACCTCTGATCGAGCATGCTTCTTCGATACCATTTTATTGTTTTGTGATTTGATTAGGTGCACCTTTGATTATGGAAGTGTGTCTCGAGGTGGGAGGTAGTAGCTGCTATGCGTTACCACCAGTACGGATCCGCAAACGGTAGTATCCTACCCTAGGCATTGTCTCGCGTGCCTTGTCACATGCCGTATAACGCCCTCTACGAGTTTGGTTTGTACTATACCTATGGAGTGCCTTCTGATATCCCTTCAGTTTACGAAGGAATTATGGTACTTTGTAGACTACGGGTTTATATAAAAATGTGCTTAAGGAGGATATGGGTAATGCCTTAACTCTATTTTAATAGTTTACTTTATTATAGACATTATTTATATAGCGTATTATACTATGTATGTAGATAATTTCACGGATCCTTAAAAGGATGGGAATCCCAAACATCCTTTAAGTTATATTGCATTTCATTTGGACATTTTACTTGAGTTGATTTACTTGCATAAGAATGTCAATCCCGACTTGAGTGTTTTTTGTTTTGCTTTACGCTCGGGTCAGGCTGAGTGTCATAGCATTTGAGACTCACATTTGGAGATTTTCTTGAAGATCCGTCTCTTATCTATCCATCTTTTAGTTATTTCCAGTGTTATTTTTAGACTTGTCATTTGCTTATGTATTGATACTTCTATATATTTGGGATTTCTGTTGTATTTTATTTTAGACTTTGATGTTCTGTAGTAGCTTCATGAACTAATATTTATATATTTCTGTTGCTTATTGTTGTATTACTGTGTCTGTGATTCTATTATTGATTTATTTACTATATATGCTAAGTTTTGCTAAATATAAAATTAATAATATATTGTTTTGAGCAATTCAAGTCCGACATGTGTGGATGCGAATGGTTCGAAATGGCAGGTCACCACAGTTGGTATCAGAGCTCTGGTTTAGACAAAACTTAGCATATGGAGTAAAAACTCATTAGAGATAGGGTAGTAATACCTTAGAATGTGTAAAATTAATTACGGAATTATCTTCGTTCGAGCTTGAAATTCTTTGTTAGGATCCTCTTTGATTAGGATTTCTTTTGGATTTTGGAACTATTCGTTTGTTCCGACAGTAGAGAGATAGGACATCTGGTGCCTTTTCCAGGACCTCTCCCACTCCTCCTTCTCTTTGCATGATGAACCTGTTCGTGTCCTTCTTGATCCTGAAATTCATTCTTGTCCCGCCAACCTTGGTATGATTTGTAAAGGAGTGAAACTCCTTTACCACAGGCGTCGATTCACTGGAGATTTCTACGTCATCGGTTTTGATGTTGTTATTTCTTGCAAAGCACGAACCAGTTCTCTAGTAGATGACTAGGGTAATTCTCTTGTGATTGAACGTCAATTGCCTCTAGATTATGCAGGCAGTTCTCTCTTCTCACTTGATTCTAAGCCTAGTGATCTCAACTCCACCTCGATAGTTAGGGATTATCCTGATGTTTTGCTGGTGTCACTTCTCTTCCTCCTGAGCGGGAAATTGAATTCCGCATCGATCTTATTCCTAGAGCTCGATCTTGCTACCAGTTTTCACTAGCTTCATGTAGCCGAGGAGAGCATTCCCAAGACAGCTTTTCGAACAAAGAATTATTTCTATAAATGGTTAGTCATGCCCCTTGGATTAACCAGTGCTCCTGCCTTCTTCGTCGATCTCATGAATCGCATTTTCTGTGATTTTCTCAATAATTTTGTCCCCATTTTCGTTGATAATATTCTTATTTTTTTAGTCTGAGAAGTAGCATGAGTCACATTTGAACTATGTGCTGGAAACTCTTAGGAGTCATCGATTGAAAGTCAAATTTTCTAAATGCCATTTTTGGAGGGATGAAGTCCAATTCCTTAGGCATATTATTTCTGAAATGGAATCTTGGTTGACTCGGTTAAGGCCACCGCGATTTATATAAGTCTATTCATCTTTCCTCTTTTGTAATTTAATTATATTATCTTCATTTCGAGCCAACCTTCTAGTTAGAATTCTTTTTGATTTGGATCCCTCTAAATTTGAATCTCTATCCTTGTTCTAAAATCCACTCTTGAATCATCCTATAAGAGAACATATTTTAATTAATATAAAAATGTTTTTTATTGTGTTGTTTGAGTTGTTAAGTTTAAATTTTAGGTTTCGATCGATTCTCCGGCCAACGCTATCAATAGAAATTCCAAAACACTTGAACAGAGAAAACTAACACAATATCGTTATCGAAATTGGTAAATGTAATAATTTTATGTATGATTTTTTTTTTGAAAATGGGTAAACACTTTATTACTAAGACAAAGCAAGGTCGGCCTGACCCAATACAACTACTCTTAGTTCGAAAAGTCTATATTTCTTCCATAAAAGATATAATAAAAAGGGACTGCTTCGTCTTCCTTCGAAATTTTCATGGAGGATCCCATGACTGCTCCAGCTGAATCTCGTTATTATGTGCTTTTTGTCCCATCCTCTTCAATGTCGCTAGTTCAGCAACTGATAGATCTATGAGTTTTCTTGTTCTTTTCATAATTATTTGTTCATCTCGTCTTATCATTTCGCTAATTGCATGTCCATTTTTTGTTTTGGAATATACGTTTATTTTTTTCTCTCCACACATGCCATACAGAAGTAGTCATAAAAATGGAAGCAACTTTCTCCATTAGGCTTTTGGCTTTCCAGCTTCTTGTCAGGTAAATTACAATTTCGCTTAAGTAATAATCTTGTAAGTTACAATGCAGAACTGTCTTTTGTTTATCCCAGATTTCTCTGGTAAATGGACAGTGAAAAAAAAAGTGTTAATGGTTTTCTTCCTGCTGTTTACAGAATACACAAATCGAGTCTTGTATAATCCCCTATTTTTTAAGTCTGTCCATGGTAGGAAGTCTGTTTAATAGAGCCTTGTAAGTTGTTCGTGACATTTTAGGGGTACTTGCTCTATTCCAGATAATTTGAGTCCATTCTATTTCAATACTTCTTTCCCTAAGTTGTTCCCAAGCAGCAAGCTGAAGTCTTTGTTATTTGGTTTCCAAATCCAGGTGTCTGATAAATTAGCACTTATTGGAATACTCATAATTTCCTGTTTGATTTGATTTGTTGGAGAGTCAGGGGGAAAATCCCATGAGTTATCTTGTATAATTTTTCTAACATAAAGTCTCTTCCTCCATATGCATTAAAACCGTCCCATCCTAGTTTGTTTATGACACATTCATTATTCAACCAGGGATCAAACCAGAAACTCATGCACTCTCCATTTGCAATCCTTCTATTTACTAAAATTTTGAGGTCACTTCTAGCTCTGAGGATTGTTTCCATATGCCTGATGCATTTATATCCTCTTTTTCAATCCAAAAATTTTCTTTGAGATATCTACTTCTCATCCAAGCAGCCCAAAAACCTTTACCATTAAGGATTTTCCATGCTAATTTAGTTGCATATGCTTTTTTTTAGATCCCTGAGGTTTTTGAGACCCACTCCTCCTTTATTTTTTGGTTTGGTAATGTTTGATATGATACTTTGTGAATCCCCCTTTTCCAAATAAAATTAGCACAGACATTTTCAATTTTGTCAATGGAAGCACTAGGAATTTGAAATGTCTATAGCCAAAATCTAACCATAGATGTTATAACAGTGTGAACCAATTCTATTCTGCCAGCAAAGGATAACAATTTTGAGCTCCAACTTTGTAGCTTATTTCTTATTTTTGTTACCAGAACTCCACATTCTCTATCAGTTATAACATTAGTAGATAATGGTACACCAAGGTATTTAACGGAAGATAACTCTCCTTAAAATTAAGGAGTGAGCAGAAAACCTCTTTATTCTTGCAGTGCTCATTGAAATAGCATTTTGCCTTTTGTTCATTTACTTTCGGACCAGCTAGACGCTCAAGTTTTTGAAAGATTTCTTTCACACCCATAATTGCAGTATTAGTATCCTTATAACATATGATAAGATCATCGGCATATAGGAGATGTGTTATTTGAGGCTGGAATTTATAAATTGGCTGTATGATGTTATTATGAGTATAAATTTCCATTCACAGGGAAAAAAATTCCATAGACACAACAAAGAGATAAGGGGAGAGGGGGTCTCCTTGTCTCAGCCCCCTATTGCTTTTAATAACCCTTTTGGAACTCCATTGATTAGAACTGAGTAGGTAGGAGGGCTTATGCATTCTTTAATAAGATTCAAAAGCTTTCAGGGAATCCCATACATCTAAGCATATGAATGATGAACCTTCTATTTATTTTATCATAAGCCTTTTGAAGATCCACCTTTAAACAAATTTTTCCAGCTCCCTTCTTTTTAAAGTTCCTGACCAACTCATGAGCTAGAAGAGAATTTTTAGATATGCTTCTCCATTTAATAAATGCACTTTGGCATTCACTTATGCAGTCATATAGAATAAGTTTGATTCTGTTGCAAATGATTTCATTCAGGATTTTGTAGGAAACACTACAACACGAGATAGGCCTATAATCCTGTATTTGAGCTGGTTTTTCTTTTTTTTGGTATTAGAAAAATGAAAGTGTGGTTAATTTCTTTTATAATTTTTCCAGTTTCAAAAGCTTCCTGGTAAGCTAATCTCAGTTTCTCTTTCAGTTCGTTCCAGTGGTTTATATAGAAATAAGAACCCAACCCATCTGGCCCTGGGCTGGAATCATGATGAATGGATTTAATAGCTTCCTCAATTTCCCTGCTTTCCATGTCTCTGGTCAGCATATGCCTTCCACTTTCAATAACCAAACATCTGGTTTTAATGTCAGGTAATTTTGCAGGGTAGTTTCCATTAAAAAGGTCAGTGAAATAATCAATTGCTTTCTTCTACAAATTCCTCAGATTAGAAGTCGATTCACCTTTGTCATCAACAACATTATATATATTATTATAGTTCTGTCTGAGAGACATTTTTGTGTAAATTTTTTTTGAGCTTTCATCACCCTCACTCAGCCATTTCTCCTTAGCCTTTTGTTTTAGCTCCATAGCTTGAATTTGTAAAGCATTTTTGAGTTCATTTTGCACTTCAAAGAAATCTCTGATTAAATCATCATTATAAGGGTCTATATCCAATTCAGATTGGATATTTCCTAGGATTTCCTGAAGTTGAGCAACTTTGTTAACTTGCTTTGTTTAACATTTGTTCCATTCTTTGAGTCTCCATTTGATGTGTTTAAGGATCATAATTAGGATAAAAGAATTATTACCTTCAAAAATGTCTAACTTGGAGAAGTCAACTGCATTATAATAGTTTTTACATAAAGGCCAATAATTAGCATACCTGAATGGCTTACCCTTCTCAGTGATAAGTTGAATTATTTCAACAAGGTGGGGGGGAGCGATCACTTGTGGAACAAGGCAAAATAGTTACTTTCATTGATGGAAACGTGTTAATAGCTTCATAATTGCTAGCACTCTATCTAATTTGCAAGTTATCTTTCTAACTTCTCTACTTCTCCATGTGTATTTCAGTTCAGTGTGGGCAACTTCAGTCAACCCTGCAGCGATGACGCATCCGTTGAATTCCTTCAGCTAGGATGCTTTCGATGTGAGACCACTAACTTTATCTTCCGCTTTTAGCATTGCATTATAGTCTCCCATTGTGAACCATGGCCCATCTATTTGTTTTGACATATTTGTTATTTATTTCCAGAGACTTGAACGTTTTGTTGCAAGATTATTAGCACAAATGGAAGTAATATTAATTTTCAAACCTCCAATGTTTGTAGCTTTTACTGTTATTTGCTAATCATCCTTGCTTGTCAGATTACATGACCAGACATCATTACACCAGGCAACTAAAATTATACCTTTGCATGTAGTTGAATTATTATGATATATACTCCCGATTGCCCCCAAAGTAAAATGAGAATTATCTATGTTATCATTATTCATTTTATTCTCAAGTTTGCCCCTAAAGTAAAATAAGAATTATATAAATAAGTATAATTTTCAGAAATTATACGTTAAATGAATTGGTTGTACAAATAATAATACTAGACTATCATTTATTGTTTGTCAACATTCATAAACCATAAACTATTTTGTATGTTGTAATAAGTTGAAATTTTAAAAATATTGTTTATAAATCTGATTTGCAAATGAAATAAATTTAAATTAAGGATTTGAGAATTAAATTTCTGATGTTTTTCAAAATTTGATTTTCAAAGTTTTGAAAGTATACTATTTGAAAGTATTTTTCAAATGGAAATTGTTTTCAGAGAACTTTAAAAGAAGTAAGTCAGTACCCTCCTTTTTATCGCTATAAAATAATTTCGGTGATGACTGCAGCAATATCGACATTCATTTTCGAGTCTCAAAGTGAGGAGACCACCCAGTAGCTTTTCTACATTTTTGTTTTGGAAAATGGATTTGATTTGAATTTCTTGAGTATGATTTGATGTTCAAAATATATATATGTATATATTTATTTTAAATGGTTTGAAGTGAAACCAGAAATTTAACTCTTAAATTCTAGGTTAAATTATTGAACCCAAAGCATCTGTGTACACACCATACCCTCATTTCCTTTCGGCATAACCACCAAAGAGCTTCTACCAACTGAAGTTTCAGCTGTCAGAATGCTGCTTCACATTCCCTCAGCTAAACATAGCTTTCATTTTTTTGGGTAAGTCTAGTCAATGGCGCTGCTATTCTAATTGTCCTTAATAATTCTCTAATAGTATCCATCCAATTTTAAGAAACTTCTTATCTTGATAAGTATCTCTGGTTTCCTCCGACCATTCACAGCTTTTACTTTCAAAGGTTCTACTGCAAATTCCTCTTTTGAAACCACATGACCTAGGAACTTCACTTTCGATTTCCAAAAATGACACTTAAGTAACTTTTCCTTTAACTTGTGCCGTCTCAAGGTCTCTAGTACACCAATCTAAGATGAACTTCATGGTCTTACACATCCTTAGAGTACACCAAAATATTATCTATAAAGACCAACACAAATCTATCAACCTGATCACAAAAACTCAATCCATCAGTTCTAAAAGAGAGTTAGAGCATTGGTTATTCCAAAGCGCATAACCAACCACTCATGAACCATACCTCATCTAGAATGCAGGCAAAGGAATACTGTCCTCGGTAACTCATAGTTGATGGAACCCAGTGGCCAAATATAACTGTGAGAATACCATGAGAATACTCTAGCTCCACTTAGCTGATCATACACATTGTCTATCCTTGGAAATGGATAACGGTTCGTCGCTACTAGCTCATTCAATTTCCTATTGTCGATACACATTCAAAGCGGTCCATCTGACTTCTTCACGAATACTGCCAAGGCTCTCCAAGTTAAGCTACTCGATCTAATGAAACTTTAATGCTCAAACTCTATTGATTGCTTCTTTATTTCCTCCATTTCTTTCAACGATATTCTAGTAGGTGGTCTACTAACATGTTGTGCCCTAAGCACAGGTTGTCTACTAATAGGTTGTGCCCTAGGCACAAATTAATGCAAAAATCACTCACACTTCTCGGATGTAAACCCATCACAAGCTCAAAAACATCAACAAATTTCCAAAATACAAAAACTAAATCCACTTCCTCTTTTAGAATTTTGAAGGCACATAAAAAAACCTCTAATCTTCTCTTTATCCCATCCAAAGATACTAGAATTCTATCCCCTCCCTATTCGGATTATGTTAAAGGATGATTCCTTTAGGGCAACGAATTCGAGCATTATTCTACAATAACAAGTCCATACCCAAAATCGCCCTATATCTATCCCTTGAAATCAAACACAAACGTCTTACAACAACAAAAGGTCATATAGAATAAATTTTAAGTCGATGCATTTTAAGCTAAGAGTAACTTGAATCAACTACACATAAAGAAGTAACCAAGCAGATAACATCCGACCCTACTTTATTAACCACATCCTTAGAAATAAAAGAATGCATAGCTCCAGTATTAAAGAGAAGACTAACCGAAAAACTAGAAATGGAAATCCTACCTTCCAACACAACGTTCTTGCCTTTCTCTTTGGCGTAGGGTCCTACTCTTAGTCCTTTCAAGACAAACAATTCTTCTACTTCAACTCCAAAGAATCCTTCTTCTTATGGCCAATCTTATCATGGTTATAACATTTTACCTTTGTCCCCCTTTTCGGTTGTGAACATTTTGAAGCATAATGTCCTTTTTGGTCATAGCCGTAGTAAGTAATCTCCGAAATATCATTCTAGCCATCCACTTTCGAAACTTTCCCCTTCGGATGCTGCCCTTTCTGGTAGGAAACAAATCTCTTAATATGTGCTCCTTTCGGCTTCGCCTAAGCCCTCCTTTTCTATCGGTACATACTATCATAACTTCGGGCCACATCCACTATGAATGCATCAAAAGATGCCAGATGTGCCATCACCTTACGATCCTTATGATTCAACCCTTCCTTCATCCTCTGGATAAAATTATCGTTATGGGGGAGTTGACCAAGTCCCGACCATACTTTACCAATGCAATGAACTTCTAGATTTAACCTTCAATAGAAAGACCCCCTTGCCTAAGATCAATGATCTTTCTCAATAACACACTCTTCTGAGACTCTGAGATGAATTAAGCCTCAAACCTCTTTCGAAACTGCTCCCAAGTGATCTCCTCTTTAGGAGTTTTAGCGATCGCTATTTCCCACCAATCAAGGGCGTCTTTGTGCAGCTGCTTAAATCCAGCCACCTCTTTTGTGTATCATCTACCTATAAGTCTCTAAAAATTCGCTTACTGACCTTTATCCAATCTAACACTTCCGTTGTCGACTCCTTCCCGATAAACATCTTGCCTTAAAGACAATTGTAATCCTGACTTAATTTAGAGAAATTCACTCCAGTTGACGGTCTCGGTTCAACTACTTTCTACATAGTGTCTCTCATTATGCGCCATAAACTATCGGAATAAAACATTCACATCCATCCCCACAACAGGAGGGACTAGCTTATTTACTACAACCGAAGGCACTTCTCCGCCATTAGCTTTAACGGTCTGAGTACTATCATTCTCTCTTCTAGCATTTGCACTTGGAACTCTGATTCTTCCACATCTCAAATCCATTTTCTGCTAAGAAAGTCTTCATTGGAAATGGAAGAATGAAAGTGATTTAGCAATAGAAAGTTTTCATTACACTCATATATATCTTTATATATTAAAATACAAGTACGTCATATAGTAACACATACCCTTCCCGAGGTGTTTGTCTTCTATTTCCTAATGTACTTAACTTTGTTTAACTTAAGTGTCCCCAAACCTAAGCTATTATACTAACTATTGCATCTCTTATTCTAAAACCCAAAGTAGAACCCCAATATGCTACAGACATCTTAGAATTATCTTTCGATGATGGATATGAGATCAGTTATATAATGCAGTCTTAAGAAAACAAAGAAGATACACAACATTAAAGATATCGTTTAACAATTGTTTTGTATATCCCAAAGTTGTGCTCACGTAGGGTCAAAAATATAGTACAATATAACTATTAGTGTCATCCACCACATATGAAGATTCATATATGAACACCAAATACAACGAAATTAAAACAACACAAATATAACACACCCAAGTCCTCCTACTTGGCCTTCGGCTTATTCGATCATCCCAAAAGCAACATGTCTAAGCCTATAAAATCAGCCTACGCAAACGAGTATCCATGGGTTTATAAAGAAAACAATAATAAAACATGGTCAGACATAAGGTATGGACAAGGAAAATAGAGAGAGACTGCTTCGTTAATGTATGAGATGAGTTTTCCTCTTTACAATACCCAAAATTTAAATCATCCGGCTTACAAATTAACCTCTATCATTGGTCCATTTAATTAAATGTTTGGAAAGGCCATGAAACCCTAATTGAAAGCAATCTTTCAGTTTGTTTCATAGAAATGCCGCAGTATTTCAACGTAATCCAAAATACCCTATTCTTGACTACCCTAAGGCTTTACATACTTTTGTGGCAGATATATATCATTAAAGTTATACCATTCGCCTACCACTAAGGCTTTATGCCTATATACTACATATATTTAAAATTAGTTCTCGGCTACCAGTAAGGCCTTATGCCTATATACTACATACATTTACACTTATTTCTCGGCTGCCACTAAGGCCTTACACCTCAACATTTTTGGTATCCCCCCAAGCCTTACGCCAACGCTTTCGTATTTCGACTGCCACCCTAGGCCTTACTCCTACTTCGCTTATGGTATCTACATTGCCACTTTATGCCTTATGTCTTCTACAATTCCCTTAGTTTCCACTCATGCCTTGCACTAATTGTTTTTGTAGTCCAGAAGGTTGCCTCTTCGGGCCTTACACAATGCTTTACGAATTATACTAAATTTTTAAAATAATTTAAAACACTTTACTTTGAAATATACTTTAAAACATTTATTTTAAAAACTGCTTCAATAATTTGAAAAATTGATATTACAAATATATTCTAAGTTAATATTTGAATGAATAAATATTGACATTTTGTAAAGAAGTTGATATATGTTGTGATTGGATATTATTTCTAAGTAAGATATGCAGGTATTATAAAGAGGAAAGAGAATTGATTTTTATTTCAGAAAGATAAATTTGAAATGCTCGACAAAAAGGTATGTGTGTTTAAATTTCTGTGAAATTGGATTGGGTTTTTAGATCTAGCCACTTGGCCTTTTGTTTTCTTTTGGAATTTGGGAGCCCGTAGAGGCCTTTTGTTGTTGTACCGAGCTAGCCGCGCAAAGGAGACCCTAGCGAAATTTTTCGGGAATTTAGGGAGTTAGAAAAATTTTGAGAAAATTTTGATAATTCAAAATTTGGTTTTAAATTGAAACTTGAATGGTTAAACAAATAGTATAGTTTGAAAACTATGGGAGAGTTGAGAAGTTAATAAGAATGATAACGAGTCTTTTATAAAAAGATAGTTGATTAGATGTTGAATTGTTTGGTTTTAGAGATAAGTAAATGGGTATTGGACTATTCTTCCAAATTAGTAATTTCGAGGACGAAATTCTTTTAAGGGGGGAGGAATGACAACCCTGAATTTTTGAGCATTTGAAATGGGGATATTTAATTTATTTTAAATATTTGAAAGGTTAATTTTAACTTGAATTCAAATAACACTATTTATTTGATAATTAAATTATTAAATTAAACAATTTGAAGTTGGGTAAAATGTTGAATCTTCAGTTTTAAGCCTGTTAAAAATAATTCAAAGGCTTATAAAATTTATATCGAGGATACTGAAGATAATAGAAGTGTTAAAATTTAATTTAACACTGATTTGTTCAGTTTTGAATTTATATCGGTTAAATTGAATTTAAAAATAGACTTCCGAGGCACAGTCTCGGATTTTGACGAAACCAGTTCCATTGGATCCGTAATATTGAATTATTATCAGATTTCAAATTTTGTAGTGATTGGAGTTGTTGTGTGAGCGTACGACATATAAACGCGCTGAATTTATATCGAATTCGATATAATATATATATTGATTAGTCAAGCTGTTTTCCTTTTCGTTCACATCAGAGCTTTTTCGTTCTTTCCAGAATCACTGTAGAAGCCTAATGATGGCACGCAACCTTCCTTCCAAATCATGTTCCCTCTTTTTCAAACATCATGCAACCTACCCCTTCGTTCAAATTGAAGCCACCTCTCATCTGAATCAAAGCCGACAAATCCTTTCGTTTAAATCACGCATCTTCTATTCCCGTCCTTCAGAACGAAGACATTTTCAAATGAAATAAAAATATATATAAAAATGGCCGAAAAAAATTCGCAACCTCACGCGATTTAATCGAGTTTCACCTCCCCTCCTCTCACCTCAGTTCAAACAGGATTATTTGCCATTCGAATTCGACTTTTACTCCTCTGTTATTTCGAACTCGACCAGGCGATCAATTCGATAGGAGGATATCGTGAGTACTTTCGAGGCAGCGTCGACGTTGAAGGCGGTGGCTCGTCTGGGTTATGGGCTGATAGAGGAGTGACCACGCGTGGTTGATCTGCGCGGGACTCGAGGCGATGACAGAGGATATTTTAAGGGCAGCGGCGGTTCAAGCAACTCGAGGGGGCGGCGCTTGCTGAAGGATGGAGGCGTGGCAAGGATCGAAGACAAGGTGAGGGGAAGGCGATGTCTGGTCTTCGGCGACGTGTCTGAGTCGAGGTGAGGTTTTTACTGTTGATTCCTCGATAATTATTCGTTAAATCGCATATATGATTTCTTGTAAATTTAAAAAGAAGAAATGTAGAAAATTTTATTTTAAATTTCAGTAAGTTTTAAAATTTCAGATTTAAATGTATACATGTTGTACACTTTCAGATTTGAAGTTTTTCAGGAAGAAATATATATAGGATTGATTCAGATTTATATATATTTTACTTACTGTTTAACTCTAACTTAAGCAAGTTTAAAGTTTAATTCATTTAGTTGGTCAGTGAGTAAGGCTAACTAGTTTATCTTAAATAAGAGATTAAGGTGATTCACTTGTTTAAGATTAACTTATTTTATTTTTGTTACTAGAGATTTCAAAGGGAAAATTGGTTTAAATCAAATTATAAGTTAAAATTTAATCTATTAAGCAGTGATTAATTTATCTGATAAACCTGGTTAATTATTTGTCGATAAAGATAATTTTATTTAAAAGGAAATAGTTTAAATTAAATTATTGATTTATTAAATCTATTAAATGGTAATTAATCATTCAATTATTCCAAATGTTAATAAATTATATAAATTGTTTATACAAGGTCAAAACCATGAAACCAAGCCGAATGGAAGTAGGTTGCAAAACAAAAGCAAAGGTGAGTTAATCTCACTTGGTTGAATTTTAATCTAAATTCAAATGATAAAATTTAAATAATTGGTTGAATGGTTGAATTGATTATTGTGCTATATTATAGTATATACTACATTTGGAATGTTTGGTTTCCCGCATTATATAGCGGATGAGACCTTATGCGCCACATAATAGCGGATAATATTATATTTAATCCCATATACCGTGATATTCCACCTCGAAGTGGAATTGGTATTTTATATTGTGCTAACATCTGTGGATGCAGGGAACACAGGTTGGAGGGATCCAACAGGATTCCTCAAAATTATTTAGAATTGTTTGATATTCTGTGTTATGGATATTTGATATTCTTTGATGAATATTATTATTAATTGGAAATATTGATTGCTATGATTTGCTTGAATATATTTCGGTGCACTGAGTTATCAAAATATATAAAATTGGATTTTTGAAAAGAAAATAATAGAGTGAATTTTAAAGTAAAATAATTATAGTGAATTTGAATAAATTAAGAATGAATTGAAAGGAATGGAAATGAAATTAAAATACTAATAAATAATTTCAAGTATGGAGGATAAAGGATTTGAATAAGCAGAAACTAATAAATAGTAAACTTAAGTGATATCAATTAAAGGAATAAAGAATTATTTTAAATTTCAAAGTTTAAATTTATTTTAAAGGATTAAGAAGTAATTTGAGAAATCTAAAATTGGAATTTTCAGTTAAAAGTATTTCAAATCATAATTAAGGAATAAAATCTGAAATTAAAGGATTTTGGAATAAATAAAGTAAATTGGAAATCAATTTGGAAATTGATTTAAGTGTTTGAAATTGGATATTTGGAAGAATAAATTCAAGGTGGGAATTTATTAAGAGGAAATGAGAAAGTTTGTTTAAAGATAAAATAGTGATTTATTTTTAAAGGGTGTGAAGAGAAGTATATTTCCCTGGATAACCAAGTACGTTTTCAAAATAAATTTTTAAATAGAAATTAAAGGTTTTAAAGTTGTTTTTAAAAAGTAAGTTTTGAAAAATTTATTATTTCTAAATATTTAAATTTTAAAGTAATTGTTTTCTTTTATTCTATTATAGCAGTAATTATTTAAAGAGCGACTTAGTATTTTGTTTTAAAAAGTGTAAATCTAGTTTATATTTTATTAAGTAACCTTATTTTCAAAATATTTATATTATATGTATTTTTAATAAATTATTGAAGCAGTTTTTAAAATAAATGCTTTAAAAGTATATTTCAAAGTAAAGTGTTTTAAATTATTTTAAAATTTTAGTTTTGTGCTTGGTGATTTCAGTGGAGATAGAAAATATTTGGGAAAGTTTATTCTGAAAAAGAAAGAATGGTTGGAAACAGTTTTCGAAAAGGGTTTTGAAAATGGAAATATATCTTGTGAAGATATTTTGAGGTTAATAAATAATTTGGGAGATTGTTTATTGTTTGATGGATGTTTGTGAATATAAATTGATAGTCAAATCACCGACCATCAATATTGGACAAATGCGTTGATCGTTTTGAAGAGACCGGGATCGAGATTTATTTCTCGAAAACCACTTCGATCCGGTTTGTACGTTTTCGTGGAAAACGATTGTGGATTCGAAGATGGAGCAGTGAAGTGCAAGGGCTAGTCACTACTAATTCTTAGGATATTTCCAAAATGGATGTAGTAGGAGTAGTGCCATCGGTTCCGTTCGAACCCGGGATGGACTTGTATGGATGAATGCTTTCGGAACATCGTCAGGTGGACGATGGGCATTCTAAGGGATATGTTCTAAAAAGGTAACACTTAGCCTCAAGCCTCATCAAATGGAATGACTGAAAATCAGGGGTTTTGCAGCAAGGCTAGGTGGGTACCACCTAAGCAGGGTGAGGTCATCCCTGCCTAGATGTCCCTTTTATTTCGGCTTAGTGGTGCGGTTGCTGATCCCAACCATGGGGTGATCTCACTCGGGATTATCCAGTATGGAGTAGTCCCGGTCTTGTGTTGCAGAGGAGCGGGCGTACTCCTCGGTACTGTGATCTAGGCCACGTACTGTGACAGGTGGTACCCCAGTGCCTAGTCATTAGTTGGAAATCCATTCTCCCTACGAGCCTTGTACGAGTTTTGTTTGTATTACCCACTTTGTGGCTAGTAGCTGGAATTTAATGAATGTAACAATTTCGGCTATTTTATAAGTATTTGTATATAGACCCTATTATAATATCAGAGGATTTCTATAAAAATTGTTTTAGCTATCGTAAGGTAAAAACCCGACAATTTTATTTGTGGCGTGGTCTTACGAGATGCTTTTATTTTCAAAGGATTTTTGAAACTTTAATAATCAACTGGGTGTGATTTTCTCACGTTGGTATTCCAGACCGATCGGGTGTTATTTAACTGTAATGCTCGGGTCAGACCGAGTATTATAGGATACAGGATATGACGCTGTGGAGCTCAGGAGACGAGCATGATGTCAATACGTACTTTCGTACTTGTTTATATATATTTTCCGCTGTGTTGAGTTGTTGTGTATCCATTTGTATGATATTGATGTTGAGCTGTGATTGATGTACACTGATGATGTAATATATAAACAGAGATATTTGATTTTTGAGTAAAGATCATTTATTATCTATTATATTTTATTCCGTTGCGATGGTTAGATTCTGTTGTTGTTTTCTATTTTCTTATTCTACCTCTTCTTCTTTAACCCAAATGGTTCGTATTTCTGTACAACTTGAGTTGATTTAGGTAGAATAGTGTTGATTCAAGGGGTACGGATTTGCGGGTCGTTACAACGGTCGACTTCTGATTTATTTGACTTAGTCTTTCTGACTGTTATTTAGTACTTTGGTGATATGTTCAATATAAAAAGTGGATCTGGTCTATTAATCCACTTATAAAATACTTGTTTACATTAAAAAATACCTCCTGACACACAATTATACCCCTTTGACTATGCTTATTTCCTTTCAAAACCTACTTAATTTGTTCCTAGATTTCTATAGTAAAACTAATCATGTTTGGCTTTTCTCATAACTAACCAAGTTTCCTCACATACAATTCATAATTAATGCATAATAATTTATCTACTCAACGATAAACTCTACTAATCAAAACCATTTTCTAACCTGATGTTCCCCATATAAATCCCAAATCAATTAAATAAACAAAATCAAAGGAGTGACCAAATTATCGTATGACCTCAAGGAATATATGGAGTGAAAAAGGATTAGAGAAATATATTACTCACACATACTCTTTAATTGATGAAGTCTCTAGTTACCATAGTGGTAGTCTTTTCTTTTTCTTCTTCACATTGTTTAGGCTGCAAACACCATTAAAGGGCACATGCTTTAGTTTTTTAGAGTATAGAATGAAAACGTACAGAGGGAGGTAGTTATCATTAATTCAAAAGGATAATTAGGCCATTGGCCCACTATCCCATTTTCTTATGAATTAGTTAGCTCTAATGGTATAATGAAGATCTACGAAACACGCATATAAGAATTGCACATCCTAAAGGAAAAAAAGCAAAATGGCTACAACTTCACCAATAATAAGGAACTGCACAAAGTTGGATACCATCAAATTCAACAAACTATGTTTAGAGATAATTGGACAAATACACAACCTATATACAATCAACAATATAACAAAGAAATTAAATACGGAAGACACTACAGTAATCAAGTCGAATCAAAGAAGAGCTATACAATTTCAATGAACGAATTACACTAATACTGCTATAGCATATAGTGGGAAGAAAATAGGGAGGTCGCTTCTACAAAAGACGACTAAATAAGCGTTGTCTATATGCAAAATTAAACCCAAAGAAACCATCTACCAGTAGAAGATAAAGGATGCACCGACCTATCTTAAGAGACAACGTCATCGTCTCCTTAAAGATTATGCCAACCTCGGTTGAGAGACTATGTCATCGTCTCCTCGAAGATTGCACTGACCTCCTCGAAGACTATGCCGCCACCCCTGTAAAGTATAATTGTAACGACCTAGAATATTAGTCACTTAAATTTGGAATATTTTATTGATTTTAAATATGGAATTATTATTTTTATAAAATAGCTTAAATTTCAGATATAAGGATTTACTGGAATAGTAATTTTAATATTAGAATCTGTTTAAATAATTTAACCTAGGATTTAATTATAATGAAATTGATTTCGAATGTTGAATGAAGATAGTAAACAATTAATTTAAATTTAAAAGTGATTAACTGGGTTTTATAATTTTTGGTTTAAACTAACATATAAAAATAGCCTTCCGCGGCACTGTCTCGAATTTCGACGAAATCAGTTTCATTGGATCCATAATAATGAGTTATTATACACCGAAGATTTTCAAGGCGACTGGACGCATCGTTTGGTCGTGCGAGTTTGAAAAGGTTATAAATTAATTTCAGGAATTTATATAATAGCTGGGTTTTAGAAGCTATCTTTTGTGTATGACCAAATTCAGTCTCGAGACTGCTTCCGTTGTGTTCGAAATATGGGTATTAGATATAAAATGGCAAGCGACATGTCTCGATAGGAGTTCGAAATTTTCAGACGTTTTATAGCTTGATATTTTAAATTAAAATAATACATATAATATTTTATAGCCATGCTCCAGTCCATAACTCTGCACATAAATGACCATACCCTCATTTTTCTATTTAAAGGCTCGTCCCTCTGTACAAAAGTCTTCATTCGGAGATAAGAAAAAAAAATGACGAGTGCTTCAAAAATTAAACAATAACTAAAATAAATCTCTAAAAATTCTAAAACTCAAATCTTTGAGTTAATTTAGCTGAAATGTTCATGTGGATGGAGTTTTCAGATGTGCAGTGATATTTTGGAGTGCTCGATTTGAGCAGCGACACTAGGGTTAGCGGTTGTGTTCGATAGAGGATCAGTTTAGTTGTGGGGTTGTTTGTAGTGGGTTTATCAACTTGAGGAGCAACCTGTGGCTCAAATTTAGGGTGTGTAGTGCTCTATGGAGGGATGTGACATGGCAAAAATCACATGCAAGCATAGTCCGTGATTTTATTAAGGTGGCCATAGGCATTTTCGAGTGTGTGGTTAGACTCGTAGCATCACGTGAGGTCAAATGGAGTTGGTCAGGGCTCTTATCGCCTCTGGTGATAGGTGATACCGACCACAGTACATGGGAAAGGGGGTTGCTTTTGATCCAGCGGTTCGACTTGGATGTGGTGATGACCAAGGCGTGGAGATTTTGATGTGCCATGCGTAGGAGGAATTTGTTCATCGAATTGTTGAGGATTAAGCAAGAAATTGAAAGGCAAAATCAGTGTTTATGAATGTCAGCGTGCAATGTATGCACAAGAGCCGGAGATTCAATTTGGGGAGATGATGAGCAAGATGATTAATAAGGTTAATTAAGCTTTAGTAAATTAATTATATTTATATAATCTAATTCTTATAAAATTCATATCCGGCTCGTAGGAGATCCGAACGAGGTAAAACTTTTTGCATTGTGCTCATGATTACGTAAGCTTCGTGTTGGAACTGGTTTGGACAAATTTAGAGGCAATTGAAAATTGGGCTAAATCGGAAGTCATTCGACTTTAGTTCCAAACCGAAATGCCTTGGCGATAACAGAAATTTTGGTTAGCTAAACTCAACTTTTTGGCTAACTAGTAATATTTACAGTGGAAAAAATTATTTATTGGATGTTTGGGTGAATTACTGTTTTTATCAGTTGGTTTAGATTTATTCCCGCCCCTAGAGTGGATGACCCATATTATATAATTACATATATTGTTTGTAATATAGGGGACAAGTTAGAGGGATCCAACAGAATTTCTCACCACTATTGAAATTTTCTTTACACACACACACACATATATGTATGTGCTGATATATACGAGTCGTGATGTAAGGGGATATGTTGGAGGGATCCAATAGGGTTTCTCACTATTGCTCACTGATTTCGATAAAATTCCCATTGTATGAGTAAGAATATGAACCTGATTATGGACACTATGGTTTATGACATTGTTATATGTTCAATTAAAATCCTATAGTGATAGAAAATCAATAATCGATATTGGTTAGAAGGTGGATTGCTATTAGCCTTGAATTAGTATTTTTGAAATACTATAAATTGTCATTTGAGTTAGAATTGGTTTTTGAGATAGGAAATGGTTTTAAATCCGAAATTGAGTTTCCGAAAATTTTTTGTTTAGAATATTCAATTTCTATTTTATTCCAACCTTTTATCTATTCTTTTCTAAGTTATTTGTTTAATACTTTTCTAAAAAGCTATTTTATTTTATATTTAACATTATTTTAAAAGTTATTTATTATATTTAACATTGTCTTAAAAGTTATTTATTTATAATTAATATTGTACAAAGTTATTTATTTATAATATTGTTTAAAGATATTTATCAATATTTTACTACTTTGAAAAGTTAATTATTCAAATAATTAATATTGTATGAAATTGATAATAATGATTATTAATAATATTTTGGAAGTTAATTTATTATTATTTATAGTAATGATAAAGATTAATTATCACTATTTTATTAGTAACATTTTGAATTATTAGTTATTATTTATTTATTTATAGTATTACTATAAACTATTATTATATAACAGTGTTTAAAGCAAATGATTAGAGTTTATTTACAATTGTTTTCAAGATTTATAAATAAAGTTGTATAAACAGATCTGGGTTTTATAAGAGGAATCTTACAACATGGTGTGGGAAACTTAAAGGAAGACTAGTAAAAGGGTAAAAAGAGATTTATAAATGGTTTTAGATATTTTTAAAAGAATTTAAGAAGGGATTTATAGATCTATTGAAGGTGTTTATAATTACTTTATGGAATTATAAAGGGTTTATAAATAGTTAGAGAAATAAATAAAAGAGTTTTATAAATAGTTCTTGAAAATTACAAAATAGTTTATAAATGGTTTAGAAATTATAATGGAGTTTATAAATGACTTAGACTTGTATAAAAATGAAATCTTCCTTAGAGTTTTTATCAATATACTTATAGCGTTAAGATAAGCATATAGATAATTTTCTAAGTATTAGAATATAAGGATTTGTGGTATATTTTGTAAAGGTATTTATAGAAAATATTACAAAGTGATTTTTTAATAAAAGATTAATTAAGGGGGTCAGGAAGTTGCTTATGTGCTTAACCAATGTTGGTTTCCCTATCGAATAAATCCCTGATTTGGATGTGTGTTTGTAAATAGTTAAATAATCGGCTATCAAATATGGACCCAAAACGTAACTTTAGAAATATTTAGGAGAAACACGTGAGTTATATGGCACAGTCATCATCAATGTTGCTGTACTATGCATATAAATCTTGTTTCGTTCTCCTAGGATAAATGATAAGGAAATACGTCCACTAATTGTTAGTAGGCGATCTTCGCTCTTATCTTTGACTGTTTATTTCCTAAAGAATCGTGGTTGAGTTTACCGAAAACTATCGAATTTTGTTTCGAAGAGACCAGGATTGGATATGTTATCCGAAAACTACTTTGATCCAACTCAAGCATTTTGAAGTGAAGATATCTTGAAGATGATGGAATTTAAAGATGGGGCTCTCAAGCGTTTTTTTCAGTCCGAGAACAAACTTGTGTGGATGAATGTTGTCATTGCATTACTACCTGGAGGGTGATGTTAGCATTCCAAGTGGGAAGTGCTATATTAAAGGTAAAATGCAGCCTCAATCCTCATCAACCAAAAACGATTAAAGCAGGGGAGATGCAGCATGGCTAAGTGGGTCGTTCCCAAGTAGGATATGATCATTCCTATATAGAGTCGATATTATCTCTTATTTGTATGCTTCAGGGCTCACTAGCGGAGGAGATGATCATATTCGGTACTACCAGTCAGGTGGTAGGTCAATTCTGTGTTAGTAGGGGATCCTGATGAGGTCCTCGGTGTTATTTTATCTTGGGATGCACCATGACGGGAAGTACCCAAGTAACCCCGTCATTGTATGGAATCCATTCTCCAATTCATATCTTTACGATTTTAGTTTTATACGTATTATGCTGGAATTTAATTATTGCAACAATTTCGGCTAAGATTAATAGGTATTTGTATCTTAGACACTATCATAACATTAGAGAATTTCATATGAAATTGTTTAGTTATTGTAAGGTAAAAACCCGCCCATGTTTATGTGCGACGTGTTCTTATGAGATACTTTTGATTTCAAAGGTTTTTTCTATAACTTTAAAATCCAGTTGGGTGTGTTTTCTCATGCTGGTTTTCATGACGACTTGGGTGTTATTTTATTATAATGCTGGTCAGACCGAGCATATTTACAGATTTCTTGGATGCGTTGGAGCTTAGGAGACGAGATGGAGGTCCAAGACATATCTATGTATTTCATTGTGTTCCGCTGTGTTGTGTATTGGTTGTATTTATCAGAAATTACAAGGAAAGGTTGTTATAACTGTCCGGGCTGAAATAAGTTAGTATACTCTGATTGATGTATGTATATTATATTTCTTCTTTGTATAAAGATTTATTGCATATTGTAGATTATTCGCTCTGTTGTGAGATTCTATGTTGTTTGTTTTCTCTCTCTTCTTCCTTCTTTCCTATTTCTTTTCCCCTAACAATTGGGTTCTCCGGCATTCGATTGCTCAGCACGCAATACAATGGACATATTAGCGTCGATTTTCGAGGGTCGAAAATCTTGAGTCGTTACATTTGGTATCAGAGCTGAAGGTTAAGCGGGAACCTTGGCTTTGGTGGGTTAACTCAGTAAGAGATATGCTAATGGAATGCCTTATTATGAGTTTGAGAGTGTGTGTATATATATGGGCGCGTATTTTTTAGTAATATAAAAATGTTTTATATTGTGTTGGTTGATTTGTTGAGTGGATTATGGACTCTGGTCAATACGAGTAATTAACATTATTGATAGAGGTCTTTAAACACTTGAACAGAGCAATTAAATATGGTTTTGTTTTTAAATTTGGTAAATGAAATAATTTTACCTTGATTATATTTTATATATAAAGGAATAATTTTTTTTAGAAATTATTATGATGTGTTTGGTTGTTGGTGCATGATAATATTAGATTATTATCATTTGTTGTTTGTTGTTGTATTAAAAGTTAACACTATTATAACGTAAACAAAGGTAAACCATTAAGAAATGGTTTTATATAACCAAAGTTAAATTATATAAATATGGTTTATAAATATGGTTTGTAAATTAAAAGGATATAAAAGCTGAGAATTTAAATCCTATCGATTTTGAAAATTGTTTTGCAAGGTTTTGGATAATAATAATATTATTTGGAAAACATTTTTGAATGGAAAAATATTTTTTGGAAAATATTTTTGACTAGAAATATTTTAAAATGGAATTTAAAAGAGATAGAAAGCGTTGAACTCACTTTGTTCGCTGGAAAATAATTTCGATGATAACTGCAGCATCTTGGCATTCGTTTTCGGGTTTCCAAAAGAGGAATTGCTACCATTGGGGTTTTGTATTGGTAAACTAGTTTTATTTTGAAATTCAAAAGTATGATTTGGAATACAAATGGACTATTGTTTCAAAATAATTTAAAATAAGAACAGGGTGTTTAATCTTTGAAAATTTTCATGCAAGTGTTGTATGAAAATATGAGGAAATAAGTTTTATAACTTATAAAATTTTGAGAATTAGTAAGTAAAACAAAATTTTAAATTGTTGAATATGAATGTTAAATTGAAATGAAATTTAACTTAAGTTAAATAAAATGAATTTTGAAAAGAAATTTGCCTAAGTTAGGTTAAATGAAATAATTTTTGTCATGAGGATTTGAAATGAATTAATGAATGGACTAATTAAACAAAATTAGCAAACTGAATATGATTTAGGACGTTGTTTGAAAAAATTGAATATTGAAATTGAACAATGAATTGAGTTAAATGAAATTAAAATTGATTTAAAATGGATATTGAGTTAAGTTGTGAAGTGATAGTAAACATGAAAAGTGTTGTATAAAATGTTTATAAACTTGAGTAAAATTTTATGAAATTATTCATAAATGAATTTAGTTTGGAGTGAAATGCTGTTAAACATAAAATTTGATGGAATGGTTCTTAAGTGACACTAGAATTAAAAGAAATATAATAAGTAATAAATGAATGTAATAAAGGAATGTGAATGATGATTATGAATAAGTGAATCTAAATAAAATAACTTGAATAATGAGAAAACAATTGAAATAAATGCGTAAGTTGCACGTATATTATTTTATTTGCATAACTGTTGATCCTGGTTCGAGTACATGATTTCGAGATGATTTATATCGGTCCGATTTAGAATTTTTTACTCGATTCTCGACGGTGGACACTGGATATGGATTTTCGATTGATTTTGGGATTCTCTATTATAACATATGGATATGCTAGGAGAATGGCAGTTTCTAATCGAGAAACTGGATCTGAATCCGCACTAGAGAGGTCGTGTGAACGATGTTAGTTCGGAAGTGAAATTGTGCGATCGAGCGAGCAATCAGGTATGGCTTGTGTATGGATGGTATATGTATATCGTACAGGCTTTAGCAAATTAAATGCTGACAATTGAAAATGCAAACAATATGGTTATGGTTATATGTTGGATATCATTTGTAAATAAGATGCAAGTATATGAAACCTAGAGCTAGTTTGATGCCTTTGATTTCATAAGTAAAAATTGGTTGCCCGACAAATAGGTACATGGTTATACTGCTGTTTGATTTGATGGTTTTATGATTGAGCTCCATAGGTTTTATTTTTCTTTGGCTGATTGGGTCCATAGTGAAGAATTGTAGTTGTTCCGATCGAGCCATGCAACGGATACACTGGCAAATTTTTTGAAAATTTAAGGAGCTAGAAAATTTTTGATAACCAAAATTTGAGTGAGGTACAACATGGAATGATTTAATGGATGGAAATTAGTTGGCATCAATGAATGAAGTTAAAGGCTTAAAAGAATGTGGTAATCTATTTCAACTAATTGGTTTTGAAAAGTTGATGGGTTCAGGGCATTTTCCTTCCTTGGTAATTTCGAGGACGAAATTCTTTAGGGGGAAGAATGTAACGACCCAGAATTTTAGCTATTTGAATATGGAATTATTATTTTTATATGTATGGCTTAAATTTCAAATATAAGGATTTATTGGAATAGTAATTTTAATATTGGATTTTTTTCTACATAATTTACATTGGGATTTAAAATAACGAAAATGATTTCGAAAGTGGATTTAAATTCTATTTAAATAAGAATGAAGATAGTAAACTTTTTAATGTAGATTTAAAAGTGATTAATTTGGTTTTTATAATAATTTGTTTAAATCAACATATAAAAATAGCTTTCCGAGGCATTGTCTTGGATTTCGACGAAATCAGTTTCATTGGATCCGTAATAGCGAGTTATTACACACAAACGATTTTCAGGGCGGTTAAACGCATCGTTTGGTCGTGCGAGTATGAAAAGGTTATAAATTAATTTCAGGAATTTATTAAAAGCTGAGTTTGAAAAGCTATCTTCTTCATATGATCGAATTAGGTCTCGAGACAAGTTCCATTATGTTCGAAATAGGGGTATTACATATAGAACGCTAGGCGGCAAATGTCGATAGGAGTTAGAAATTTTCGGACGTTTTATAACTTTATATTTTAAATTAAAGTAATTTATGTAATATTTAATAGCCATGCTCCAGCCTATACCTCTACACGTTCATGACCATACCCTCATTTCTTTTTAAATGCTCCTCCATCTATTCAAACGTCTTCATTCCGAGAAAAGGAAAAAAATGATGACAGCTTCCAAAATTCAACAATAATTAAAATAATTTTCTAAAAATTGTAAAACTCAAATATTTGAGTTAGTCTAGCTGAAATCTTCATGTGGATGGAGTTTTGAGATGTATGGTGAGTTTTTGGAGTGCCTGATGTTGAGCAACGACACTAGGATTAGTAGTTGTGTTCGACAAAGGGGGAGTTTGGCCATGGGGTTGTTTGCAATGGGTTTATCGACTTGAGGAGCAACCTTTGGCTCGAATTGAGGGTGTTCAGTGCTCCATGGAGGGATGCGACATGGCAAAAATCGCGTGTAGGCACAGGCTGCGAATTTATTATGCTGGGCGTAGGCATTTTCGAGTGGGTTGTTAGACTCGTGGCATTGCATAGGGTCAAATGGAGTTGGTCGAAGGAGTTCTTATCGCTTTTGGCGATGTGCGATATCAGCACGGTAAATGGGAGAAGGGGTCGCTTTTTGATCCAGCGGTTCGACTTGGATGTGGTGATGATCGGGGCATGGAGATTTCGATGTGCGACGGGTAGGAGGAATCGGTTCGTCGAATTGTTGAGGATTGAGCAAGAAATCGAAAAGCAAAGTCGACGGTTATGAATGTCAGCGTGCAATATATGCACATGGGCGGGAGATTCAAATGAGAAGATGATGAGCAAGGTGATTAATTAGGTCAATTAAGTTTTAGTAAAGTAATTACATTTATATAATCAAATTATTATAAAATTCATATCCGGTTCATACGAGGTCCGATCGAGGTGAAACTTTTTATATTGCACTCATGATAACGTAAGCTTCGCGGTGGAACTTGTTTGGAAGAATTTGGAGACAATTGAAATTTGGGTTAAACTCGGGCGTCGTTCTATTTTGGTTCCAAACCGGAATGCCTCTGCGACAATAGAAATTTTGGTGAGTTAAACTCACCTTTTTGGCTAACTAGTAATATTTTTGGTGGAAAAATTGTTGATTGGATGTTTGGATGAATTACTGTTTTTATCAGTTGGTTTGAATTTATTACCACCCCTGGAGCGGATGACCCATATATAATTATATATATTGTTTGTAATGTATGGGGACAGGTTGGAGGGGATCCAACATGATTCCTCGCCGCTGTTGATTTTATTTATATATGTGTGTGTGTATGTGTGCGCACGCTGATATATACGAGTTGTGGTGTAGGGGGATAGGTTGGAGGGATCCAATGGGATTCCTCGCTTTGTTCTTTGATTTCAATAAAATTCCCATTATATGAGTATGAATATGAACCCAACTGTGGACACTATGGTTTATGACATTGTTTTATGTTCAACTAATACCCTGTAGTGATAGAAAATTAATAATTGATATTGGTTAGACATTGGGGAACTATTAGCCTCTAATTAGTATTTTAAATATATTATAAATTCTCATTTGAGTTGGAATTGGTTTTTGAGACAGGAAGTGATTTAAATCTAAAATCGGGTTTTCAGAATTAATTTGTTTTAAAAGAATTAATTTCTATTTTATCCAACCTTTTATCTATCTTTTTCTAAGTTATTTATTTAATATTGTTTTAGAAATCTATTTGTTTTATATTTAACATTGTTTTAAAAGTCATTTATTATACTTAACATTGTTTTAAAATTTATTTATTTATAATTAATATTATTTAAAATTATTTATTTATATTTAATGTTGTTTAGAGATATTTATCGATATTTTACTATTTTGAAAAGTTAATTATTCAAATAGTTAATATGGTATGAAATTAATAATAATGATTATTAATAATATTATGGAGATTAATTATTATTATTTATAGCAACGTTAAAGATTAATTTTTTTATATTAATAATGTTTTGAACTATTAATTATTATTTGTTTGTAATGTTTACTATTAACTATTATTATATAATAGCTTCTAAAGAAAATGATTAGAGTTTATTTATAATGTTTTTAAGATTTATAAATAGAGTTGTATAAATAGATTTGGGTTTAATAAGAGGAATCTTATAATATGGTTTGGGAAACGTAAAAGGGTAAAAAGAGTTTTATAACTGTTTTTAAATATTTATAAAAGAATTGAAGAAGGGGTTTATAGATCTATTAAAGGAGTTTATAATTAGTTTATGGAATTATAAAGAGTTTATAAATAGTTAGAGAAATGAATAAAATAGTTTTATAAATAGTTCTAGAGATTTATAAAATAGTTTATAAATGGTTTAAAAATTATAATGGAGTTTATAAATGATTTAGAATTATATAAAAAGGAAATCTTCCTCAGAGTTTTGTGAATATATTTTTAGCATTAAGATAAGCGTATACATATTTTTCTAAGTATTGAAATATTAGGATTTGTGGTATAACTTTGTAAAGGTATTTATATACAAGTATTACAAAGTGATTTTTTTTAATGAAAGATTAATTAAGGGGCAAGTGGTTGCTTATGTGTAACATCCCTCTACTTAGAGCCCAAAACTAATGGCTACGGATGCTGCAGTCGTCCATAGTTATTAATCATCAGCAACAAAATATGGGGATATTAGATACATTAATACCCATAAACACAGAATATGGAAAAAATTTAAACAACAAAATAAACTCCACATTCTATTTCAAAATATTCAAGATTGATTACATGATCCCAGGTCGTAGACCACATTCAGATAACATATAATAATTACAAAATATGCCAAGAACGACATATAAAGATGTCCCCTTGGTAGATCAGAGTGTATAAATAAGCAAGAAAACAATTTGCCTTTACTAATAAAACACATAGAAGAAATCGAAGAACTCTAATAATAAGCTTGCCTCCTGCACGTCCTCGTAAGCTTTATTCGTCTAAAAGAACACCTGGAAACCTTAACTCTCAACCTACTCAAAATCAATTGAGTAGCCAAGAGTTTAAGGGGAAAATAAAAACTTAGAGCCAGACATAAAGCCTAACATGAATAATAGTTTACCATCTCAAACCATTTGGATATATAGCGAAACCACACTGCTTAACGGAACTGGTTTTTCACTCACTAGTATCCTAAAACATTTACAAAACCATATACCATACTCATGCATCCATAATGGTTAAAACATAGTATTTCGAAAAATTATGATGATATGCAAAACAAATAAATCAATTTTGGATTACCGGTCCCTATTCATTTTGACTCTCTGTCTCAATTATAATTTCTAGGATTACTATTAACCTGTTAAATATTAAGAACTATCTGCTCAACTACTTAGTTTTCAAGGGATCACTAAAAACCTATTGGTAACTCAAATATCTTATTTCTTATCCTAGTTTTCATGGGCTAACTAGGAACCCATTGCCTGACTACCAATATCTTAATCCAGATATAGTTTTTATGGGCTAACTACAAGCCTACTGACCCCTGCCAATATCATATAATTTTCATGGGCTTACTATAAACCTATTGGCCCCTGCCAATATCTTTAACTAAAACTTTTAACATCTGTTAAGTTATATTCACTACTGGGTCAACCTAACTAGTTATTTTGCCCTTTCCCCAAAATAAAGTTATGGGTTAAAAACAATATGAATAACATTTCAAAATCTTCATTTATTCCATGGTTATTAATATAAATTGAGATCGGGTTTATGTTTTGAAACCATAAAAACACCTCTTTCGAACCTCTGGATAGCTTCCTTCGAAAGCAAAGACCTCTTTTCAAAACTTTGTATACATACCTTTCGAAGCCCTTAATAAACATTCTCTTTCGAAACCTATTATACCTTTTGATGGTATTAAATCATCTTTTTAAAATATAGAGGTTCGAAACAAATGAAACTACCCCTTTCAAAAGTATTGGGTTTACTCCTTAAAACATCATTTGGGTCAAAATGGTTATGTATGAAAATATCACTTTTGAAACTAATAAAAATTAGTTTGGGGATAAATTGATGGTGTCAAAACCATCTTAGTCAAAAGCAAAAGACTTTAAAAATAAAACTTCAACGGACAGATTCAAAACTCCCTTTCAACTCCATCACCTTTGAAACCCTCAATCCCTTCGAAAGCATACAGGAAAAATGCTTAAGTAAAACAGAAGTAACCCCTTCGACAATATAGATGACTTCAATGCATTCGAAAGGGAGATTTAGCGGCTCAATTTCGGCTTAGACGAAACCTGCCCTTTCGAAAGCAATTATTTAAAGGAAAAAAATACTCCTTCGAAAAAAATACTTTAACACAACATGACAACCCTCTTTAGAAGCTAATTATAAAACCTTTTCGAAAGCATAGCTTTCGACTGTGTTAAAAGCTTTAGGTAAAACTAGGCAAGACTTTAACTTTTGAAAACATAGCAGGGTTTCGACCCCATCGGAAGTACCTCTTTCGACACCATGGCTTCCGCCTTCCTTCCAATCCACTGCATACTACTTAAGCGATATCATGTGTATTGGTTTCGACTGTGTTGGTCTCGAGTGAGATGAGATGGAGTTAATGGAATCGGAAGGTACTTACTAATAGAGGTGAAACACCCTTTTCTGATTTATAGGCTGAATTATAGCAACTTTTAGTAATTTCTCTTTAACAACTTGCCTATTTGTAAAGCACTGATTGGTTGCCATAAAACTTTTCAATTACTTTACATCTGAAACTGCCGTATTTATTCAGATCCAACATCAAAGTATTTTTAACGTTAAAACCTTTCCATATAACCAAAAACCCAACATTTTGCAGAAAAGATCTTATTTTAAAATAATTTCCCCAAATAAATCAACTGGGAAAAATCCCCAAAAATCACAGAAAATCGATTTTATCATGTAATCAAACATACTAAAATTTTAGATCCAATTTCTTCCTGAAATCCTCGAAATAAATTTTAAACCCAATTATATCATATCTTTCATAAAAAATTCCTAAAATTTCCATAGCTTGGAAAAATCCTAAAATTAAAAATCATCTCCAAAATCATGTTTTACTTAACATAAAAAATTTCCATAGCAATCTAAAATCATATATTCTCGGTTCTATACCAAACCGTACAAATTCGTATGCTTATGAACTAAAACAAATCATCATAATATAACTTGAGCATATCATCATCCAATTAATCACAAAAACAAATTTAAATTATAAATTCGAAACCATATAATCATAGAATAAAACAGAGATGGTAGAAGATTATTATTCACCTTAAACTTGATAAGGAATTTGAGATTTGTTGTGGATTAATCCTTCCTAGCTTTTGATCCTAAGATTTTGATTAAAATTCCTCTTCTCCTTTGTTAATGGCCGACTCTATTAGGGTTTTGCATTTGCTTTGATTTGAGAAAATAAAATGAACGTGAATGAACAAAATGAGAAGTTATAGCCGTATATAATTAATTAGTTAACTTACTAATATGGCCATGTGTAGTTTAATTAACCGATAAACCAATTCAAAGCCCATTTATCTTATTAATAAGCACCGTCCTATAAAATTTATTCAAATCATGATCTTCTTATCATCATTATTCTATTTAATTTATCTAATTAAATCTTCTGAATTATGTTATCAAAAGGATGTTACAAGTTCCTCCTTAAAGAATTTCGGCCTCGAAATTTAGTAAGGACTAAATACTAAACGTAGGGATCATCTGTAACAACCCCTAACAACCATACTAGTCTAACTGACTGGAAATATCTATATAAATCTAATATAGACATACTCTCAAAGCAGATTATGATAAGTAGCTCTAATCCTGTCCTCTGTCTCCAAAGTACAGTCCTTCTCATTATCGCTCCATTAAATTTTCACCAATGTGACTGTCTTGTTCCTTAATCTTGTCTCATCTCTAGCTATAACCCGAACTGGTTGTCTAACAAAAGTCAAATTAGGCTCTACCACTAAGTGATCCAACCTTGTCGGAGGAATAGTAGTCTCTGGATCATGCACATACTTACGAAGATGAGACACATGGAATACAATATGGACACCTGCCAAACTGCTCGGCAACTCTATTCTGTATGCGAGCTTTCCAATCCTTTCTATAATCTGGTATGGACCTACATATCTTGGGGCTAACTTCCCTGACTTTCAAAATCGTATCACACCCTTCATAGGTGATACCTTAATGAAAACCATATCTCCAACTGAGAATTTTAGGTCCTTACGCCTCTTATCTGCATAATTCTTCTGTCGTACTGAGCTTCCTTCATCCTTCCTTGGATTAACTCAATCTTCTCTAACACCTCTCTAACCAAATCTAGAACTAAGACCAATTTGTCTCCGGTCTCCAACCAATATGCTAGTGATTTGCATGGCCATCCATACAAAGCTTCAAATGACGTCATTCTATACTAGTCTGGTAACTATTATTATAGGAAAACTTAACCAAATGTGGGTGATCCTCCCAAGATCCACCAAAGTCTAATACACAAGCTCTCAATATGCCTTTGAGTACCTTATTGAATCTCTCCATCTGTCCATCTGTCTGAGGGTGATATGCAGTACTCACGTTAGGCTTGGTACCCATCGCTTCTTGTAGACTCTTCTAGAATTCACTAGTGAACAATGCATCTCTTTCATTGACTATACTACTAGAAACTCCATGTAGTCTAACTATGTTCTTCAATAACAACTTAGCTAAAACAGATGCTGTTCTAGTCAACTTAACTGGAATGAAATGGGCACCCTTGGTCAATCTGTCCATTATAACCCATATACTTCCATTACCTCTATTTGACCTTGGCAACCCGTCTATAAAATCCATGGATGTCGAATCTTATTTCCAAACTGGAATCTCTAATGGCTGTAGTTACCCACTTGGTTTCTGATGTTCAGCTTTCACCTGTTGATAGTTTACGTACTGTTTAACCCATACGCCAACATCCCTCTTCATGCCTTTCCAATAGAAGCTCCTTTTCATATCCTGATACATCTTTGTTCCTCCACGATGAATTGTAAACTTGTATCGATGACATTCTTCAAGAACTTTTTTCCTTAAGTCTTCTACATTTGAAACACAAAACCGTCCCTTCTTTCTTAGCCACCCTCTTTGGTCAAGGCTAAAATCCTTTAATCATCGATCTTTGTTCCAACCTCAAGTCTTCTGATCCTCTCAGCTAATATTGGATCCTCCTTCTGCTTAGAAGCAATTTTCTTAATCAATACCGGTCGAGCTTCTAAACAAGACAACCTGGCGATACTCTGGCTAGAACCAGCAGTTGATCTTAACTGCACATCACAACTGACTAAAGCTTCTAAATCCTTCCACTCTGCCAACATAGCAAACACCTACTCTGAAGTTTCATGCTAAGAGCATCAACTACTTTATTACCTTTGCCTGGTGTATAGTCTATACTAAAATCATATGCAACCAAAAACTCCAACCACCTCTGCTGTCTCATATTCAACTCCTTTTGAGAGAATAAATACCGTAAAGACTTATGATCAGTATATAAATCAAACCTCTCCCCTAAGATATAATGTCTATAAATCTCCAGTGGAAGATCACAGCTGCCAACTCCAAATCATGAGTAGGATATCTAACTTCATGTGGTCTAAGCTGCCTAAATGCGTAGGCAATGACTTTACCACCCTGCATCAACACCGCTCCTAACCCAGTTCCACATGCATCAGTGTACACCACCAATTCTTGGTTTTCGTTTGGAACTACTAACACTAGTGCATTGGTCAACCAATGCTTTAACTTAAGGAATGCCTCCTCCTATTTGTCGGTCTAATCAAATCTTACCTCCTTCCTGGTTAGTTTAGTTAAGGGTGCCGCTATCCGTGAGAAATCCTTAATAAATCTCCGGTAGTAGCCAACAACTCCAAGAAAACTTCTAACCTCAGTCCCCGTCTCTGGTCTGTTCTAATTATTCATAGCTTCGATCTTATCTAGATCGATTGACAAACCTTTCTTTGAAACCATATGACCAAGAAACTTTACCTTTTTCTTCCAAAAATGACACTTGGTAAACTTTGCCTTTAGTTGATTCTGCCTCTGCGTCTCCAGCACCACTCTAAGATGAACTTCTTGCTCTCTCTCATCCTTAGAGTATACTAGAATGTCATCTATAACTAATAGTACAAACCTGTCCAAGTACTCTCGGAAAACTCGGTTCATCAAATCTACGAAGGAAGCAGGTGAATTTGTCAATCCAAATGGCATTACCAACCACTCATATGTACCACATCTAGTTCAAAATGCTGCCAAAGGAATACTGTCCTTCGCAACTCTCAACTAATGGAAACCTGCCGCCAAATCCAATTGGGAAAATACTCTGGCACCATTCAAATGATCAAACAAATCATCTATTCCTGGCAAATGATACCTATTATTAATTGTCCTTTCATTTAACTTACGATAGTTAATACATATCCTTAACGACCCATCTGGTTTCTTCACGAACACCGCTGCCAATCCCTAAGGCGATCTGCTTAGTCTAATAAAATTTCTTCCTTCTAGTCCACTAGCTACACCTTCAATTCCTTCATCTCAGTTGTTGTCATCCTGCTAGGTGGTCCACTTACAGGTTCAGCCCCTGGCACAAGGTATACTCTAAATTCAACAGCTCTTTTCGGGGGTAGTCCAGTGACTAGCTCAAAAACATCTGCAAATAATCTTGCTACTTGAACCTGACTTAACTCATATCCTACCTATATAGCATTAAGCATACTACTAGCACTCAGGTCAGTTTCTCTACTAAGAATATCACTCAGTTATGACTATCTGGGTGTTTTGGTGATGTTTCATTATCCTGGCAAAATATTCTAGCCTTATATCTACTCAACCAATCCATACCCAAAATGAACCCAAAATCTACAAAATCAATAACATACAAACTGAATGCAAACTTATGACCTAACAAGTCAAGTTCTAACTGGTCACATCTTAACCCTATAGTTGCATACCCTCCTATTAGATTTACAACCCTTAAGGAAGTAACAAGGTGGGTGAGTTCTAGACATAATCTATCAACCAAGCATTGAGATATAAATGAATGTGATGCACTGATATCAAAAAGTAGTCTAATAGAAATATTCTGAATCAAAAGCATACCTTCTATCACAATCTTTCCCTTATCTGCTGTAGTAGGCCTAGCTGGTCCTATAGCAGAAACTTTTCCTTTGTACTCCCTACTGGCTTCAAACACTGATTCTTGTAATGCCCAACTTGATCACAGTTGAAGCGTTTCACATTCTTCTTAACTAAAGTTTTCTTCCCATGTCCTTACCGACTTTCATTAGCAAAGTGACCCTTCTTGTCACACTTATAGCAAACTACCTCATCCTTTGATTTCTTGACAGTAGCTCCCTTCTGGGTTCCCTTCTTCTTAAAGAACTTCCTCTGTTCCCCCTGAGAACCCTTGGTTTCTACTGACTTCTCCTTAACTAATCAGCAAGCAACCCCTCATGGTGAATGGCCATCTCCACCACTATTACAAGGACCACGGACATGGGCCATGGTCATCCTAGCAAGCTCGGGCCTCAGTCCCCGAATGAACTTCTAATTCCTTTTGATGTCAGCATCTATAATAGCATATCCATATTTAGATAGCCCTTCAAACTTAGTAGCATATTCGAATACCGACATCTCTCTTTGCACTAAATCCATAAATTTCTTCATCAGCTCAGACTTAGCAAACTCAGATACAAACTTTTGCTTAAATATCATTTTAAAATCATTCCAAGTTAACCGTTCTTTCGGAACTCGGCAGTGACACTATTCCACCAATGCAGTGCTGACCCCTACAACTGTCTAGAGGCCAACCTCCTCTTTTGCCCTTCATTCAGACCCAAATCGGTATGTATACACTCACAATGCAATATTCACTTCTACACTTCCATGGCACTCTCTGCTCCCAAGAATGGCTTTCCACCCAAATTGATGTAATCTCTACTCAACAAATTAATATTCCCAAATGGAACTACAAGATTAGGTTCTCCTCCATTCCCAACAGTAGCTCTAGCTTGCATCAAAATGGCTAAGAACTGATACGTCACCCCCATATCCACTAGTGAATTTCCAACACCCACATTGGCTTTGGCATTTTGGTTACTAGCATTAGCCGGTCGACCTGGGTTTCTCCTCATAGTTGGTCGAGCATTACCATTAGTTGTTGTGCTAAGTCCATCGAGATTTCCTCTTCCTTTTCCTGCTTCTATATCTCCTTTCTCGTAAATCTGCATACGAGACTTAGTAAGATACAGAAGAACAGTCTAAGAGAGTGAGGGTACATACCTACATATATATAACTATATATGGCAAATAAAAGTACGTTACTATAGTGTTAACCCAAACCCCAATCTTATTATCTGATTTATTGTACTATATTTGGAAAATCTTTAAGGTATAAGTTTCTTTTACAGTTTCATAAACCTATGCTCTGATAACAACTTGTAACATCCCCCTACTTGGAGGCCCAAAACTAACGGCTACGGATGCTATAGTCATCCATAGTTATTAATCCTCGATGATCAAATACAGTGATATTAGATACATTGATACCCAAAAACACAAGAATATAGAAAAAAAATTAAACAATAAAATAAACTCTATGTTCCATTTCAAAATATTCTAGATTGATTACATAATCCTAATTCGAAGATCATGTTCAGATAACATATAATAATTACAAAATACAGCAAGAGCGACATATGAAGATGCCCCATTAGTAGATCAGAGTGTATAAATAGGCAAGAAAATAATTTGCGTTTACCAAAAAAAGACATAGCAGAAATAAAATAACTCTAATAACAAGCTTGCCTCCTGCACGTCCTTGGAAGCTTTATTCGTCTAAAATAACACTTGGAAACCTTGACTGTCAACCTACTCAAAATCAATAGGGATTAGTCCCTCTAATCCAACTTCGTCATTCCCAGATCGCGATCTTGTTCACATCGCCATTCGATAATTGCATGCCGCCGTCCCCACTAGGCTTCTACTGCAGCTATTCTTCTGCCATTGGTATCCCAGACCTTGAAAAACCCAAGATCGATGGTCTCATAGCCCCAATCACTGCCATCGCTGAGAAAACGACCAAAAACCCATTGCTGATCATTTCCTCTTTCCGACCACCTCAGGTGACCTTACGCCACCAAACTTCATCCATACATAGCCATTGATCTCTTCTACAAATTTTCTTCAGCCATTGCCTGCCAAAGATCATCAACGACAATGAAAAACGCGACCTTAGTCGTGGCTGTCTTTGGCAATTTCTGGCTGCCTCGCTTCGCTGCTCGACGATCCAACCGATCATCCTATACATCTCATCTAGCCGAGCACTTTACTAGTTGAACACTTCGCCAAATTTGGCCCCTATCGTTGTGGATGATCGCGGTCGTTGGATGAAGGGTTTGGATTTCGATTTGGTTTGCATGAATGAAGAAGAGAACGCCGTTTTATAGATTTTAGCTCAACACTGTTCGTATTAAAATTATGGACCCCAAATGAGACGTGCTCCCTGACGTCCCCAGCTAAATACTCCTATTCCTGACCCAATGAAACTAGTTTCGAGACCCAATTCTATTGTACATAAAAGTTAATTGTTCAATCGTTAAATTTGAATATTCACAAAATGTAACATTCTCCACTTAGAGGTCCAAAAGTAACTGCTACGGATGCTGCAGTCATCCATAGTTGTCAATCCTCGGCTACCAAATATGATAATGTTAGATACATTGATATAACAAAAACACATGGATATGGAAATTTTTTAAAATCAACAACTATCTCATTCCATTTCAAAGCATTTCAAATTCATTACATAATCCTACAACTGTTAACCACGTTCAGAGAAAATATAATTATGACATCATACGCTCTTAGCGACATATGAAGATGCCACCTTGGATGATCAGAGTATATATATATAGGCAATTAAACAACTTTGCCTTTACAAAAGAAACAACACAGCATAATCAAAAATAAAAAAGAACTCTAAATAGCTATCATGCCTTCTGCATGTCTCCGGAAGCTTATTTGTCAAAAGAGATACTTGAAAACCTCAACTCTCAAACTACTCAAAATCAATTAAGCACCCAAGAGTTTAAGGTGAAAACATAAACTCTGAGTCAAACATAAAGCCTGGTATGAATAACAATCTACCATCTCAAACTATTTAGATATCTAGTGAGACACGCCGCTTAGCGGAACGGGTTTTCCCCTCACTGGTATCTTCTAAAATTTTATAAAACCATAAACTGTGCTCCTGTATCCATAATGGTTAAAACATAGTAGTTCAAAATATTATGATGATATGCAAACAAGTAAATCAATTCTGGATTTCCCAACCCCATTTATTTTGTCTATCTGTCCCGGTTACAGTTTCTAGGGTCACTATTAACAAATTAGTTTTTATAGGCTTACTAATAACCTGTTTAATACTTATGAACTCCTCGTCCGGCTTCATAGTTTTCATGTGATCACCGAGAACCTATTGGCCCCTGCTAATATCTTTATTATTTCATGGGTTCTCCCTAAGCCTATTGGTATCTCCAATAATTTCCCTCATTGCCTACTTTTCATGGGTTGACTAGGAACCTATTGACTTATATCAATAACTTAATCTGGATAAAGTTTTTATGGGTTCACTACAAACCTATTAGCCCCTGCCAATAACTCTTTCTAATAATAGTTTTCATGGGTTTAGTATGAACTTATTGGCCTCTGCCAATAACTTTTTCCAAACATAGTTTTCATGGGTTTACTATGAATATAACGACCCTGACTCGACCTTCGAAAATCAACGCTAAATACATCTCCCATATTCGAATGCCGCAGATTCAAACGTCGAATCTGGTTCGCCGGAGCTTATAACACATTAAGTACAATAACACAGCGGAAACATAAGAATAACTTTTATTGATATACAATGGATACAACATTATGATACAAATGAATATCAATATTATCAGAGATACAACATCAAAAAGATTAACATTAATCTGAACATCAACTTTGACTTCCAAAAGAGAGAGAGAGAGCGAGAATCCAAAAGATCGCATCCACAATGTCAAAACTCCAAAACTCCAACTAAACAAGCTCGAACCACCCATTATGCTGAAGTGAAGCAAATGCGATCGAAAGAACAACGGAAAGAAGACAGCAGCAACAGTGGAAAGTTAGCACCAAATGGTTTCCAAAAGAATCCAACATACATACTACAACTTTATCTCCAATAAATAGCTCAACCTAAAAGCTTCAAAGACTCCAATTCAATACAATCCAAACATCCATAAGTAAAGATTAATTAATCATCTGATTAATTTAAATCAGATTAATTACTTATGAATAAATTACCAATCCTGATTAATTAACATTAATTAATTACAAACCATTTTAATTAATTATCCTTTAATCATTTATTAATTAACCTTTAATTATTAATTAATCAATCTCAATTAATAAGTCAATTAACCTTTGATCATTAAATAATTAACCTTTAATCTTTAAATAATTAACCCTTAATTAATTACAATTAGTGATTATCCCTAATCATTTAATCAATTTTAACCATTAATCAATTAAGAATTAATTAATGTAAGTAATTAACCGTCTATCTACAACTTCTTTAATCGGTATTTGGCATCCTATATTCTGGTATATCTGACCTCCTAGATGCAATTCTATTCATTCAGGAGTTACTTAATGTATATTCACTACTGGGTCAACCTACCTTGTTATTTTGCCCTTACTTCCCGAAATTTAGTTATGGATCTATTACATGGTGGAAACATTTATAGAAGAAGCATATACAGAAATAATACCAACATCTTTGGTTTAATATCTTTGAAATCATTTCCCTCTGGAAATTTGGTTGATCCCTTTGACCCATTGTTTATATAAAAATTAGCTTCTTCGAAAACTCCAATTCAAAAGCATTTAAAAGCTCTTTTATAATGCCATGGTTTTCCTTTAAAAATTGAGATTTGGTTCTTTATTTTGAAAACTAAGGCTTTCGAAACCTCTAATCTTTACTTTCGAAACCATTGGAAAACTTCCTTTCGAAAGCATTCAAATCTACTTTTCAAAACTCTAGGAATCTGCCTTTCGAAACACTTTAAAACCCTCTTTGGAAACATTACGAATGTATTAAAGTGTTATTCAAAACTCTTAGAAGCATAGCTTCAAAACCATTGAAAGTACTCCTTTCGAAACCTTTGAAATTACCCCTTTCGAAACCTTTGGGTTTAATTTTAAATATATCCTTTTGGGTCTAAGTGAATATAAGAGAAAGTAACCCTTTCGAAATCATAAAAAATAGTTTGGGGGAAAACAGATAGCTTCGGCACCATCCTTTCAAAAGCTTTGATCATTTAAGTAAAACAAGTTAAAGGATAGCATCGAAAGCCCTTTCGACACCACTTCCTTCGAAACCCTTAAACCCATTCAAATGCTTTTAGTACGTCACTTAGTATAAGTTTAAAATAAAAGCTACCATTTGAAAGCATTGATGACTTCGGTACATTTGAAAGGCCAAAAGAATGGCAGCAGGGTCTCGATTGGGTTGAAACCACCCTTTTCGAAAGCATTGTTCTATAAATATAGGAATTCATTCGAAAGCTTATACTTTAAAATAAAAGATGGCAACCCTCTTTGAAAGCTATTGTGAAAACTCTTTGGAAAGCATATGTTTCGACTCCTTCGAAAGCTTTTGGTAAAACAAGGCAGGCGCTTGTCATTTGAAGGTAAACAAAGCTTTCGACCCCATCAGAAGCAAAGGTTTCGATGCCATGCCTTCCGCCTTTCACCAATCCACTACCTACAAGATTTGTGATACCTTGTGTATTGGTTTTGGCTATGTTTGTTTCGACATGATTGGTTTTGATTGAGTCGAAACGGGACACAAAATCGAAAGAAGCTTCTGAAAGAGGCGGAACCTACTTTTCTGGGTAAAGGATGAATTAATGCAAGTTATAGTGATTACTTTATAACTAACCTACCTATTTATAAACATTTCATTGGTTGCCTAAACTTTTAATATTCTTTCTCTAAATAACTGTCGCATAATCTTAGATCTAAAACAAAGATTAATCTAACAAATAAGCCCTTCCATTATGCGAAATCCAATAATGCAAATAAGTTCTTCTTTCTATAATTTCCATAGTAAATCACTTAGAAAAAATCCCCAAAAATTACAGAAATTCACTTTTAATATGTTATCTAACATATAAAAATTTTAGATCCAAATTCTTTATGAAATAATTAAAATAAAATTTTAAACCCAATTATACATATTTTCCTTTTAAAATTCATATTAAATTTTCTATAGCTTGGAAAATTACAAAAATTGAGACCCTCACCAAAACCATATTTTTCATTACATAAAATTTTCTCATGCCATTCGAAATAAAATTTAATCGTTTTACCTTTAAAACCATATAAAATCATAATTAACCAATTTTGTTGAAATCAAACATGTTATAATCCAAGCATATTATCATCCAAATCATCATTAAAATGGATTTAACCTTAAACCCGAAAACAAATGATCATAAAAATAAAATAGAAATGATATAGATTATTATTCACCTTGATTAGGATAAGGACTTTGAGATTTGATTGAGATTAATTCCCCTAGCTTGAACCCATAGCTTTAGATTTAATTTCTTATTTTTTCTCCTAAGCAATGGCCGGCTCATCTTTCTTTTGATTACGTTTTGTGTTTTGAGAAAAATGAATTTGAATGTTATAAGGAACGAGAGGATAAGAGTAATGGAAATATATTGTGGCAATTACCCTAATACCCTTGCGTTAATAAATTAACATTTATAACCATTTGTAGCCCATTTATATAATGAAGCACAACCTCAAGTATTTATTCAAATCTCAATCCCTTTATCACTTTAAGATTTATATTATTCTATTTAATTTATCTAATTACATCTCTTGAATAATGTTATTATAAATTAGGGGTGTTACAGGTTCCCCTCCTTAAAGAATTTCATCCTCGAAATTCAGTAATGATTGAATACTAAACATAACAATCATCTGTAACGATTCCTAACAACCATATTAGCCTACATGACTAGAAATTATTTATATAAATCTAGACATACCCTTAAAGTAGATCAGGATAAGTATCTCTAATCCTGTCTTTTGTGTTCCATGTATAGTCCTTCTCGATGTCGCTCCAATGAACTTTTACTAACTTGACTATCTTGTTCCTCAATCTTTTCTCATCTCTCGCTACAACCCGAACTGGTGTCTAACAAAAGTCAAATTAGGCTCTACTATCAAATCTTCCAATCAGGTCGGAGGAATAGTAGCCTTTGGATCATGCACATACTTGCGAAGACGAGACACATGAAAAACAATATGGACACCTTCCATACTGCTCAGCAACTCTATTCTGTATTCGAGCTTTCCAATCCTCTCTATGATCTTGAATGGACCAACATATCTTGGTGCTAGTTTCCCCGACTTTTCAAATTGTACCACACCCTTCATCGGTGATACTTTAACGAAAACCCTATCTCCAACTGAGAATTCTAAGTCTTTACGCCTCTTATCTGCGTAACTCTTCTGTCTGGACTGAGCTTCCTTCATCCTTTCTCGGATGAACTCAATCTTCTCTACGCCTCTCTAACCAAGTCTAGACCTAAGACCAATCTGTCTCCAATATCCAACCAACATGCTGGTGATTTGCATGGCCTTCCATACAAAGCTTCAAAAAGGTTCCATTCCTATACTAGTCTGATTACTATTATTATAGGAAAATCCACTAAGTGTAGGTGATCTTCCTAAGATCCACCAATGTCCAATACACAAGCTCTCACTAATTCCTCGAGTACCTTATTGACACTCTCTGTCTGCCCATCCGTCTGAGGGTGGTATGCAATAGTCATCTTAAGCTTAGTGCCTAACACATCCTATAGACTTTTCCAGAATTCACTAGTGAACAAAGCATCTCTGTCACTGACTATACTACTAGACATCCCATGTAGTATAACTATGTTCTTCATAAACAGCTGAGCTAAAACTGGTGCCATCCGAGTTGACCTAAATGGAATGGAATGGGCACCCTTGGTCAACCTATGCACTATAACCATATATTTTCATTTCCTCTATTTGACCTTGGCAACCCATCTATAAAATCCATAGATATCGAATCCCATTTTCAAACTGGAATCTCCAAAGGATGAAGCAACCAACTCGGCTTTTGATGTTCGACCTTCACTTGTTGACAGTTTGCACACTACCTAACTCACAAGCCAATATCCCTCTTCATACCTTCCCAATGTAAGCACCCCTTCATATCCTGATACATCTTGGTTCCTCCAGGATAAATTGTAAACTTGGATCGATGGTATTCTCCAAGAACTTCTTTCCTTAAGTCCTCGACATTCGAAACACATAATCGTCCCTTCTTTCTCAACCATCCCCTCTACTTAAGGCTAAAATCCTTTAGATCATCGATCTTAGTTCCAACCTCAAGCCTTTTAATCTTCTCGACTAATTTTGGATCCTCCCTCTGCTTAGAAGCAATCCTTTCAATCAACACTGGTCGAACCTCTAAACAGGACAACATCACGGTACTCTGACTAGAACTAGCAGTCGATCTTAATTGAACACTACAAGTAATCAAAGATTCTAAATCTTTCTATTCTTCCAATATAGCTAACACCACATTCTGATGTCTTCTACTAAGAGCATCCACTATCTTATTTCCTTTTCCATAAGTATACTTTATACCAAAATCATAAGCAGCCAAAAACTCCAACCACCTTTACTGTCTCATATGCAGCTCCTTCTAAGAGAATAAATATCTTAAGGACTTATGATCCATGTATAGCTCAAATCCCTCCACTAAGAGATAATTTCTCCAAATCTTCAATGCGTAGATCACCGTATCCAACTCCAAATCATGGGTAGGATATCTCACTTCATGAGGTCCAAGCCGCCGTGAAGCGTAGGCAATAACTTAACACTTTCGCATCAACACAACACCTAGTCCAGTTCCGCATGCATTAGTATACACCACCTGGTTTCTGTCTAAAACTACTAACACTGGTGCGTTAGTCAACAAATGCTTTAACTCAAGGATTACTCCCTCATATTTGTTGGAGCGGAAAAACTTCACATCCTTTCTGGTTAACTTAGTCAAAGGTGCCGCTATTTACAAGAAATCCTTGATGAATCATCGGTAATAACCAGCAAGTCCAAGAAAATTTCTAATCTCGGTCACCATCTCTGGTCTCTTCCAATTATTAACAACTTCGATCTTATTTGGATCGTCTGGCAAGCCTTTCTTTGAAACCACGTGACCAAGAAACTCAACCTCTTTTTTCCAAAAGTGACACTTGGTAAACTTCACCTTTAGTTAATGCTGCCTCAACGTCTCAAGCACTACTCTAAGATGATCCTCATGCTCCCTTTCGTCCTTAGAGTATACTAAAATGTCATCTATAAACACCAACATTAACCTATCCGAGTGCACTCAGAAAACCTGGTTCATCAAATCCACGAAGAAAGCAGGTACATTTATTAGTCCGAATGGCATTACTAACCACTCGTACAAACCATATCTACTTTGAAATGCTATCAAAGGAATATTGTCCTCCGCCACTCTAAATTGATGGAAACCTGTTGCCAAATCCAACTGGGAAAACACTTTGGCTCCACCCAACTGATCGAACAGATCATCTATTCTTAGCAAAGGATACTTATTCTTTATCGTCCTCTCGTTCAACTTACGATAGTCGATACACATCCTTAACGGTCCATATGGTTTCTTCACAAACACCACGGCCGCTCCCCAAGGGGAAGTGCTTGGTCTAATAAAATTCATTCCTTATAAATCCACTAGCTGCACCTTCAATTCCTTTATCTCAGTCGGTTCCATCCCGCTAGGTGCTCTATTAACAGGTTTAACTCCTGGTACAAAATCGATCTCAAACTTAACAGCTCATTTCAGTGGTAGTCCTGTAACCGGCTCAAAGACATCAGCAAACTCCCTTGTTACATGAACCTGACTTAACTCTTCTTCCACTTCCATCGCACTTAAAAAGGCACAACTACCCGGTCAAAATTGTCCATTGAGAATATAATTCGGTTATGACTATTTAGGTGTTTTAGTGATATATTTGTAACGACCTAGAATTTTAGCCATAATATTATAATAAGTATTTAATCTAATTTAAATAAAATACAAACTTTTCATTTTATAAACTGATAAGATCTTTGGACAATTACCAATTATATATGTATATATATGTTTTGTGAAGGAAATTTTGATTTGAAAATTTAAAATAGAATCTTTAAAAATATTTAAAATAAAATTTATCTTATTCAATTTAATTAAAGGTTCTACATTATTAACATTTGATATAATACATATACGAATGTAATCTAAATAATAATGTTTAAAATAAAACAATCTTATCAATGTTAAATCTAAATATGAAATATAAGTACAAATATATGTTATAAATCAAATATTTGAAAGTTAAACTATAAATAGAAATAAAACTAAGAATGCACGTTAATAATAAACTATATGGTTATGTGGTGACATAAGATAAATATACACTATAACAATTTCTATGTTTAGCACAGAGACAAAAATCAGTACATAAGTCAAAACAATAACTATAATAACTTTACATAAACATATAGGATAAGTTTAGAAAAGATGACCTGTGTGATACATAAATAAGCAATGCAAGAAGAAGACAAACTATTCACATATGCAAAATATCTTTGTACAAATAAATAAATAAATAATAATTAGATGTAAACATATAGGGAACATATGCATTTAATGCTTTCATCTCAGCACAAAAATAAGATCAGCCAAAATATACAAATATCATTTTAAATTGCAGTATATTAAACACAAAATCTGACCAAAACAAGTTGAAGCTTGTACCAGTTGTAGCCTACACTGTTCAAAGCTGTTTCTATATATACATCATCTTATACTTGTTCGTTCCATAACTTAGCAAACCGGAGATAAGAAAATAAACATCACTTTTACAAACTCAAACAATTCATTCAACTAGACAAAGCAGGGAAGATTTACAAAAAATTCAAACTCCAGCTCTTCAAAACTAGAATTGTTCTCTATTTCAACACTTTCCAGTGAGTAAACATTCAACTTTTAAAAAATTAAATCTGTGTATTTGATTTATGATCAGTATGCGCTTTGATGTATATGCTAAATAAATTGTCCTGTGTAGTTCAGTTGCTCTGAGAGATGGTATATGGCTTGTTCTTCAATATTTCTAGTTTCTAAGCAAAGAAAAGTAGAATTTTTTTTAATACTTCTTCATATAAAGCATTATAAGCTTAGGATTTTAAACTAAATAAGTTTTTTTAAACTTACAATCATAACCTGGAAATTGTTTGAAGCTTGGCAGTGTAACATAGATACTGTATATTCAATTTTTCAGTAAAAGGAAATCTTATGTTAAATTCGAATATTTTAATTTGTTGATTTAATTATATATCTTGAATAAACATACGAAGGTAAGATTTAAAAAAATATGATGATTTTTAGATAAGTATACAAGGTGCAATTCATAAATGAACCAAAAATGCATTTTTATCAGTTTTTGATGATTTAACAAATCTTAGACGTTGAAATTTGTTTTGAAGCAAGCTTGATGATTTACGAAGATAGGAAAAATGTTAAAAAAAATTCTGTTGCAAGAGATGGGAGAACGAATTAAAACTAGCGTTTAAGGACAGTGAAAATGGCGTTTGGGTTTTGGGCTCATGTGCACTCGTCAATGCACCGAGTGTGGCCAGATTTTGAGGGGATGTTCTTGAGACATGGACGGAGGCGTGGAAGTAGGCACGACGTGAGTGGGACGAGGCATTTTCTTTTGGGTATGCTCGAGTTGCAGTTTCGAACGAAGAGGTAAAATTTGATTTCTAGTTTTTCGCGTCAAATCGTGATTCACTTTCGATTGTGGCGTTTGTACGTGACTTTCCAGAGGTGATGTGGTTCGCCAGAACACTGGCGAAGTGCCGTGCACGTGCACGACACGTATGAATGTCAGAAAGTTTGGGGTGAGCGTCGCGAGTTGTTACTCGAGGAAGATGAGGGGTAGCGCGAGTGATAACCTGGGTCGTGAGTGTTGCCTGTTATTGAAATTTATAATTGAAACTCAAAAACAAAAAAAAGCAGAAGAAGAAGAAAGGTATGAGGAAGAGAGGGGGACTCGGGAAAGGGTAAGGAAAAACTCGAGTTTTACTCAAGTAAACGTATGATTTCCCTCGGATTTCAGTTTCTAGGGGTTAGCCTAATTAAATCTTAAGTTATTTTGGTATTAATAAAGTTAATAATGTTGGCAAGTTTTAAGTTATAATTTGATTTAAAAATAATTAAGAGAGATTTGCAAATGTAAGATAAAATAATTAATTTATATTTTAAAGTTAATTAAGAATGTAAATTAATTTATAATTGTAATTAACTAAGTAATTTAAGATTAAATAAATTTGTAATTAAAGGATTGATATAATAATTTTATGTTTAATCAATTTGAAATTAAGAATTTTAATTAACTACTTAAAGTTAATTAATAAATAAATAGTAGTTAACTAATTAAGTAATTAATTTAGGATTAATGATCAATTAATTGGAATTAATGATTAATTAAGTAATTAGTGATTAATAAATAGGTAATTAAAATATATTAATTAATAATTAAGACATAATTAATTAAGTGAGTAAAAGGTAGATTAATTAATAAAGTAGTAATTAAGTAATAATTAATAAATTTAAATAAGTTGATTAATTAGTGATTAACTAAGCAGGATAAAATGGTTTATTCTTAAGTAATTAATTAAGTTTAAGTTAAATAAACTATTTTGATATGAATTGATGATTCTTGTTTGATTGACTCTGATATCTATTGGGTGATATTCTGTGATACTCAGTGACATGCATTGATATATCTACGATGATTGTGTATGGTTTATCTGTGATAACTGTTATGTGAATTCAAAGTATTGAATTAAATTGTTTAAACTAATAAACAACTTGGCCTTTAAAATGGCGTTTGTATTTCGATGAAACCGGGATCGGGTATCAATTCGATATTCCAAAAACCACATCGATCCAAATTAAACGTTAGGTCATGGTATCTCAAGTGAAAATCGAGATGATGTTTTAGAGTGCAAGGGTTATTGTCGTTAACTCAGAGGGTGATTCCAAAACAAGTGTAACGAGATAATGCCTTCGGTTTCGTTCGAACCCGGAACGAACTTGTATGGATTGAATGCTTTCAGCACATCGTCAGGCGGGCGATGAGCATTCTAAGAATAATGTTCTATAAAGGTAATCGTAGCCTCAAGCCTAATCAAGCGGGAATGGCTAAAACAGGGGAGATGCAGCAAGGTTGGGTGGGTAGCACCTAAGAAGGACGAGATATACCCCTATCTAGATGTCCCTTTATTTCAGCTGTTTGGGCAGTTGTTGGCCACAACTGCGGGGTTGTCTTGTTCGGAACTGTTTAGTAAGGAATGGTTTTGGCCTTGTGTTGTAGGGGGTCGGGAGTGATCCTCGGTACGGTGATCTTGGCCCCGTACTGTTATAGGCGGTACCCCAGTAGCCCTGCCATTGACAGAAACCCATTTTCCCTACGAGACCCTATGGTTTTGATTTTTATTACCCACTTTTGTGGCTAGTAGCTGGAATTTAATCATGTAACAATTTCGGCTATTTTCTATTTACTTGAAAACCCTAGACACTATGATAATATCACTGGATTTCCTATAAATTGTTTTGGTTAGCGTAAGGTAAAAACTTACCCGTGTTTATGTGTGGGAAGTCTTACGTGATACCTTTATTTTCAAATGGTTTTTAAAGTTAAAAAACTTTAACCCGTTTACTCACACCAGACCCATGTCTGACCTGGAGTTTATATTTTGTTTTTCATAAACTCTTGGGTACTCAAATTTTTATGAGTAGCCAAGTGATAGGTTTTGGGATTGTTGAGTTCTGGAGGAGCTTGGAGCTGAAGCCCAGACGTATGTATCTATCTAGTTCCGCTGTGTAGTTGATGTATGTTGTATTTTGGATGTATGTATTGACAGATACGTATATGACTGTCTTGTTGTATAATGTTGTGTAACTCTGATATATGTAAAAACTATGTAATAGTTATGTGATGTATTATATTTTGTTTCGTTCCGTTGTGAGATTCTGATGTTGTTATTCTTTCTTTCTATCTTTTCTATTTCTACCTCATTCTTTTCTTACTGATGATATGTCTTTCTGGAGTTAGAAAGGCGGGTCGTCACAGTTGGTATCGGAGCACTGGTTGAGATAATACCTAGGCTCTGGAGTAATATTTATCTTGAGAGTGTGTATTTGTATTTTCATATAATTATATACCTATCTAAATTTGATAAGTTACCTGTCTAGGTGGCCAACATGAGTTCTGGAAGGAGAGGCAGAGGTAGGGGCAGTACCTCGACTGATAATGGACGAAGTCACACTGCTAGTAAGGCTGTAGATCCAGTACCGCCTCAAGTTAGTTTTGCCGCTTTATGCAAAGACTTCATCAACCTTGGAGGTAAACCATTTAAAGAGTCAGAATCGATAATTGAAGTCCAAGATTGGCTACGCTCTTGTGAGCGCATCTTTAAGAGTATGAAGTTGTCTGATGAACGGAAAAGGGAAATGGCTTCATGCCAATTGCAGGAAGGTGCAGTAGCCTGGTGGGATGCAACGGTAGTAAACATTTATGAGGAAGACATTTCTTGGGAAAGATTTAAGGAGTTATTTGAGGAGAAATTTATGCCAACAGCAGGGAAAACTCGTCTGTACCGGGATTTTCTGAATTTGAAGTAGGAAAGCATGACTATAGCGGAGTATGAGACCAAATTCAATGAACTTTCTTGCTATAGACCAGGGCTCATAGATACTCCCCTTAAAAAGAATGAAATGTTTGTGCAAGGATTGAGGCCGGAATTTCATGAAAAGATGATGGCACATTTGAAAGGATCTTTTGTTGATTTAATTGATATGGCTTTGAGATATGAGAATTTGATGAACAAGAAATCAGTGGCACCAGTAGCAGCATCGGGAGAGAATTTTGCGAATTCGAATAAGAGGAAGTTCAATTCCAATTGGAGGAAGCCGAAAATGAAGAAGCCTGGAAGTAACAACAGACCTCGCAAATTCTATATATGTCAACAAGAAGGTCACTTGGCGAATAAGTGTCCCAGGAAAGGATTTCAGCAACAGCAACAGCAACCGCATCATGACCGGGTTCGGATTTGGTTTAGAGATCTCTATGCTTCAATTGTCACCAACTAGGTCATATGATCAAGGATTGCCCGTTACTTTGTAAAGCCCAGCAGAATAAGGTATTTTCTTTGGAAGGTGCACCATCTAATTCATCTAAAGGCAAGGGAGTATTGGAAGGTACATTACTTTTAGATGGCAAGTATATTAAAGTTTTGTTTGATTCGGGCGCTTCTTTGAGTTTTATTTCTCTGGAATCTGTAGAGAAGTTCTTTCTTACCCCTAGTACTGTAGACAGTCCCATCTTTGTGTCTAATCCTATAGGAGGGGTAACCAAATTAGATACGATCTGTAAGGACTTGAAAATTTCCTATCTATCCCATAGTTTTTCTTGTGACCCTTATGTGTTAAATTTTAAGGGATTTGACCTTATATTGGGAATGGATTGGCTTGATAAGTATAGAGCAGTCCTGAATTGTGATGAGAGAACAGTTTCGCTGGAAACTGATTTGGGTAGGATTGCCAGAGTGACGTGTGATAATTCTGGAATTCACTTGAGTAGTCTTTTGCATGGAGTTGAGACTTCTCAAGAGAAGATTGAAGATATCGATGTGGTCCAAGATTTCCCTGATGTATTTGAGGAAGTCAAATATTTTCCTCCGCATCGAGAAATAGAGTTTCGCATTGATTTGATTGCAGGAGCAGTGCCAGTGATTCAGCCTAGTAGGAGAATGGCTCCAAGGGAGAGGGAAGATTTAGTTAAGCAGATTCAGGATCTTTTGGAGAAGGGGTTGATTAGGCCCAGTTTTTCTTGTTAGGGTTCTGTTGCGGTGTTTGTCACCAAATCGGATGGATCGCTAAGGTTCTGTGTGGATTATAGAGAATTGAACAAAGTGACTATCCGTAATAAATATCCTCTTCCTCGTATCGATGATCTTTTTGACCAGTTGCATGGAGCTTCTGTCTTTTCTCAACTGGATTTAGCTTCAGGTTTCCATCAGTTAAGGGTTGTTGAGGACAGTATTCCCTTGACTGCATTTAGGGGACCAAATTGTTTCTATGAGTGGTTGGTTATGCCTTTCGGGTTAACCAACGCTCCTACCTACTTTGTTGACCTGATGAACCGAGTCTTTTGTGTTGTATTGAATAAGTTCGTTCTGGTATTCATCGATATCCTGGTCTACTCTAAATCTGAAGAGGAGCACAAGCATCAATTGAGAATTCTGTTAGAGACTCTGAGGAGACATGTTTTGAAGGCGAAGTTTTGTAAGTGCCATTTTTGAAAATCGAAAGTCAAATTTTTAGGGTACATTGTTTCTGGTGAAGGTATCTCTGTAGATCCAGCGAAGGTTGAAACTATTATGGAATGGAAGCAGTCGGAGACGCCGACTGAAGTTCGCAGTTTTCTAGGATTGGCTAGCTACTACAGGAAGTTTATCAAGGACTATTTCAAGATTTCTTCACATCTGACCAAGCTGACAAGGAAAGGAGCTAAATTCAAATGGACACCCCAGTGTGAGGAAGCTCTTCAGGAATTCAAGATGAGGCTAACCAGTGCACCAGTGCTATCTATTCCGGATGGAAAGAGCAAATTTGAGGTTTATACTGATGCTTGTATAGTTGGTCTGGGAGCAGTTCTGATGCAGAATGGAAGGGTAATTGCATATGCGAGTCGGCAATTAAAGCCACATGAAAAGAACTACGCTACGCACGATCTAGAATTGTTAGCCATTGTTTTTGCTTTAAAGATCTGGAGACAATATCTTTTGGGAGAGAAATTCGAGTTATTCACAGATCACAAACCATTGAAATATCTTTTCTCTCAAAAGGATCTTAATCTGAGGCAGCAACCGTGGGTTGAATTTCTGACATCTTATGATTTGGATATTCTGTATACCCTGGGAAAGGCGAATGTTGTAGCTGATGCTCTTAGCAGGAATGCAGTGCTGTCTCTTCTGGAAGTTGTTCCATCTCTTATTGAAAGGATTTCAAGCAAGCAAGCATCTGATAAAATGTTGAGAAGAATCATCAAAAGAGTTAGGAAGGGTTAGTGTCCCAGTTTTGAAATTGATGGCCAAGGAACATTGAGTATTAACGGGAGGATTTGTGTTCCGAATGATCGGGATCTGAGACAGGAGGTGTTGTCAGAGAGTCATCGTTCCAAATTGAATATTCACCCGGGAATATCAAAGATGTATAAGGATATGAAGAGAGTCTTTTGGTGGAAGGGTATGAAGGAAGATGTAATAGTTGTGCCATCTGCCAACAAGTTAAAGGAGATCAGTAGAAGTCATCCGGATTATTGCAGCCTTTGGAAATTCCGATGTGGAAGTGGGAGATGATCTCGATGGATTTCATCGATGGTTTGCCAAGAACCAAGAAAGGAAATGAAGGAATATGGGTTATTGTGGATCGTTTCACTAAGAGTGCCCATTTTATACCAGTTATGGCAATTCGTATTGCAGCTTCTCTGGCAGAGACTTTCTTGAAGGAGATAGTCAGATTGCATGGCGTTTCTGTCAGTATAGTAAGTGACCATGATCCTATTTTCACCAGCAAATTCTGGGAGGCTCTGCAATTAGCCATGGGAACGAGTTTGAGATTGAGTACATCCTATCATCCTCAGATGGATGGACAGACGGAGAGGCTTAATCGTATTCTAGAAGATATGCTACGAGCTTGTGTTTTGGATTTTGGTGGATCGTGGGAAGACCATCTTCATCTAGTGGAATTCTCTTATAATAATAGTTATCAGGCGAGTATTAAGATGGCACCTTATGAAGCTTTATATGGAAGACCGTGTAGATCCCCATCCTGTTGGATAGAATCGAAAGATCGTCTTGTGCTCGGGCCCGATCTAATTCGAGAAGCTTCTGTGAAAGTTGAGCTTATCAAGAAAAGAATGAAAGCTGCTCGGGATCGTCAAAAGAAGTACGCATTAAAAGGCGAAGACCATTGGAATTTGAGATCGGAGATTTAGTTTTTATCAAATTTTCCCCGATCAAAGGTGCTATTAGATTCAGAAAGACAAGAAAACTTGTCCCAAGATATATTGGACCATTCCTAGTGCTGGAAAGAATTGGTGCAGTAACTTACAGAATTGAATTGCCAGAACGGATGTCTGGAATTCATAATGTATTTCATGTATCCCATCTAAGGAAGTTTGTCCATGACCCATCATTGGTTGTAGAACCAGTAGTTTAGGAAGATTTGGAAATAGAACCAAACTTAACTGTGGTTAGGAATCCTGTTCGGATTGTAGATCAAGATGAGAGCCAACTCAGGAGCAAAGTAGTGAAGCTTGTCAAAGTGTAGTGGAGTGAGGATCCCAGAGAATGTACCTAGGAATCTCTGAATAGTTTTAGGAAAGCCTATCCGGATTTGTGTCTGGATAGTTAGTGATGTTCGCTAGGATAGACTGTTTGGTTGATTGTTATTGTATGGATGATATGTATGTTTAGATTGTTGATATAAAAGCTTTTGAATTAACTTCTGTTTTAAATTTCGGGGACGAAATTCTTTTAAGGGGGGAGGAATGTAACAACCCGGGATTTTGGCCATAGTATTATAATAAGTATTTAATCTAATTTAAATAAAATACAAACTTTTCATTTTATAAACTGATAAGATCTTTGGACAATTACCAGTTATATATGTATGTATATGTTTTGCGAAGGAAATTTTGATTTGAAAATTTAAAATAGAATCTTTAAAAATATTTAAAATAAAGTTTATCTTATTCAATTTAATTAAAAGTTCTACATTATTAACATTTGATATAATACATATACTAATCTAAATAATAATGTTTAAAATAAAACAATCTTATCAATGTTAAATCTTAATATGAAATATAAGTACAAATATATGTTATAAATCAAATATTTGAAAGTTAAACTATAAATAGAAATAAAACTAAGAATGTATGTTAATAATAAATTATATGGTTATGTGGTAACATAAGATAAATATACACTATAACAATTTCTATGTTTAGCACAGAGACAAAAATCAATACATAAGTCAAAACAATAACTATAATAAATTTACATAAACATATAGGATAAGTTTAGAAAAGATGACCTGTGTGATACAAATATAAGCAATGCAAGAAGAAGACAAACTATTCACATATGCAAAATATCTTTGTACAAAAAAATAAATAAATAAATAATAATTAGATGTAAACATATAGGGAACATATGCATTTAATGCTTTCATCTCAACACAAAAATAAGATCAGCCGAAATATACAAATATCATTTCAAATTGCAGTATATTAAACACAAAATCTGATCAAAACAAGTTGAAGCTTCTACCAGTTGTAGCCTACACCGTTCAAAGCTGTTTCTATATATACATCATCTTATACTTGTTCGTTCCTTAACCTAGCAAACCTGAGATAAGAAAATAAACATCATTTTTACAAACTCAAACAATTCATTCAACTAGACAAAGCAGGGAAGATTTACAGAAAATTAAAACTCCAGCTCTTCAAAACCAGAATTGTTCTCTGTTTCAACACTTTCCAGTGAGTAAACATTCAACTTTAAAAAAATTAAATCTGTGTATTTGATTTATGATCAGTATGTGCTTTGATGTATATGCTAAATAAATAGTCCTGTGTAGTTCAGTTGCTCTGAGAAATAGTATATGGCTTGTTCTTTAGTATTTCTAGTTTCTGAGCAAAGAAAAGTAGAATTTTTTTAATACTTCTTCATATAAAACATTATAAGCTTAGGATTTTAAACTAAACAAGTTTGTTTAAACTTAAAATCATAACCTGGAAATTGTTTGAAGCTTGACAGTGTAACATAGATACTGTATATTCAATTTTTCAGTAAAAGGAAATCTTATGTTAAATTCGAATATTTTAATTTGTTGATTTAATTATATATCTTGAATGAACATACGAATGTAAGATTTTTAAAACAAAAATGATGATTTTTAGATATGTATACAAGGTGCAATTCATAAATGAACCAAAAATGCATTTTTATCAATTTCTGATGATTTAACAAATCTTAGATGTTGAAATTTGTTTTGAATAAAACTTGATTATTTAAGAAGACAGGAAAATTTTTAAAAAAAATTCTATTGCAAGAGATGGGAGAACGAATTAAAACTAGGGTTTAAGGACAGTGAAAATGGCGTTTGGGTTTTGGGCTCGTGCACACTCGTCAATGCACCGAGTATGGCCAGATTTTGAGGGGATGTTCTTGAGACATGGACGGAGGCGAGGAAGTAGACGCGGCGGTTCCGGTGGTCGGCGTGAGTGGGACGAGGCATTTTCTTTTGGGTATGTCGAGTTGCAGTTTCGAACGAATAGGTAAAATTTGATTTCGAGTTTTTCACGTCAAATCGTGTTTCGCTTTCGAGTGTGCCATTTGTACGTGACTTGCCAGAGGTGAAGAATGCTGGCGAAGTGTCGTGCACGTGCACGGCGGCGTATGAATGTCAGAAAGTTTGGGGTGAGCGTCGCGAGTTGTGACTAGAGGAAGATGAGGGGTATCGCGAGTTATAACCTGGGTCATAAGTGTTGCCTGTTATCGAAATTTATAATTGAAACTTAAAAACAAAAAAAACAAAAAGTAGTAGAAGAAGAAAGTTATGAGGAAGAGAGGGGGACTCGGGAAAGGTAAGGGAAAACTCAAGTTTTACTCGAGTAAACGTATGATTTCCCTCGGGTTTCAGTTTCTAGGGGTTAGCCTAATAAAATCTTAAGTTATTTTGTTAAAAAAAGTTTGGTATTAATAAAGTTAATAATGTTGGCAAGTTTTAAGTTAAAATTTGATATAAAAATTATTAAGAGAGTTTTGCAAAGGTAAGATAAAATAATTAATTTATATTGTAAAGTTAATTAAGAATGTAAATTAATTTATAATTGTAATTAACTAAGTAATTTAAGATTAAATAAATTTGTAATTAAAGGATTGATATTAATAATTTTGTGTTTAATCAATTTGAAATTAAGAATTTTAATTAACTACTTAAAGTTAATTAATAAATAAATAGTAGTTAACTAATTAAGTAATTAATTTAAGATTAATGATTAATTAATTGGAATTAATGATTAATCAAGTAATTAGTGATCAATAAATAGGTAATTAAAATTTATTAATTAATAATTAAGGTTATTAATTAATAATTAAGACATAATTAATTAAGTGAGTAAAAGGTAGATTAATTAATAAAGTAGTAATTAAGTAATAATTAATAAATTTAAATAAGTTGATTAATTAGTGATTAACTAAGCAGGATAAAATGGTTTATTCTTAAGTAATTAATTAATTTTAAGTTAATTAAATTATTTTGATATGAATTGATGATTCTTGTTTGATTGACTCTGATATCTATTGGGTGATATTCAGTGATACTCAGTGACATGCATTGATATATCTGTGATGACTGTGTATGGTTTATCTTTGATAACTGTTATGTGAATTCAAAGTATTAAATTAAATTGTTTAACTAATAAACAACTTGGCCTTTAAATTGGCGTTTGGATTTCGATGAGACTGGGATCGGATATCAATTCGATATTCCAAAAACCACATCGATCCAAATTAAACGTTAGGTCGTGGTATCTCAAGTGAAGATCGTGATGATGTTTCAAAGTGCAAGGGTTATTGTCGTTAACTCTGAGGGTGATTCCAAAATGAGTGTAACGAGATAATGTTTTCGATTTCGTTCGAACCCGGAAAGAACTTGTATGGATTGAATACTTTCAGCACATCGTCAAGTGGGCGATGAGCATTCTAAGAATAATGTTCCATAAAGGTAATCGCAGCCTCAAGCCTCATCAATCGAGAATGGCTAAAATAGGGGAGATGCATCGAGGTTAGGTGGGTAGCACCCAAGCAGGACGAGATATACTCCTGTCTAGATGTCCCTTTATTTCGGCTGTGTGGGAAGTTGTTGGCCACAACTGTGGGGTATCTTGTTCGGAACTGTTCAGTAAGGAATGGTTCCGTCCTTGTGTTGTAGAGGGTAGGGAGTGATCCTCGGTACAGTGATCTAGGCCCCGTACTGTGACGGGCGGTACCCCAGTAGCCCTGCCATTGAGGGAAACCCATTTTCCCTACGAGACCCTACGATTTGGATTTGTACTACCCACTTTTGTGGCTAGTAGCTGGAATTTAATCATGTAACAATTTCGGCTATTTTCTATTTACTTGAAAACCCTAGACACGATGATAATATCACTGGATTTCCTATAAAATGTTTTGGTTAGCGTAAGGTAAAAACTTACCCGTGTTTATGTGTGGGAAGTCTTATGTAACGACCCTGGATTGTGGCCCTGTTTATTCTAATAAATAATTAATCCAATTAAATAATATGTAAACTAATCATTTTAAAATAAATAAATCTTTCGAAATAAATTGCCATTTATTTATATATATTGGTATTTTTAAAAGGGAAATTGATTTGAAAATTTGAAATAAAGTCTCTTAATAATATTTATAATAAAATTTACTTGATATAATTAAATTAAATAACTTTGTCTTAGTAAAATGTGATAAATAAATACATATGGATAATAATGTTTAAAATAAAATCAAAGTTTATCAATATAAAATATAAATATTAAATATATGTAAAACTTAAGGATATAATTTGAATAAAATACAAATACAAATAAATATAAGTATAAATGTGAGTAAATCATGTTGTACATAATTTAAATATTGATAGTTAAAATACAAATACAAATAAATATAAGTATAGGTAAAACCATTTAAATATAGATAGTCAGGTATAAAATACAAATGTAACTACGAACATTTTAATACACAAAATATCTTCACTCATAAAGCCCAAGTGTTTGCCTGCAAGTTCAAACTAGATATAACAATACACAGTAATATTTTAATAAGTATACAACTAATTAAGAAACAAGGCAAGTTTTTATACAAAATAAATTATCTTGATTAAAGCCAAATGAGACTAGTCAAAGTCAAGAAATAAGTGAAATACATACATATGCTGTATACAAACTAGGAATAAATAATAAAACAAATATTTTTGCAAGACCAAAAGAAAATAATCCTGACACAAATCTAACCATATGAGTTTTCAAGCAAGCAAATAATAGCTATTGTAAAATTAAGTATGCTTAGAGACAAAGAAATAAATTAAATATATTATCATATATGTTGCTGTAACTTACATATGAATAACATAAGAAGACAAGTATTCACTTAATATTCATAAATATCTTGTACAAACATAACAAACATCAGCAACTATTAATTATTTGTAAACACAATTGAAGACACATGCATTAATTAGCACCCCTCTTTGTCAAGAAATCTTACAACCGAAATTTTGTAGCATCATTTCACATTTAGCATATCAAACACAAAATTTAACTTGCAGGTCAAACAAGTAAAAACTTGTCCAGTTAATGCCTGTACTGTTCAAGCCTTCTCTATGCATATATATCATACTATTTTAGTTCACATAATTTAAAAAAACTCCAAAACAGAACTGAGGAATCAAAACTTAAGAAACTGAGAAGAAAAAAAAGAGAGAAGAAAACTTGGTTAACCTGAGGAAATTAAAAGAAGAAAAAGGAGAAGCAAGCTCAGGGTTTAAGTTCAAAACCGCACTTCATAAAAAAATTTCAAAACAGTTTCAAAACATCAGATTCAAGGCAGTGAATGGTCTTTGGTCAGGAATTATGCAGGTGAGTAAACTTAATTTTTTTTATTAAGAGGTTTAAGTTAATTAAAAACAGTTTAAACTTTATTTATAAAATGTTTGCAGATGATTTTGTATGCTCTGTATTCTCTGAAACATGATACTGATTGCATATTGGTTCGAATATTCAAACTATCCTTATTTAAATCATTGATTAGCTTCGATTTCTCAGCAAACAAGATGATAAACTTCAATTTAAGGTTTTTAGAAAGTTGGTTAGTCCATCTTTATAAAGAATACCACTGTAATGTTGATATACAGGAAATCATGTGGTGATTGATAAAATTTGATTGTCGTAAAATATTGATTCAAGATTATATATTGAATTCATATTACAAGATATGATTTTTAAAACAAAAATAAAGATTTTTAGATTAATATGTAGAGAGCAGTTTGTGTATAAACTAGGATTGAATTTTTACAAATTTAAGATTACTGAATCAATTTAAAAGGTTGAGATTTTAATTGAAGCAAGTATAAACATTAGGAATGTCGCAAAAATTATCAGAGAAATTTTCTATTATGTGGGATTTAAGTACGAGATCGAACTAGGGCTTGCGTTCAGTTTTTTTTCCATGTCTGTAACTTAGTGTGATCGGCCTTTTCACGCGACCGAGTTACACAAAATTCTGGTGAATGATTGCTCGATGGGTGGTCGAAGTTTGACCAAAGTTTGAATGCCTCCAGGGGTGTTTGCGGCGGTGGCGAGATGATCCTATTGATTTGCTTTGAGTTCTGTTTTCGATCGTACTGACGATTTTTCGAATTTGAAATTTTTATGGGTGGTTTGAGTTTGGAATTTCATCTTAGCGTGATTTGCGACTTGCTTGGATAGTTGGCGTTCGCCGGAGTCATGTCGCGCCGCCGTGCACATGTACAGCAGTGAAATTTCGTGTCAGTAACGTAGTGTCATCTGTCTCGAGTCGATACTTGAGAATTTGAGTTGCTGCATCGAGTCGTCTTCGGTTTCGATTGAGAAGCCTGATATTTGTTGTTTTTTTTACTTAGCTCAAACTTAACTTCAGATTATATAAAAAAAGAGAAGAAGAAGAACGTGTAAGGGGGAAAAGGTGATACGATTCAAACCAGAAGAGGCTCGGAGTCACACTCGAGATAACATAGGAAAGCCATGGGTTTTGTTAACTTCAGTTTTTAAACTTTAACTTACTGTAAAAAGAAAGAAGAGGGAGAAGAATACGTTGTGAACAGAGAAGACCCGGGTGATTTGTGTGTTTTACTTTGGGAACTACTCGGGTTAATCAGGGGTAATCTCGAGTTCATATCTAACTGCAATATTTGAAATAAAAATGAAGTTAAGAAATTTTGAGTTTTATCAGGATTTCAACATCTTAAATTTAATAAATGTTTGGGAATTTAAGTTAAACTTTATACAAGTTTAATTGTTTAGTTAATGAATAACAAACATTAAAAATCTTAACTAATGTTTTAATTCAGTGATTAATTTAAGTTAATGTAAAATTAATTATCGTTTGAGATTATAGTTAATAATAAGTTAGTTTCCAAATTTAAAGCAGAGTTTTAAGTGTTTCATTAAGTTGAACAATTAATATCAGTTAACTATTTTAGAAAGAAATTAAGAATAATTACAATTAGATATTCTTTAATAAATTTTGTGATTTATGAAATTGCAATTAACTACTTAAGTTAATTAATGAATGGTAATAGTTAATTAATTAAGTAATTGAAGTTAGAATTAATAAATGATTAATTAACTAATTAGCAGTTAACTAATAAGGAATTAAGTTTCATTAATTAATGATTAAGGTTATTAATTAACGAATAAGGAATATTTAATTAAGTAATTAAATAAATAAGACTTAATAATTGATTAAGTTAAGATTCATTAAATTAAATAAATTTGAAAAGAAATAAGTAATTAACTATTAATCAATGATCAAGCAAACAGGGTTAAGTGATAATTCCTCAAGTAATTGATTTTAGATTGAATTAATTGCAATGAGAATTTAAATGATTGCTTATGGATTGTTGTGTGTATAGAATATCTGGTTTGTGATGTTTAAATTGATGATATTCTAGGATGCTCTCTTATATGCTGTGATATATCTATGATGATTGTATATGTTTATCTGTGATAAATGTTATTTGAATTATATCATTGAATTAAAACCGTTTAAGTTAATTAGACAACTTGGCCCTTAAAATGGCGTTGGATTTCGATGAGACCGGGATCGGGTATCCAATTGATATTCCGAAAACCACATCGATCCAATTTAAACGATAGGTCGTGAATTCTGAAATGAAGATCGAGATAGTGTTTTCAGAATGCAAGGGTTATCGTCGTTGACTCTGAGGGTGATTCCAAAATGAGTGTGACGAGATAATGCCTTCGGTTTCGTTCGAACCCGGAACGAACTTGTATGGACTGAATGCTTTCAGCACGTCGTCAGGCGGACGATGAGCATTCTAAGCAATATGTTCTGTAAAGGTAATCGCAGCCTCAAGCCTCATCAACCGGGAATGGCTAAAACAGGGGAGATGCAGCAAGGTTAGGTGGGTCATGCCCAAGCAGGACAAGATATTTCCCCTGTCTAGATGTCCCTTTTTATTTCGGCTGTGTGGGCGGTTGCTAGCTACAACCGCGGGGTTTATCTTGTTCGAGACTGTTCAGTAAGGAATGGTTCCGGCCTTGTGTTGTAGGGGGATGAGAGTGATCCTCGGTACGGTGATCTAGGCCCCGTACTGTGACGGGCGGTACCCCAGTAGCCCTACCATTGTTGGAAATCCATTTTCCCTACGAGACCCTACGGTTTTGATTTGTATTACCCACTTTTGTGGCTAGTAGCTGGAATTTAATGAATGTAATTTTTTTGGCTATATTCTATTTACTTGAAAACCCTAGACACTATTATAATATCACTGGATTTCCTATGAAATATTTTGGTTAGCGTAAGGTAAAAACTTACCCGTATTTATTTGTGGGGAGTCTTATGTGATACCTTTATTTTCAAATGTTTTTCAAAGTAAACAACTTTAAACCGTTTATTCATACCAGACCCATGTCTGACCTGGAGTTTATCTTTTGTTTTTCATAAACTCTTGGGTACTCAAATTTTTATGAGTAGCCAAGTGATAGGTTTTGGGCTTTGATTTCTGGAGAAGCTTGGAGCAGGAGTTTCCAGACGTATGTAGCTATCTATCTAGTTCCGCTGTGTTAGTTGATGTGTACTGTATCTCTGATGTATATAGTGGTCGATGTATGTATAACTATCATGTGTATTGATATTCTATGACTCAGATATATGTAAAACTATGTAATAGTTATGTGATATATTATATTTTGTTCCATTCCGCTGTAAGATTCGGATGTAGTTGTTCTTTCTTTTCTATTCTTTTCTATTTCTATCCCTTTCTTTCTTAATGATGATACGTCTTTCTGGTAGTAGAAGGGCGGGTCGTCACAGTTGGTATCAGAGCATAGGTTGGTGATAACCTTGGCTCTGGTAGGAATTACTCATAGAATAGAGTCTATAGTACTCTAAAATGAGTTTGAGTGTATTAATAGATATGAGCGCGTATTTGTTAGTGAATATAAAATTGTTTTTATATTGTGCTGACTTATCTGTTGAGTGTTTATGGATTTTGGTCGATGTGTGGGACGCCATTTCATCGATAGGGATTTCTAAACTCTTAAATAAGGTAAACAGACACAGTATTACTTTTAAAGTAGGGTAAATGAAATAATTTTACCCAAAATTATATTTTGACATAAAGAAATATTTTTATGAAATTATTATATATATATTTGGATGTTTGGTTGTTAATACTATAGTTGAATAAAAATTTAAAATTTGAGTGGTTTATAACCAAATAAAATTGTTTAAGTATGATTTTAAATAAAAAGGAATATAACTAAAACTTGATTAAACTAGAATTTAAGTCCCGAAAATTTGAAAGGAGTTTAAATGAATTTAAACAAAAGGATTTGGGAATTTAAAATCTTGGGAATGTTTAAAATGTTTATCCAAAGATTTGAAGGTAAAAATGGAGTATTGTTTTGGAAAATATTGTTGAATGGAAATTGTTTTGGGAGGAAATTGTGGAAGTAAGGAAGCACTGAACTCACTTCAGTCGCTGGAAAATAATCCTGATGATGACGGCCACATCATCAGTATTCATTTTCGAGTTTCTTAAGTGATGGATTGCTACCAGGATAGTTGGTCATGATATTGTTTGGGGTTGTTCGGTATACGAGTTGTTTTAGAAATTTCAAAGAGAAAATTATTTTGGTGAAAACAAGTGTTTGGAATTTGGAAATTTGATTTGATATACCAAGTGGGTATGTGTAGTTATCATTTCAAAATGGTTTTGGAAATGAAAACTGGGCAATTGAATTCTAAGAAATTCTATTTAATAATGTGAAAAGTTTAAATGAATCAACTATGGGACTTATAAAGTAAAGTAGATATTAATGAGAAGAAATTGGGGATTTTAATCCAGGAATTAAAATTTAATTTTAGTAAATTAAACAAATGAAGAAAATATATTTGAATTTTAACCTGAGATAAGTTAAATAAAATTGGAATTGAAACTGAATTGAATTGGATATAAAATTGGAAGGTAAAATGATTGTAAGTGTGAAATGGAAATTTATACCTTAAGATAGTAAGTGTTATATATATATAATCTAAAATTGTGGTTATAAGGTAAAATGACTCAAATGAGAAATATAAGCTTTTAAGCAAATAAATAAGTTTTGAGCTCATATATTGAGAAATAAATTTAAAAGGATGGCAAGTAGCTAGATTTAACTGAAGTTGAGTTGGAATAAAACTAAATTTAAATGAATTCAATTGAGTTACAAATAATATTGAATGGAATGAAATTCTTAAGAAATAAGTAAGTATTGAATTGAATTAAAATAAAACTGGTGTGAGTTGTAAACAAATCTAAATCAAGCATAAATTGAATGACCTTATTATAAATAAATTCAATAGTGAATTGTTAATGTAAATTAAAATTTAAGAATGAATAAAAGAATGAACTAATCGAATAAATTAGTAAATAGTTGGGATTTGATTAAAGGAAAATCAAATCAAAGATTTAAATGGAAATTGGTGGAATAGAATAAACTTAAGTTATTAGGTCGAACAGTTTGAAGAAAATAAATAACTTAGGTATATTATGAGATGATTATTTAAAATATTGGTTGTCAAGTTTAATAAAATGGTTTGGAATCAAACTTTTTGAAATGAAAGAAAATGCAATGTAAGGATTGTGAATAAATTAATTGGGATGGAATCAAGTATAAATTGAGTTGGAATCAATTTAAAATTGTTATAAAGCTTAAGTAATTATTTATTCACAATAATATTGCCAAATTGCATAAGAAAATGAGTCATTTGAAGTAAATAAGATTAGATAAAATTTTATGAATTATTAGAAGCAAAATAGGATGACTTTGAAATCAATTGGAATGCATATGAGCTATTTTGCTTAAGCAAGTAAGTTGTAAATCACTTTAACTGAAGGGAATGGTTTGAGAATTGGTTAGAAGTAATTGTAATAAGTGTTAAAACCTTACATATGTGCTTATGAAAATATGTAATGTGAAACAAATGGAGACTCTCCCAAAACTTTTCAAAATTTTGGGAACCAGAAATAAAAAAATTTAAAACTTTAGGAACAAACCGATTTCAAATTGGAAATTGAAATAAACTAGTGGATGGAACCAAATTTTGAAATGATAATAAAAATCAGTTATAAATGGAAAATAGTCAATAAAATTCAATATTCAGAGTTAAAGATAAATTGAATTCACATGAAATTGGAAATTTAGATTTAAATAAGAGAATATAAAGGCTAAAGTGGTAGAGTGATAATATAAGAGTATATATAATGCTTATATTAAACTTAGGAAATGAGGGTGAAATTCTTAAGTAAATTTGATACTGAGAAAATTATTCCAAGTGGATAGAAATCAGAATAATGTGAATAAAAGAAAATTGATATAGTTGATAATCAATGGATATAAATACGTAGGATGAACTTATATTATTTTATTCGCATGACAATTTAATCCAGTTTCGAGCACAGAATTTCGAGATAGTTATATATCGATCCGAGTTGGGATTTTTCACTCGATTTTCGACGATGAACCATGGATATGGATTATCATTGATTCTGGAAATTCTCTATCATAGTTGTGGTTATGCAAGGAGAATGACAGTTTCTGATCAAGAAACCAGATCTGAGTCCGCACTAGGAAATCGGATGGACGATACTAGTTCGGAAGTGAAATTGTGTGATCAAGCGAACGATCGGATTTGATATTGCGTACGAATGGTATATGTACATCGTACGGGCTTGATTGAATAGAAATTTAAATTCTGTAAAGAAGTCAATAAAATTTTGGAAAGAGTTAATACTGTAGATTTCAGAATTGAATTGCCAAAATGGACGTCTGGAATTCATTGTGTATTCCGTATATCCCATCTTAGAAATTTGTTCATGATTCATCATTAGTTGTTGAACCAGTAGTTCAGGGATTTAGAAGTCGAATCAAATTTGACTATGGTCAAGAATCCGGTTCGGATTGCTGATCATCAAGAGACAACTCTGGATAATTTTAGGAAAGTTTATCCGGATTCGTGTTCGAATAACTACTGATGTTTGTTAGGATAGACTGTTTGGTTATTTGTTAATGTATGAAGGACATCTATGTTTGAATGATTGGCATAACAGCTTTTAAGTTATCTTTGATTTAAATTTCGGGGACGAAATTATTTTAAGGGGGGAGGAATGTAACGACCCTGGATTTTGGCCCAGTTTATTCTAATAAATAATTAATCCAATTAAATAAAATGTAAACTAATCATTTTAAAATGAATAAATCTTTCGAAATAAATTGCCATTTATTTGTATATATTGGTATTTTTAAAAGGGAAATTGATTTGAAAATTTGAAATAAACTCTCTTAATAATATTTATAATAAAATTTACTTGATATAATTAAATTAAATAACTTTTTTTTGGTAAAATGTGATAAATAAATACATATGGATAATAATGTTTAAAATAAAATCAAAGTTTATCAATATAAAATATAAATATCAAATATATGTAAAACTTAAGAATATAATTTGAATAAAATACAAATACAAATAAATATAAGTATAAATGTGAGTAAATCATGTTGTACATAACTTAAATATTGATAGTTAAAATACAAATACAAATAAATATAAGTATAGGTAAAACCATTTAAATATTGATAGTCAGGTATAAAATACAAATGTAACTACAAACATTTAATACACAAAATATCTTCACTCATAAAGCCCAAGTGTTTGCCGACAAGTTCAAACTAGAAATAACAATACACAGTAATATTTTAATAAGTATACAACTAATTAAGAAACAAGACAAGTTTTTATACAAAATAATTTATCTTCATTAAAGCCAAATGAGACTAGTCAAAGTTAAGAAATGAGTGAAATACATACATATGATGTATACAAACTAGGAATAAATAATAAAACAAATATTTTTGCAAGACCAAAAGAAAATAATCCTGACACAAATCTAACCATATGAGTTTTCAAGCAAGCAAATAATAGCTATTGTAAAATTAAGTATGCTTAGAAGCAAGGAAATAAATTGAATATATTATCATATATGTTGCTGTAACTTACATATGAATAACATAAGAAGACAAGTATTCACTTAATATTCATAAATATCTTGTACAAACATAACAAACATCAGTAACTATTAATTATTTGTAAACACAATTGAAGACACATGCATTAATTAGCACCCCTCTTTGTCAAGAAATCTTACAGCCGAAATTTTGTAGCATCATTTCACATTTAGCATATCAAACACAAATATTTAACTTGCAGGTCAAACAAGTAAAAACTTGTCTAGTTAATACCTGTACTATTCAAGCCTTCTTTATGCATATATATCATACTATTTTAGTTCACATAATTTAAAAAAACTCCAAAACAGAACTGAGGAATCAAAACTTAAGAAACTGAGAAGATAAAAAAAGAGAAGAAAACTTGGTTAACCTGAGGAAATTAAAAGAAGAAAAAGGAGAAGCAAGCTCAGGGTTTAAGTTCAAAACCGCACTTCATAACAAAATTTCAAAACAGTTTCAAGACTTCAGATTTAAGGCAGTGAATGGTCTTTGGTCAGGAATTATGCAGGTGATTAAACTTAATTTTTTTTATTAAGAGGTTTAAGTTAATTAAAAACAGTTTAAACTTTATCTATAAAATGTTTGCAGATGATTTTGTATGCTCTGTGTTCTCTGAAACATGATACAGATTGCATATTGGTTCGAATATTTAAAATATCCTTATTTAAATCATTGATTAGCTTCTATTTCTCAGCAAACAAGATGATAAATTTCAATTTAAGGTTTTAAGAAAGTTGGTTAGTCCGTCTTTATAAAGAATACCACTGTAATGTTGATATATAGGTAATCATATGGTGATTGATAAAATTTGATTGTTGTAAAATATTGATTCAAGATTATATATTGAATTCATATTACAAGATATGATTTTTAAAACAAAAATAAAGATTTTTAGATTAACATGTAGAGAGCAGTTTGCGTATAAAATAAGATTGAATTTTTACAAATTTAAGATTACGGAATCAATTTAAAAGGTTGAGATTTTAATTGAAGCAAGTATAAACATTAGGAATGTCGCAAAAATTATCAGAGAAATTTTCTATTGTGTGGGATTTAAGTACGAGATCGAACTAGGGCTTGCGTTCAGTTTTTTTTTTCCATGTCTGTAACTTAGTGTGATCGGCCTTTTCACGCGACCGAGTTACACGAAATTCTGGTGAATGATTGCTCGATGGGTGGTCGAAGTTTGACCAAAGTTTGAACACCTCCTGGGGTGTTTGCGGCGGTGGCGAGATGATCCTATTGATTTTCTTTGAGTTCTGTTTTCGGTCGTACTAACGATTTTTCGAATTCGAAATTTTTATGGGTGGTTTGAGTTTGGAATTTCATCTTAGCGTGATTTGCGACTTGCTTGGATAGTTGGCATTCGCCGGAGTCATGTCGCGCCGCCGTGCACATGTACGGCGGTGAAATTTCGTGTCTGTAACGTGGTGTCATCTGTCTCGAGTCCATACTTGAGAATTTGAGTTGCTGCATCGAGTCGTCTTCGGTTTCGAATGTGAAGCCCGATGTTTGTTGTTTTTTTACTTAGCTCAAACTTAACTTCAGATTATAAAAAAAAGAGAAGAAGAAGAACGTGTGAGGGGGAAGAGGTGATATGATACAAACCAGAAGAGGCTCGGAGTCACACTCGAGATAACATAGGAAAGCCATGGGTTTTGTTAACTTCAGTTTTTAAACTTTAACTTACTGTAAAAAGAAAGAAGAGGGAGAAGAATACGTTGTGAACAGAGAAGACCCGGGTGATTTGTGTGTTTTACTTTGGGAACTACTCGGGTTAATCAGGGGTAATCTCGAGTTCATATCTAACTGCAATATTTGAAATAAAAATGAAGTTAAGAAATTTTGAGTTTTATCAGGATTTCAACATCTTAAATTTAATAAATGTTTGGGAATTTAAGTTAAACTTTATACAAGTTTAATTGTTTAGTTAATGAATAACAAACATTAAAAATCTTAACTAATGTTTTAATTCAGTGATTAATTTAAGTTAATGTAAAATTAATTATCGTTTGAGATTATAGTTAATAATAAGTTAGTTTCCAAATTTAAAGCAGAGTTTTAAGTGTTTCATTAAGTTGAACAATTAATATCAATTAATTATTTTAGAAAGACATTAAGAATAATTACAATTAGAGATTCGTTAATAAATTTTGTGATTTATGAGATTGCAATTAACTACTTAAGTTAATTAATGAATGGTAATAGTTAATTAATTAAGTAATTGAAGTTAGAATTAATAAATGATTAATTAACTAATTAGCAGTTAACAAATAAGGAATTAAGTTTCACTAATTAATGATTAAGGTTATTAATTAACGAATAAGGAATATTTAATTAAGTAATTAAATAAATAAGACTTAATAATTGATTAAGTTAAGATTCATTAAATTAAATAAATTTGAAAAGAAATAAGTAATTAACTATTAATCAATGATCAAGAAAACAGGGTTAAGTGATAAATTCTCAAGTAATTGATTTTAAATTGAATTAATTGCAATGAGAATTTAAATGATTGCTTATGGATTGTTGTGTCTGTAGAATATCTGGTTTGTGATGTTTAAATTAATGATATTCTATGATGCTCTCTGATTTGCTGTGATATATCTATGATGATTGTATATGTTTATCTATGATAAATGTTATTTGAATTATATCATTGAATTAAAACCGTTTAAGTTAATTAGAAAAGTTGGCCCTTAAAATGGCGTTGGATTTCGATGAGACCGGGATCGGGTATCCAATTGATATTCCGAAAACCACATCGATCCAATTTAAACGATAGGTCGTGAATTCTGAAATGAAGATCGAGATGGTGTTTTCAGAATGCAAGGGTTATCGTCGTTGACTCTGAGGGTGATTCCAAAATGAGTGTGACGAGATAATGCCTTCGGTTTCGTTCAAACCCGGAACGAACTTGTATGGACTGAATGCTTTCAGCACGTCGTCAGGCGGACGATGAGCATTCTAAGAAATATGTTCTGTAAAGGTAATCGCAGCCTCAAGCCTCATCAACCGGGAATGGCTAAAACAGGGGATACGCAGCAAGATTAGGTGGGTCATGCCCAAGCAGGACAAGATATTTCCCCTGTCTAGATGTCCCTTTTTATTTCGGCTGTGTGGGCGGTTGCTAGCACAACCTTGGGGTTTATCTTGTTCGGGACTGTTCAGTAAGGAATGGTTCCGGCCTTGTGTTGTAGGGGGTCGGGAGTGATCCTCGGTACGGTGATCTAGGCCCCGTACTGTGACGGGCGGTATCCCAGTAGCCTGCCATTGTTGGAAATACATTTTCCCTACGAGACCCTACGGTTTTGATTTGTATTACCCACTTTTGTGGCTAGTAGCTAGAATTTAATGAATGTAACAATTTCGGGTATTTTCTATTTACTTGAAAACCCTAGACACTATTATAATATCACTGGATTTCCTATGAAGTTTTTTGGTTAGCGTAAGGTAAAAACTTGCCCGTATTTATTTGTGGGGAGTCCTACGTGATACCTTTATTTTCAAATGTTTTTCAAAGTTAAACAACTTTAAACCGTTTACTCATACCAGACCCATGTCTGGCCCGGAGTTTATATTTTGTTTTTCATAAACTCTTGGGTACTCAAATTTTTATGAGTAGCCAAGTGATAGGTTTTGGACTTTGATTTCTGGAGAAGCTTGGAGCAGGACTTTCCAGACGTATGTAGCTATCTATCTAGTTCCGCTGTGTTAGTTGATGTGCACTGTATCTCTGATGTATATAGTGGTCGATGTATGTATAACTATCATGTGTATTGATATTCTATAACTCAGATATGTGTAAAACTATGTAATAGTTATATGATATATTATATTTTGTTCCATTCCACTGTGAGATTCGGATGTAGTTGTTCTTTCTTTTCTATTCTTTTCTATTTCTATCCCTTTCTTTCTTAATGATGATACGTCTTTCTGGTAGTAGAAGGGCGGGTCGTCACATCTTACGTGATACCTTTATTTTCAAATGGTTTTTAAAGTTAAACAACTTTTACCCGTTTACTCACACCAGACCCATGTCTGACCTGGGAATTTATATTTTGTTTTTCATAAACTCTTGGGTACTCAAATTTTTATGAGTAGCCAAGTGATAGGTTTTGGGATTGTTGAGTTCTGGAGGAGCTTGGATCAGAAGCCCAGACGTATGTATCTATCTATCTAGTTTTGCTATGCACTTGATGTATGTTGTATTTTGGATGTATGCATCGACAGATACGTATATGACTGTCTTGTTGTATAATGTTGTGTAACTCTGATATATGTAAAAACTATGTAATAGTTATGTGATGTATTATATTTTGTTTCGTTCCGCTATGAGATTCTGATGTTGTTATTCTTTCTTTCTATCTTTTCTATTTCTACCTCATTCTTTTCTTATTGATGATACGTCTTTCTGGGGTTAGAAAGGCAGGTCGTCACAATCTCCCTATCTTGGCAAACTATCCTAGCCTCCTTCTTACCCAACCAATCCATACCCAAGACGCTTCCAAAATTTACGAAATCAAAAACATACAAACTGCATGCAAACTTATGACCTAACAATTCTAGTTATAACTGGTCACATCTCATCCCTAGAGTTGTATACCCTCTATTGGATTCACAATCCTTAAGGAAGTAACAAGGTATGTCGGTTGTAAGCATAACCAATCAACCAAACACTGAGATATAAGTGAATGTGATGCACCAGTATCAAATAGTATCCTAATTGGTATACTCTAAATCAAAAGCATACCTTCCATCACAGTCTTCCCCTTTTCAGCTGCAGCTAATTTAGCAAATGATGATCCCATAGAAAAAACCATTCATCTATCCACCTTAACTGGTTCTAGACACTGGTTCTTATAGTTCCCAACTTGGTCACAGTTGAAGCACTTCATGTTCTTCTTATCTGCAGCCTTCTTCCCCTTGCCTGACCGGCACTCATGCGCATAATAACCCCTCTGGTCATACTTGAAGCAAAAACAAATTAGCATTTGCCTTCTTTGTAGCCTCTCCCTTCCGGGCTCTGTAACATTCCCGAATTTTAGCCAAGTTTAATTTGATAATTTAATTTAATTTTGGGATTAAATTGTGAAATTATTTGTGAATTAATTAGAAAAATTTCCAGAATAAATAAAAATTTAAATTATAAATAGAACTTTAATTTGAAATTTAAGGATAAGTATTTTATAAATAAAAATTGGATTTAAAAATAAATGTATTGGAAATAAAATAGAATTTAAAGCTTTAAGATTTATGAAAGTTTGTTTTCTAAATTTTAATATATATTAATATTTGGAAGATGTGATTTGAGAATTAATGTAATAATTTTTAAGAGATTATTTTTAAGTTAAATTATTTTACAAATATATATTAAACTAAATTAAGATTGTAATATGAAAAACAATTGAGATAAATTTAATTTGTGCAAATGTAAAAATATATAGGAAGATAAAACATAAACATTTAAAAATAAAAGCATATGTTGAGATATGAAAATATAAATGCATAAAGGGTTAAAACAAAATTTATAAAATAATTTAAATTAAGGATATAAACACAAAATGTCACATATGAACATTTGTAAAGAGGAGATGGTAGAAATAAATAAGTGTTAAGTAAGAATTTACATGTGAAAACAAGTGGCATTAATTTTGTTTAAATTGAATTAAACTTTATATTGAAAATAAAAACTAAATTACATTTCCTTTCTCATATCTTTAACATCAGATCTGAAATAAGAAAAGAAAAAAAATCAAAATCAATATCAAAACAAAATCATCTCAACTTGAAACAAATCAGGTTATAAATTCAATATCAAAAACCTGACCAAGAAAGGAAAAAAGAAATCATCTCGAAATTTTCAAAAAACTGGAAAAATATCAAAGCAAAGATACAAACCTGAAAACAAATACCTTCAGTTCATTCTTGATCAAAGATCAAAGCCAGGCTTCAAAATAAAAACAGCAAAAGATCAAAGAATCAAGCAATTCAGCCTGTAAGCAAAGCAAAACAGGATCAAACATCAAGTACAAGTTCAAACCATCCAGACCTGAAAACAGAAATTTAAGACTAGAACAAAAGCAAAGAAACAGATCGAAAAGAAAAGTTAAAGCAGTTAAACATCAAGAACAACCCAGGATTTTCAGAAGCAGGATTTTCAAAACTCAGGGAAACTTCAAGCTTCTCTGTTCTTTTGACTCGGGTGAGTAAACTCATTCTTAAACCTAAGATCTGCTTGAATATCTGGTTTGCATGTGATCATATTGAAAGTTATGTCCTGATATGGTTATGTGTTATGCTTGTGTGTATATATTTATTGTGTGAATGTATCTGGAATCAAGAAAGAATGCTTCTGTAAAAAATTACAGGGTCTAATTAAGTTCAAAATTCAATCTCATCTTCCTCAATCCTTTCTAGCTTGTGATGTTAAGACAAAACTTGTTTAAAATCTCCACAACTTAATTTTAAAAATATATTTCCAAAGAAAATATATGATGGGTTTATCTGGAAAAAGAAATACAGTATAAAATCGAATTTTACTCAATTTTCAATCTGCATGAATTCAAGATTCATTTACACCATCCAAATTCATTTTGAAAATAATGTTTTTTAAAACAAAAATCAGGTTTTTAGTTGCGATTTGAGGTTGTATGGGTTGGATGAACGGAGAATGGGTTTTCGCGAATTTCTAGCGGTCAGAGAATTTCTAGATCTCGAGGTTTGGGCCGCATCTTGTTGGAAGGTCTGAGATCACTAGAAAAATGGGTGATGATTTTTTAATTCATTAGGGTTGGTGATTTGGATCGATTTAGGGTTTAAGTACTATATGTTGGTAATGGTATTCGCGAGGCATTATTGTCGTCGTCACAGTGATTCAGACGATCGCACCGGGGGAGGGGATGAATTCGTGGATGGTCGGAGCATCATCGGCCAGAATGGCGTGGCTTCCGATGTCTTGTCGCGGCGGAGCGAAGTGAATTAAGGCGGTCAATTGGGTTTATGGAAGAAATATTGGCTTCAAAATTTGCTCGATCTGGATTAAGGGACGATTTCATGCTTTTGGTTGTTCAAATCGTTTCTGGTGATCATCGATGATGTTTGGATGACTGCGGCGTCGATCGAAGATGCTTGTGGGGTTTGTGCACGTGCTCATGCAGGCGTACGTATCTGTGTCTTCGAATATTTTGGGGAAGAAGATAGGAAACTCGGAGTGAAGCACGTGAAAATGATGGGTTTTCTGGAAGTAGGTGGGAACGTGGTTTTGCCCGGGGTCAAGCTCGGGTAAAACAAGCATTTGCTCGGGGTTGTTGATGTAATACAAAACAGTTTCAAACTTTGAAGAAAAATCAAATTATTGAAAACAAATTTTGTTAAAACAAATTTCTTTTAAATATTAGATGTTATTTAAGTTTTAAAATTGGTTAAGAAGGTTTTTAAATAGATTTTTTTTAGTTAACCAAGTTTTAAAACGTTTTAAAATACACATAACCTTTATTTTTAAAGTTTATTTTTAAACATAATAATATTAAAGAAGTAAATAAATATTACAAATGTTTTGATTGTTAAATTAACTTTTAAAGTCTAAGTTAATTTACTTGTTAAAGAAAATTAATTACTTAAAGTAAATTTCCTAATGAAAATAATTAAGGTAAATTAATGATTCAAAGATTGATTAATCAAGTGTTTAAAGGTTAATTAATTAAGGATAATTAATTAAGGTAATTAATTTAAGAAGTAATTAATTAATTAAAGGTTAGTTAATTAATAAAAGTAATTAATTAATGGTTAAAGTTAATTAAGTAATTAGGGGTAATTACTCATTATAATTAATTAAGGATAATTAATATAGGGTAATTAAATAATTAAGATTAATTCTTTAATAATTAAAGGTCGATTAATTCATTAATTAAGGTTAATTAATAAATAATTAAAGGATAATTAATTAACATAAATTGTGATTAACTAATATTAATTAACCAGGATTAGTGGTCAATCTGATTTGAATTAATCAGATGATCAATTAACCTTACTTATGGATGACTATATTCTATTGAATGTTGTGCATTGTTTGATATCTCTGTTGTATGATGCTTTGTGATTTGAATTATTTTAATTCAAGCTATGATGAATGCAATTTATTTTATCTGTGATAAATGTATATTATTTATCTATGTATCTGTGAATGAAAGATAAGCGTTATAGAATATACCGCTTATCGATATTGATATGCTTGAATCTATGATGATTAAAAATGTTGCACTATTGTGTGAAACCCCTGGACTACACCATACACACACAAATATGGATTGCACCAGGAAATTGGTTAAGTCATAGATTTTTGAAATAGTTTTAAAATTGAATTTTGAATCAAAATAGTTTTGGAAATACAATTTGGATAAATATGAAGGGCTTTTGAAAAGGAGTTTTAAAGGATGAAAGTTATTTTGAATAACTTGATAAAGTTTTGAAATTTAAATAGCTTGATTTAAATTTGAATTCAAGATTTGAAATTGAATTTCATGTTTGGAAATTATGGTTTGAAAGATTATACGAGTTATAATTGTGTTTATATGGTCTTTAACCATTTTAAAATTATTGTTTTGGGAATTTGAATTTAACCCAAGGGCTTTAACTTGTATAAATGAAATCGGATTCTTCCGAAACAAAAACTATTTGTTTTCAAATAATAAAAGCTTTCATATAAGGAAAGAATTTCCAGTTCATGTTAAAAGGATTTGAAGTTTGAAATGAAAATGGTTTTCTAAGTTATGAATGAATCTTTGGAAACGATTTTGAAAGCTATGAATAAATCTTTGATTTAAAGATTGGATGAGTTAATCTGATTTGAAGGAGAATTTTTTTTTTAAATCTGTGAAGGAATCTTTGTGAAAGATGGGTGAACTTTGTGAAGTAAATCTTTTTGTTTAAGATTTGGAAATGGTAATTTGTTTAAACCATTTGAAGGAAAATTTTGGATTTTAAAGTTGTGACTTAACTGAAATCCCAATATCCATATGTTTTTTAAATATTGCGCTCATTGTTCGGTTTAGCCGGGAGAGAACCTTGTGTTATATAACCCATTCCGAATAATGATACGACGATATGGATAACATTTGAAGACCGGTGGTGAAGACTAGGTGTTTTCGAGAACGAAAGGATTATCCGTCGAATGACTCTGCACGGAGTAGCTACGGTATAGAGATCTCCATATGTGATGGGGATTCCGATCGGGATTGTGAATATCTGAATTGCAAGGGCTTCTTTGGAAGTGCCTTCGGCTCTGTTCGAACCCAGAACAGACTTGTATGGATGTGTATCTGACGTTACACTTTGAGATGTAAAGCTAGCTTCTATCAAATACATTTCTATTTGGTGGCAGAGATTTATTCTCTTAGCTTAACACCCTTCTCTGAGACGTACGAGCTCAGAGGTTATGTAGTTGATGGTTACTAATATACATTCCCAATTTGGCATATGAAGTGCTGCTGATCATTTGTTGATCGAAGTATTGCTTTGTGGACGAGATTGCATCAGGACCTCATACCCCGGAAATGGTCGAAACAGGAAAGATGCAGCAAGGTTGCAGGGATCGCGCCCCTAGGGTATGTCCATTTCTTCTGGAAAAGGGTGGTATCATGATATGGAGCCCATATACTTAACTCATGTGAACACTGTAAATTTATTACTGTGTGATGTTGCTTTATGGTTGAAGATCCTCAGATAGAAGGTCGCAAACGACCGAGGATGGCATATCTTTGGTGTTACTCTCGGAAAGGGAGTAAACCGACCTTGTGTTGGCAGTGATCCGGGTAGGTTCTTAGAGAGTCCCTCTAGAGGCGTACCCATGTGGCAATGGGAAGTTCCTTGGCCTGACCATTTGTTGGAAATCCAATTACCAATACGCGTCCTGTAGGTTTTAGTTGTATAACCTGCCATTTAACATGGTAGCTATAGTAGGCATACGATAATGGTACGTATGCTGGCTAAGATTAATATTATATTTTCAAAAAAATTTCCACTCTGCACTAATAATAATATCAAAATGGTTTTCGTGTATTAAGCATGTTTGACTATCATAAGGAGAAATCTCCCCCAAGTGTGCTATTGCATAGTGTGTGTGCCGGGAGGCCTCATGGTAGTTTCATTTTCCAAAAAGCATTGAGGATTTCAATGTTTTAAATTCTTTTGTTGTTTGTTTTAAAGATAAACTGTTTTTATTTGCTCATACTAGTCTCATGACTGACCCGGAATTTATTGTTCTCTTCCTAAACTCTGGGTGCCCACAATTTTCCACACGGGCAGTCTAGAGTTGGGTTTTTTAGATAATCAATTAATAGGTGTAGATTCAATAGCTTTCGAAGTCTTTTGTCTGGTAGCATATGGAGATCTTCTTCTGTCTTTAGATCTTCGAAGTAATGGTTTGGCAATCGCCTTCTGGATCGTATTTGCTTTTCAGCTGGATGGTGGTTCGAGCTTGAAGTTTTGGAGCATTGGCTTTGGAGTTTTGGATTGGAGTTGCAATATTGGATTCTCTTGAAGGCTTTGCTCATGTTGATATACTTCCGTTGTGGTGTTGTGTTGTATATAATTTCTGATGGTGTTGGGTTGTTGTATCATGATGTATCCGTCATTGTATCCATATTGTATATCAATGTTATTATCTTTTGTTTTCAGTGTGTTGTTTATCATCTGATGTTGTTGCAAGCTCCGGCGATACAGATTCGATGTCGTTTGTCGGGCATCGAGTTTGGGTCGTCATAGGCTCCCTTTTTCTTAAAGAACTTTCTCTTCTTCCCTTGAGAACCCTGGATTTCAACTAACTTCTCTCTAGCACTAATAGCAAGTATCTCCTCACGGCGAATTGTCATCTCCACCACTACATTACTAGGATCACGAAAATGTGGCAGGGTTGCCCTAGTAATCTCGGGCCTCGGTCCTCTAATGAACTTCTCATTTCTCCTGATAATGGTATTTATGGTAGCATATCCATAACGGGAAAACTAGTCAAACTTAATGGCATATTCAATAACCGACATATCTCCCTGCACCAGATCAGTAATGCCGACTTGGAAACTTCAGATAAAAACCTCTGTTCAAATCTCCTTCTAAAATCTGCTCAAGTCAATTCCTCCTCCGGAACTCCTACGGTAACCGTATTCCACCAATGAATGCTGACCCTTGGAACTGCCTAGAGGCCAGCCTCCTCTTCTGCTCATCATCCAAGCCCAAATTAGCAAAAATTCTCTCATAATGCAACAACCAATTTTTCACTTCTACAACATCCTTTATTCCTAAAAATGGCTTCCCGCAAAGATTGGTGTAATCTCTGCTCAGCTTAGCATAATTATTCCCAACTGGAGCCACATGATTAGCTCCTCCTGCATTTCTAGCAACACCAGCTGCAACTCCTGCTTGCACCAGATTAACGAAGAACCGATACATTGTCCTTATATCTACTGGCGGATTTCCAGCACCCATACTGGCATTTGCATTTTGGTTAGCATTAGCCTGTCGACTAGGGTTCCTCCTAGTGGGTCAAGCATTTTCGTTAGTTGTGGGGCTTCCTCCACGGAGATTTCCTCTTCCATTTCCTTCCTCCATATCTTCTTTCTCGTAAATCTTTATACGAGCCTTAGTAAGATACAGAAGAAATGTCCAAGAGAGATGGGAATATGTACTTATATATATATATATCAAATACAACTACGTTACTACAGTATTATCCCAAACCCCGATCTTATTCTTTGATTCATTGGATTATTTTTTGAAAAATCTTTTAGGTTTGACTTTCTTTTTAGTTTTCATGATAACGGCTATGGATACTATAGTCATGCATAGTAATCCTCGACGACCAAATATGGTAATGTTAGATTCATTAATATAACATAAACACATGGATATGGAAAAAATTTAAAATCAACATAAACACATGGATATTGAAATAAAACATGTTATAATCCAATCATATCATTATCCAAATCATCATTAAAATGGATTTAATCTTAAACCCAAAAACAAATGATCATAAAAACAAAAAAGAGATGATATAGATATTTTTCACCTTGATTAGGATAAGGACTTTGAATCTCTTTGAGATTAATTCACCTAGCTTGAACTCTTAGCTTGGATTTAATTTCACCTTTTTCTCCTAAGCAATGGCCGACTCCTCTTTCTTTTGCTTACGTTTTGTATTTTTAGAAAAATGATCGTGACGTTATAAGGAACGAGAGTATAAGGGTAATGGAAATATAGTGTGGCAATTACCCTAATACCCTTGCATTAATAAGTGAACATTTATAATCATCTGTAGCCCATTTATATAATGAAGCACGACCTCTAAGTATTTATTCAAATCTCAATTCCCTTATCACCTTAAGATTTACATTATTCTATTTAATTTATCTAATTAAATCTTCTGAATAATGTAATAAAAAATTAGGGGTGTTATATTAAAATTAAATATTAAACCGGTTTCTAATTAAATTGAAGCTGAATATATTTCCAAATTACAAAACTAATTAATTTATGTTCCAATTAACATACTAAATTACATTTTAACCAAAATGTAATTTTCTTCTTCTTTTTATAAAATTATATTTATATTCATACTGAAAACGTTCATTTTATTTTAACTCACAACTTATGTTTCTTACGTTAACTTATTAAGTACAATTTATTCCTTTTTATTTTAATTAAAATATTCCAATAAATTAATTTCAATATTAAATTTCTTTTCATACTAATTCGAACATATTTATCCTATTTATTGCATACAACACAAGTTATACATAACTTCCAATTATGCATTTATCTTATAATTTAAAATCAAACTTATCTGAAAATACAATTTAAATAAGTAAACCTATGTTTTAATTTTATTAAACATCCATTCAATTCTTTATTTAAATTCAACATTCGTTATTATTATTCCTGTTATTAATTTCATACAACCAATATAATTAATTTTAAATATAAGTTACAACTTCTATCTCATTGTGCTCTATTCTCATTTAAGAATTCAATTTAAGTTCATGACTCGCATTTTAATATATTTTTCATTTATAAAAATCATAAATTTTTATTTCTGACCGTTTTTATTCAATATTTATATTAAATTTAATATTTTCAAATGGTTAAAAACATGTGTCGTTGTAGGATCGATTTCACCCTAGAGGGGGGGGGGGGGTGAATAGGGTGATGGTATTAATTATAAAAATTAATTGCGAAAGCTTATAAAATGATTTCAACATAGAACACAGAATAACAGTAGCACAGAAAAAATAGCAGAATAATAAAATGCAGAAATAGAACGACACAGAATTTACCCAGCTTCGGTAAAACCCTGCCTACGTGCTGCCCCCAAGGTTTCTACTAGAAATTAGATAGTCAGACGCTTACACACGTAAACTCGCGATACCCGCTATCGACTAAACCTAACTCTACGCTCAAAACCTTGCCACGATTCAGCCACTGAGTTGCGAATTCTCAAACTACGCCACATAGTTTGTCCCCTAGTCACACGACTAGAAATTTAAACGGTTTAAAAATGAAAATACAATTAAAAACAATTTAAAATTAAAATAACCCTAATTTTAAACACAAAGCCCTTTTTATTCTTTAACAAGGCCGGCCCCTTTTCTTTCTTTCTCACTTATACTTCCGGCCTGTTTTCTTTTTCTTGAGAATGGCGGCCGTTCCTCTTTGCAACTAAATTAGGGATTCGTTTTCTCTGCTCTTGAAATTAGGGCTTTTCAAAGTGCCGACTTTAAATTGATCGAATGAGTAATTATTCGCATGTAGCCTTGATCGATCGTTTTCCTTGTTGCTTACTTCGGCTGCTTCGTTGATCGAGTTCTTTCCTTGCTTCGGTATGTAATTTATGCTTTTGTACTTTAGTGTTTTCGTACTTGGACTCGATGATTATTGCCGATGATGATTATTGCAATTTATAGGAGTCGAACTCCTAAATTTTCATTCGTCTGATTTTTTTCAATACTATGCATTCGGCCAATCGATATTGTTTTGATGCTGATGATTTCTTTGACTTATTCAAATTCGTATAAATTCATGTTACTTGGTTGAAACTATTTTGAATTGATATCCTGGTCATCACGGTGTTGATTTTTGCTTTGACTTCGCCCATTTTGATTTTGTGAATTTCTAATAGCTCTGTTTGTAACTTGATTTCGTGATCACCACTGTGTTGAATTCTTTTGACGATGTTGATTTTGTTGACTTCAGTTATACCATTCATATTCTTACTGTCAGCTATGTTCATTATTGTAGTAGATGTGTGCTTGTGCATATGTTGTTGATCCATGTTGTACGGTCAGTGGTGCACTTGGTTGCTCTAACCTGATGGTTGATGCATTTGGCTTTGTAACTGGCTTGAGACTTCACGTGCTTGGTTTGGTGAATTCACTTGATACTGTCACATGCTACTTGGTCACTGTTACATGAACTGGTCTTCACTGTGGCCTTCGACTTTACATTTTCTGGACGTGAATTTGTAGTCTGCATTGATCTTTTCCACTGTGTATTTGCTGACTTGAGTCTTGTTGCGTTGGCTAGTTTGGTTCACCTGTTTGTTATTTGAATTTGAGACTGTGTTGTTGTTTGCCGAGGTTGTTGTGCACTGACTTTGAGCTTCTGGCCTTGATGTCATGGTGTACATGTAAGTTGCTGTCATGTTCGCTGTGTCACTTACTTGGTGCATTTGTGCATTCATGTGTATTGGGTATTGTTTTTAGTTTTCCTTGATCATATTGACTAAGTCGTACTGTCCGCCTGACCTTTTTCATATTGCTGGTTCATTGTAGTAGTTGGTAGAATTGGCTTGTGGTCTTGGTTTGGTGCAGTTGCTATGCCTTTGTGCATTTCACCGTGTTCATGCACTTGAACTACTCTCTGGCCCGGCTCGTGCACATATGATTCTTTGAGCTGGCTTTATTGTTATTTGTTTCTATGACTTGAATGCGGCACAATTGTATTATGATTTTTACATTGAGTTGAATTCAGCTTAAACGCTCGGGTTTGACCTTGTGCTCGTGTCGAGATTTTATTTATATTGCACCTGAGTTGAACCCGTCCTTTTATTTTGGGTTTGACCTTGTGCTCACCTGTCCATGTAACATTACCAAGTGTATATCGGTGTGCACGACCTTGTGGCATGTACAGTGATACACTGTGCATGTCACATTCTCCGTGTGTGATGAATTCAAATGTAAATGATGACGAACAACCTAAATAACTGAGGCAAATAATATTTTCAAAATCCATGTTTTATTTTATATTGCAAAAATATTTCTTTTTCAATTTTACTGCGTTAGTGAATATTTTTACAGATTGCTCAGATGCTGCATCCTAACTGGAACGAAGTTGAAGATAAAATACGAATTGAGTGAATGAGTGATGTGTAGTGGGGTTAAATGTAAATATGAAATTGTGATGTATTTGTAATCAAAATTGTATATGTATAGTGAGAGCTTGAATTTGTACTATTCAAAATTATAATAAATACTTGTTTGAATAAAATTTCTGTTTGAATTCAAATTCCGTGTTATTTAATTTTATTTAGCAAATATTTATTTAATCTATGAAAAATAAAATAGTACATTAACAAATACATTTAAACGAATATATATATGTTTATTATCATCAAAAAAAACTCATATAAGCACATATTCAACAGTCGTTACAGAATTCCTAGATATGTTTGTAGTCCTTGGTCTAATGTTGTCCCTAACACAACAAGATCCTCACTATATTCAATCATATTGAAAACATGATCTCGTAGTATAGCTCAGTTGCTCATTTCGAATTGAAACATTTTCATCAAGGTTATGTATGAACAAATGGTTAATCATACAAGTTGTACATGATCAAATATGAATCAAATGCCATACTCTTTCATTGTTCTAGGGTTCCAAACCCATAACAGAAAATATATTGTCTTGGGAAATTAACACTTAAGTGACCAAGTTGCACTTGTTTTTAATGGTTATATAACTTTGGCTCTTGCGTAGGCCTTGAAGCGACAATATGCCAAAAGATTTATCAGTAAACATATTTTACATTTCTTCACTAATCTTTACTTCAGTTCATTTACGATATTTCAATTGATAAACAATTTTATTAATTACTACAAGGGTGAAAATTTGATTTAGTAGATTATTTTTATATCACATATATTCTTATACTTATTAGATGGCCCATTATATTTATTTACTAAGGCTCCCACTAAATTCTGCATCTATTGAAAACCTTAAACAATGTGAATACAAAAGCATGTAGGGAATTTGCTAAAGTATAGTACCAAACACAAGTTCAATTCTTACAGATTATTCAGTTGAAATCCAATTTCTAGTCAGTAATAAGCTCACATAGTAACGACACATTGTATATATATTCTTGGTCATCACTGTATCACTTAGATAAATAGAGTTGGGATTCAGGTCAAAAGCTCTACTAATATTTGTAGTTAGTTTCATAGACCACTTTGAAGTTCTTGGTGTAATTCGATAATATGTATCAATTAACAAGTTTACCCTGGCTAGAAATTTTGACTATAATGTGACTGCCAATTATGGTGATACTGATCTTTTATAATAAAGGCAACGAGTCCTCTCTTAGGTGATGTTTCACTTTAAGTAGTTTAACACATACCCAATTATGGTTGCAACAAGCTCACTGTGCTAAGTATTTAACCATAATCAAAGCATACCCTAGCTACTTAAGATCAATGGTGCCCTCAAATCTTAAGATTATTGTAAATCATTGCCTTGAGATCTTTTAATTTGACTTTGTAATATTAACCTATAAAAAACTCTAGTCTGTGAATTTTCCAAACAAGCACAAATACAAAACTTTCGTCGATTCATTTAGAGAATTCACAAATACAGCTATATGACTCAGAGTTGTGAACTCAGTCAGCTATCAATATTGAACAATTCAAAAATTAACGTTCACATATCATTTTTCCTAGGGGTGTGACTATTTGACCAAATCCACCGCTTATAGATCTTTTAGGTAAAATTATATGATACACTACTTAAGTGATATCAATAGTTATAATAACTTGCACATGTTCTCTCTCTATGTCACTTTAGGATGTATGGAATTTCGTATTAGTCATAGCTCCAATATTATCCATATTCAACTTGATTAGTCCATAAACCAAATCCTTGGTCAGTAATAACATTTATTGTCAACCGTACTACTCTGGACAAAAAAATTTAACATTGAGTTGAATATAATTGATCTTGATATTAATCTCACACAACCGAGGAGATGACTTCTCTATCGAATAGTGTTTCACTTTCAACTCAGACCTAAATATAGTCGCTCAATGGATCGCCATGCCATGATTTAGTTATAATCAAAGTGGAGTATTCACATTGAAGTTTCATGGTATTCTCAAGTCGAGGGAATTGTATAACATATTCACATCAAGATTTTCTATTTGACTTAGTTGTTGTCAACCAACAGGAAACTCTCGGACGAGACATTTCATAGTTATTAAATAACTATGAGTACGTAACCCCTTGGTACCCCCATCAACCTTGAGTAATATACCACCCAACATTTGGAGCACCACTACATACTCTGATCTCAATGGATGAATCGATATCTTTTCTCGAAACATTTTGACCAGGAATTTTCAAAATTTCATTTTATTTGTGATTAATTACTCATAATTATAACTACTTGTAACTACAATTATATAACATTTTATTGAAGTATTTTCTTATCGTATACTTTAAATTAATAACTTGACTAATTATATCCCAATGTAAAAAAGTATATGAAGGTAAAAAACTTCATTACTACGAACAAGATTGACTATAGAATTAGGTATATGTAACAAATTACATAATTGCCTCTAGGACATACCACTAACACTTTCACTCATATGAAACCCTTTTATATTTAAAGGTGATGTATTTGGGAACCTTTCAATGTGGCTCTGCCATATATACTATTCTTTTGTTTATAAAATAATCGAAATTTAGTTAACTTAAAATTAAATGAACTAAAGTTTCGAAATGATTGGAATTGGGTAACTTTATTGAAGTATGAGTTAACATATACCACTTCGAAGCTAATGACAAGTTAAGTAGAATGATGATGTCTTTAAAATCTAAGAAGAAGTGCATAAAGTGAATCATATTCAAGGTGAAGAGTGCTTATAATGGGCTGGAGGGTTCAAGAGTGAGTTTTGACATAGATGAATGTGTTGGAAGGAAAAACAAAAAAGACCAAATAAGACTTGAAAAGAGATAGAATCGATTACATGGATCACTATCATTTGGATATATCTTGTCCAAAGATGTATCTGATATGTCTAGTCTAGAGATATATGTTTCTATGACTCTTTAGTCTATTTGGTCCAGAAATATACCTTATCCATGATTAAGGATTGTCTACCATTTTCATGTTGGAGTTATACGTATATAATATGAAATGTAGAAACCTATCGAGTTCTATTACCTAAAATGAACTATGAATGTATAAGGATGTTATAGTACTATATATATATACATATATTTTAAAAAAATTAAACGCCTTTGGTTGGATTATTTACTTACTATTAAGTGGTTTGGTGCTTGTGAGGAGAATAACCCATTCTGTTCTTTAGCGGTATAGTATCAAATGTACAGTGATATGTAAGGCATAATACTAGCGTTCCTCATACCAAAATTATCGCTGGCTTTTAGTTTATCTTTTTCTATAAACTCTCAAGTACTCATTTTGAGTAGGTTGAGAGTAGAGGATTAGGCTTGATGTTTTAGAGCCGCATGGTGATGAGTACGAGGCTATGGATATATCTACTGTTTATTATTTATGTTGCATTAATGGATGTATATGTATAAGCGTTGTGAGGCTAGGTTTTTATAACTATCCATGGCTAAGAGTAGTTCTTTTGAGGTTGATGTTGCAACTTTGAGAAAATTATCTTGTAATGGGAATATGTATTATATGCTTTTGCTATGTTATATTTTATTTCAACTATCTGATGTGAGCATAGTTTTTGTTGTTCAGTTTTTTATCATATTACCTTTACCTCCAACGATCTTGCATTCAATGCTTAAGTATCAACATAAGAGTATTAGTGGATGGTGCTTGGTCTTAATCTTGGATATTACAATAGAGGGTTATTAAAACACTAATCAAATTTGGGTGAAAAATATTAGACAATAATTAAGATCAACCTAAAGTATTTATCAAATACCAAGGGTTTGTGTCTAATATATGAAAAAAGAAAGTTCCTAACAAAGGGGTACTCTGATTAAACTTTTAAAGTGATGGCGATGATAGTAAATCAGTCTTAGGATTCATATTTTCCTTTAATGGAGGAGTTGAAAGTTGGAAAAATTCCAAGTAATAAGTTGTTAAAGATTCAACCATGAAGGTCAAGTACATTGCCTTAAACAACGTCATAAAAGAAGAAGTGCGTATGCACAAATTCATTAAAGAGTTAGGAGTGATCCCAAAAATTAAAGGTCCAACATTGATGTATTGTGGCAGTAATGCGACAATATAGATTGCCATGAAATAATGAGCCCGCAATATGTCGAGACATATTCTTCGTAAATTCAACGTGATAAAATAATTTAGCAATGATGGAGAGATGATGATTAGATACTAACGCTAATATCGTAGATCCATTCACCAAGGCCCTTTCTTAGCCTAAGCTAGGTAGAGTGATGAGGCTATTGGCATGAGACTTCATTATTGGCCCCAAGTGCTAGTGGGAGATTTATAGAGTTAAGAGTGTACCTTATGCACAACTATGTAATTTATTATATTACTTAACTATTATATGTCAATCTTATTCAGAGTAAAGTATACTTTTGGCTTTGCTTTCTATTGTATGAATTGTTATATAACTAATGATCTGAATACATTAAATACATACAAGTAGAAAATCCTTAGGAAAAGTATTTAATCAATTAAAGTTGCAATATATTCGTAGCCATAAGTTCTGAATTGAATATTTAAAATAACCATCTTTAAACTGTACTTGGTCAACATATATTGAGAAAATGATATTGATATATCCATTGAGATTAGTGTATGTGATTCCCTCCATAAGATGCACAATGAATTACTCATGATTGTTGGGAACACCAAAAGATTATGTACTTGTGGTTATTCATAACAATCACAGAATTAACCAACGAGAGTCTTCTATTTTAAAACAACTAAGTCAAAATAGAAGATCTCATGTAACAATGTGAAGTAGTCTTCAGACTTTGAGTACTATTGATCTTAAGTATCTAGATTGTACTTTGATTTTGGTCAATTGTATGATATCATGATCATGTTACCACCATAGTTGGGTACACGTTGAACTAGTTTATGTGAAACACTACTCGAGAGATGATTCGCCTCCTTCATTGCGAAAGGTAAGTATCACCATAATTTATAGTCAATTTGAAGTCAAAATCTTTAACCGGAGTAAGTCGATCAATCGTTAAACGTTGTTGCCTTGAACAAAAGGCTTTGTAGTAACACTATGCAATTAACTATATATATTATTGTAGTTTCCAACCATTAACCAAATTTAAGACATTTAAGTAATATAGCAATGATGAAAAGGAAACATAGAAAAATATTGTTACTTAGGGTGTAGCTTAATTAAGATTAGAAATTCGTATTTTGCCAAAATAATCTGTAGTATATGAACTTGTTTCTGATACTGTACTTCAACAAGGTCCTTAAAGACTTAAATTTTTGTATTGTTCAAATAACGAAGATCGAGTTTACACTTGAGAGTCAATACAACAGTATTGCAGCAATTTATTGAATCCAACTTGTTTAAATTAATTTATAAATGTTACGAACTAATAATGAAAATTTGTGTACATGCTGTACTAATTTTTATATCATTTTATTTAGGGCCTTAAAATTAATTAAAATAATGTTTGTACACACACACATATATATATATTATATAAATTTAGTTAAATATATGACTAAAAATAAATATCTATCTAATTAATATATGATAATATGTAAGCCCAACATTGTGAAATAGGCTACCAAGAGGGTGGCCAAAACACTAAGGGTAGGGGTTTGAATATTTCTCTTTGACTAAGTTGTGATCTAAACTAAAACGAGGAGCAAACAGAGAAGATATTTGTGATAAATTCTTTTGAGCACGGGCTTTTATCGGTAAAAAGGAAGAATGCTTGGTATAAATAACTCACTTCTTGGTCTTCGACCCCCTCAGTCACTACGAGCCCGATCAGTGCAATGGGATGTGTCTATTTATCTATCTCTTGACTCGAAATGGGAGCAGGTTTGAAAAAGGATCTTAGAGTGTCTAGGGTTGGGCCAGGAGGTCTCTTAACGCCTTCTTTTTTCTTCCCATCGGAGTTATTCTTAATTTCCTGGCGGGGATATTGGCAGGAATTAATTGAAACTTTAGCCATCAGCATATTATTTTAGCTCGGTGGAAACTAAATTTTTTATTCTTCAATTTCATAGTTAATCTTATTTAGTGGCTATAAATTCCATCTCCTTTTCTCATTCTAGAACACATAATAACACTTAAACTCGATCAATAGCTTTTTGGAGCCTATAGCTAGTATTTGCACACTAAACTAAGAGGAAGAAGAAAAATACTTCAAAAGAAGAGCCTTATAGTACGACGTGCTAACAACTGGTTGGATCTAAAGGTAAACCTTTAATTTAAATTACATATTTATTTATATGCATATTCATTTTCTTTCAACCTTCACATAAAATTCAAACTATATATATGTATATCCGTGTGTGTGTTCATGTGTGTGCACATATGTGTGTTTATGTATATGTATGTGTGCGTGCGTGCGTATGTGTACTTATGTAAATTTATAAATATATAAAATGAAATCTTTTTTATAGATGGCCAATGTAAATATATTAACATCAAACGATATATATTTACATACTATAGCATTTTATATATAGATATATATTTATTAACAAGGTTCAATACGAAATTAAGTTTTTCCTTTTTCTATGTGACAATAAAAAAATATTTTTTTTCTTTAAACCTACATACACATGCAAATACATGCATACATACATACATACGTATATATTTATAAAATTTAGAGTGATAAGTTTTTAAATTTCAAATTTAAAATTAAATATACATATTTGTTGCACAATTAAATATATTATTTGATATTCAAAACCAAAAATCATTTTTTACATGGCCAACCTCAATATTTAATATATGTATATATCGAATTTAATGTATGAATTATTATGTATATTTGTGTAATTATATCTATTTATATACATACATGTGTGTGTATTGTATTCATAAAATAATATAAGATATATATTCTTTAAAAGTTGTGACTTTTTTATGTCAATAACTAAATGAATTTTTAATGTATAGGTCAGATCGAAAATTGTAAACACACACACACACATATATTCATTTATAGTTATGACGATCATAAATCCCAACGATCACATATCCACATTATATTATTTGCTTCATGAAGTTTTTATATTAGAGTATTGTAACAACCTGGCGTTGAGATGCAATTACTTGCAATTTTATAATAGAGTTTTAAATACTTAAATGAGTTAAAATAATATAATATGGGAAATTTGAGTAAGAGTGAGAATTTTAGAATATTGCATTATGGGATTTAACTGATAAAGTAATTTTTGTGAAATTGGGAAATTTTACTAATAAAATATTTTGTTTAGACTTGGTAAAGACAGATTGGTTTGGAGGGCTCAACTATAGAATTTATTTGACAAAAAGGTAACCAATGAATTATTTTGGTGCTAAATATTTTTGAAGCATGATCAATAATGGTAATTTTGGGTATTACTGAAATAATATTGAGATTTTAACCTTGAAATGATTTTTAAGTGAACTAAAGATAGATAATTAATTTTTATAAAGTTAAACATGGCAAATAAAAGAGTCTTGAAATTTATTTTAGCAAAGAATGAATTTTAATTCAACTCATGAGATTAGGAAATGATTTTTTCTTACTAAAATGGGCCAAATATTGCAATGTAGAGATAATTTTTTAAGTGAGAAAGTTGCGGAATAATTTTATAAAATTATACAATGTTGAGTAAACACTAGTATTACATAAATTTGATATTTAATCAAGATTTGAAGTTATTTTGATTAGGTAAAAAAATTGTCTTGTGAAGGAGAATAAAGAATTTCGAATGGAAAATGATTTACTTTGAGGCCTATGAGTCTAAAACCCTATCCAAAAGAGAGAACCGGCTCATTTCTTTTCTTGAGATTTCTAGGCTCTTCTTTTCTTATTTCAAAAATATCCTTGTAGCTCAGTTTCTCATTATCTCCACTTCTTGTAACAAAAAACAACCTTAACCACATCTTCAAAAATTCAAAACAATTAAGTTAAAATTCCAAAAAAATGGATAAAGCTTGGAAAAATGTTTCTCAACAAGGATCTACACTCCTAAGACCAATAAAAGAAGGATTTTGAATCAAGTTTATAGGCAAATGGAAAATACAGTGAATGGAAAATGGAAATTAAGAACAGTAGATGGAAGTGGAAGAGATTTTGGTTAGCTACCTTAAGATGAGTAATTATTTACTCACATCAATGTCTAGTACGATGTATACTAGAAATTATTGAGATATGGAAAGATTATGATTTATATTATGTGCACTGTGAATTGTTTATCATATGAACCTAAACCACTATTTTCTTGTCCAAACCATTGTTTGATTGCTCCATGCACATTATTGATTGATTATATATGTTGTATGTGCTTGGTTGGTGTTTGAATTTGCTTCAAAAAGAGAAAAGTTGGGTTAAGGGAAGAACAATGTGAGGAAGACAAGACATGGAACAAAAAATATGCTCTATGTCGTGACAACAGGACGACTTGTTGCCGCAACAAGTCGACCGTCTAGGACAACGGGTAGGTCGGTTGATAGACCTAGAGCATAGTTTTCTCTAGGCCAATATACTTTATTCTAAAAAATAAATAAATAATATAATTTTTTTAAGTCTTATACTTTAATAAATGAACTATATATATATATATATATATATATATATATATCATAAGAAGAGCTATTTTGGGAATAAATTTTCATGAAAAGGATTTTCATAAATAATCTAAGTATTGAAGATTTAATATTTCAGATTTAAAAACATTTAGAAATAAAAAAGTATATTTGAGAAGAATTTTGAGTAGGATTTGATGGTATAAAAAGGGAATTTTTTGATTTAAAAATCTATAGGAAAGAGTTATTCAGAATTTATAGGGAAATGTTTTTTAAAATTCCTACTTTTGAAATAAAATACATGGAAAGTTGCATTTTTTATTATTAAATGTTTTGGAAGCTTTTGAGATAAATAAATATGTTTTTTATAATTAGTGTCCCTTTCTAAACTAAATTGTGTGTATTGATTGGATGCGTATCTACTTTCCCTATAATGAGAAAATTGAAAAAAATAGAGTTATAATACTGAATGTTTTAAGACGTTCGGTAATATTCCTTCAGTTATTTTTTAGACTTGTTTTCATAGAATAATTAAGTGTAATTTATGGGAATGGAGTAAATAAATGAATAACACTAGGTTGTTGCGATGTTTTGTAGATATTTGTTTGATTAACTTTTGTAAGCAAAAGTTAGTTATCTTTATTTATGTGGTTAGAAATTGGATTAATGTCTAGATGTATAGGTTATTGTGCGCATACCAATTTTGTTTTGTGATCGCAATGTATTGTTGTGTACTGGATAGCTGTGTACCTTACAATTTGTTTGCATATGTCTATTGGATGCGTGCTTTCGATTAGTTTGAATGTGTCTACTGGCTTTGTGCCATAGCAACTACATGCAATTACCAGATAGTCTAAAGTCCATTTTAGCGGCTTATTGCAGGATCGCTACCCAAATCCATGACACCACCTTTAGGTTATATTTATCATGTGCTTTCACTTGTTGTATGCTTGTATTGATGCATGCTTGTATTCCCAGATGTCACAAAGCCAAGTAGCCTGCTACCATTGGGCAGTAAGGTCGTGACCATGCACAACGTAGGTTTGTAGCATGCTACAACATGTAGATAGATATAGTGTCACGATGACTGGGAGTAATTTAAAACTGTAGGAGTAAGCGACATGTTGAGACCGTGCAATAGACTCCTAAAGTAGTGCTTTATGCATACCAATCTCCTATCTGTATTATGTATAGTTATATGGTTATGTTATTTTATTTACACCTCACCTAGACAACTATTCTTTGGTGTAAGCCACTTAACCTGTAGGGATTGATATGTGCTTGTCTATTCATATGATTAGTTGTGTGCCATTTTATTATTGGGACTTGTTGTATTATTTGGATTTGTTGTGTGCTCGTCCATTATGTAATTATTTGCTGGATATAACTAGTTGTGAGCTCCCACATGAATGGAATTATTGTATGCTCTTTTGTTGTTAGCATTTCATTGTGTATTTGTTCGTTATTGTGATTTATGAGTACTTGTTGATAAGGTATGACTGACTGTATGCTTGTCTATCGGGTACGACTTGTTCCGTGCTTATCTACCATTATTATTGATTTGTTATGTGTTCATTCTCGGCTATTGATTTATTGTATAACTCATTATTATTAAACACATGTCGTGTGCTTGTATATTGTGTATGACTTGTTGAATGCTTGTCTAACCTACATGCTGGTTTGCTTGAGTATTTATATTGCATGTTTCACCCAGTTGTACTTGTATGATATGTGATGCTAGTTTGTTTATATAAGACAATGGGTGATTCTTTTGTGCATGATATTTGTGATATTATGTTATAGGTTTATATGGACATGTTGATGTATCTTGTTTATATATTTACTAGTGCGAACCCGTGCTTCGCACACAGATGTTGAAAAAATATTGTTGTTGCATAGGTCATTTCCAAATTTATAAGAAATTTAATATGGTGGTAATGAAAAAACATTATTGAACGATAGTGTTACATCATGAATAACAATTTGGTAGGGTAAAGAATACATAGATATATTTGGTTATGATAATCACAATTAAGATCGAACAAAACAATTACAGTGAATATGTTAAATTTCACAGACTATTTAGAGGATAATGTGTTAAAAATTTATCCGCTAATGCATAGATATATTCACTGTGGCATATAACGCCTGTTGTTGCTTTTGCAATTACACAGCTACTTCAATGTTCATAGATATAGTTGAAGCATTCGCTGTGAACTACAGACACAAAGACACAGTGCAGTTCGATTCAATTAAATAAGAGTAACAAAAGCTTTTGCAATAGGGAGAAATATAGTAATAGCACGAAATTTGTAAACAATCAGGGAAATTATTTGTCAATAGCTGAAAAAGGGAGGGAAAAAAGGAAAAAGCAACAGATGTAGTACAGGGGAAAAGTAGTAAAACAGAAGGTTCAATTGAAATAGAAATGATGAAGCAATAAGAAAATAACATGGGTTCCAATATAAATTACTATTGTTCATTGAATTTGATCTATGTCGATGCAGGGTACAAAACACGATACAGCTGGTCGTAGTAACCAATATTTGGAAATATCCAAAACATACAAAAGAGAACAATTGTGAGAAGTCTATTCATTTTTCAGCCTCAGAAATAACTGCTAGCAACGCATGTATGATATTGGGCTTGAGCATAAATAGGTGATGTTTTCTTGGCACTAATAGATGCATTACATCAGTCAATTATTTTAACCATTGAAGGTATTTATACCTGCAGCCAAAAAAGGAAAAAGTGTCATTGATGCGGTATTATTACTAAATTCTCTCACTGCTCGTCTGACCTAGTCAACTATATCTAATAATCAAACTGTGACTACATGATCATCTATACAAAGATACATTCATCAATTGTTTTCTAGATGTTTTCCAATAGTGGTGGTGCAAGTGATTTTAGAATTTACTGCAAAAAATAAAAAATAAACTCATTTAGGTGGTTATCAACATTATTCTCACTACAGCACATGTTTTGACCCAACACTTAAACTGTGCATCTACCTTAAGCTCGAATACAACAACTCATATGCTTATCGTATTATTGATCATCGTAATTGTAAACGAAATTGAGTAAACTTAGCCAAATTATGTCATCAAACCTGAAAGCAATGATTTAAACGCTGAGCTGCACGGTCGAATCAAGCATTAATTATGTGAAGTCACCATTTAATCATCTTAAGCTGTCAAAAAGCAAAATTCATTTTTCAATTATATTTTCATAATGCGGTTAAGTTATTATCGTTAACATCAAAACAAATCATTACTGCAACTAAATTAGTATTGCATCACACAAATGCAGTTAAAATATTCAGATGCAACAATAATTGCTTAATTTCGAAAATACAACAAAATAATAACCGCTTTTGCTTAATGCATTTAAATTTTGACTAAAGTAAGCTCGAATAAATTATCGTGTACAACCAAAATTATTATTGCATCACATAAATATAGTTGAAATATTCAATTTCTACCATGCATAATTCAAAATTGTCATTAAATTATAACTACATTTTATTAATGTAGTTAAATTTTAATTCTATTAAGATTGAATAAATTCCTGAAATGTAGCCAAATTTATTACTACATCACATAAATGTGGTTAAAAATCTTCAAATATAGTTAAATTTACCCAAAACTCGCTGGTAAATTATAATTGCATTTTCTTAATTTCATTAATTTATAACTGTTTTAAAATTGAATAAAATTATCAAATATAGTCAAAATCATCAATAGTAAATGAAATAAAAAAATGCTAATGTAGTTAAATTAATTCAGAAAAATGCCTATAAATTATTACACCATTTTTTGATGGGGTTAAATTGTAACTTCACTAAGTTTGAATAAACCATCAAACACAATCAAAATTATTACTTTATTACATAATGCGGTTACAATATTCAAGGGCAACCATAATTGTATAATTCAAAAAAAATATTCCTTTCAAATATGTTAAAAGATAAAAATACATTATAATAATCTAGGTAAAACTACTATGTAATGTTTATGATCATCATAATAATGCTGTTACAGAAACACGTTGCACAACGGTGACACAAAATAATTGGATTATATAAATGTAGTTAAAACTGCTATATAAAATTACGATTTTAAAAAATTTATTTTTAGCTATCAACAATGGATATCATTGGAAAGCATATATTAAATTTGAGATTTTACAATGAAAACGATTCTTAAATCCAATTAATGTAGAAAAAGTTATCACATTTCAATGTTTGAAATAGAAAGAAATTAAAAATGTGACTGTTCATTTCCCAAAATATGAAGGAGGCCCGTGTGCTCTTGAAATCAACTCAATAATAATAGTATAGTATAGATACCATTCTAGTCATCTTTTTTTTCTGACATTTCTATCCTAGACACAGTCTGACATGATCATTATTTATATAATAATTAGGTTATTCTAAGACATTTTAAGCTCACGGATGAAATGACCAGCTGTGGTTATTGGGCATAGGTTTAAAGGCTAGTTTATTTGTAGGATGAAGTTCAATATATGTATTGTGTAGCGTCTTGTGTATTTTTATGTTGAGTTTTATGTGATAGACATATATTGAATATATTTGAAGATAATGGGCATTTGATTCTTTTATGTAGGCCCAACTGGACTCATGTACGTAATGTATTATATTTTACTATTGCATATGATTGAATCTATGACCTCTGATATTTATATATTGTGTATAGTTTCATCCCGAAAACACACATGTTTATTGCTTTATGCTGATACCAAGTATATAAGTGAGTTATATATGACTATAGTTCAATACATACCGACGTTATCCCAATGGAATATTTACATGAAACAAAGCATTATCATCTCATTATTTGTATTATCATATAGTTTTACTCGGTAATATTCCTTAGTAGTATGAGTATAGAGGTGGGGTGTTATAATTATACCTTATTTTATCATTATATCATCAAAATTGTTATATACGTAAATGTTAATATTAAACATATATAAAATAAATCAAATTGACCATGCTTTAGAAAAATGAAATAAAACTTGTCAACTAAAATATTGAAATTAAAATAAAATTAATTTCAAAATAGAAAATTATTGTTGTTGAAAAACATTAAGTATGATTTTATTTGACTAAATTATTTGTGATTGCAAAAAATTAAGATTTAGTGCAAAATTAATAAAATGATTTTTTTTTTGAAATTTCCCCTTTTACCCTACTACCAGTGCACCTTACCCAACATACATAAATGTATTTAATAAAGTATTACAAATGTTGATAAATAATGTCACAATACATAACAAGTTGTTAAATACAAAGTACTAAATGAAATTGTGCCATCTACTCATGGTGGTCATTTGAAGGAGTACATGGATAGTCCGAAGGAGAGGCTAGATCAGTCAACTTAGAAGTAATATAAACAACAGGTATGGACCTCTAACGGTATGCTTCGAAGGTCTCGAAAGCTTAGGAGCGCTTACTTAACCCATATGTAAAGCGGTGGCTGGTTCCGTGATCAAATGCTAAGGTATATAAACCATATCATCAGAAATAAATATTTGGTTCAGACCACTATGCTAACACCCTCTCTAGTCTATTACCCACCTAATAATGAATCAAGTAAATTTTTAATTATCGCTAACTTCCCTTTTTGCTCTTTTTATTCTGAAATTATTTGTTCTTGTTGTTCTAAAACTTTTTGCTGCATCAATTTAATTTCGTCAATATCATTCGAGGGAAGTGGCTCATGACAATCATCCTCATCCATAGCATAGTCAAGAACATCCTTTGTAGGAGGAATGACAGAATCACCATCGATATAATTAGATATGAAACAAAAGTAGATTGAATATTCATCTTCTTAAAAAAGGCTCCTTATTCGAAGGTGCTGGATCTATAGGGTTAGGCAGCAAAGTAAAAGGATTGATTTTAGTAGTTTACTCTTATATTAAATTTATCAAAAAAATCAATATTTGTGTTATTATAAACAAATATATGAATTTATTAATTCGTATTTAATGTAAACTGAGTTTGATTTGATTTAAAAACTTTTTTTTTTGAAAATTGGTTCATTTTTATTGCTTTTTCAAATAAATTACATTATAGACCATACTTGAATATACTACTCAATTAATGTTGAGTTACTTTTCATCTAGTCATACATATATACAATAAAGAACAAATATATCACATGAAAATACACATATTCCCTAAATAATATCCTTGCAAATTTTTCTCGCTTCTAGTGGGAATATATCAACATCATCCATCTCCACCAACTCAAACTAATTATTAGTAGTAAGTTTTCCAAATATCACTAGGACGTAAGCATTGTAGGTGTAATATACCTTTATCATAGCTATATAATTTTTACAATTATCCTCGTAGACCCGGCCCATTAACAACCTAATAAGCGTAAAAAAGTGGACATATATCTTCTCACTAAGCAATTTGATAACCGCCACTTTAGCTTCTATAATCTCTATCGCTCACGTTGGAACCTTTTATTGCAATATCAATATACTTAGTACATGTATTGGTTTAATTTCATGTGAACACAATAGTATGATAGAAAAGACTAATGTATAAGTGATACATACATATGTACGTACATACTCTCTCACACACACACATACATATATAGATACAAACATACATACATATATATATGTATATGTATATATGCATACATACATATACATTTATATATATCATATATATGTGTGTGTGTTTGTGTTAATAACATGCACTATATGCATATATATCTGGTATTTGATACAAATGCATATTATAAAGGTAATTATATACATACAAATACATACATATATACTATATATATACACTCATACATATACTAATTTTATTTAACCATAATTAAAAAGTGTGTGTATATATTTTCTTATTTATTTCAAATTATTTGAAAGGTAATTTTAACTTAAAGGGCTTCTAGTGCAAAATGATATGTTTCAAAGACAACACTTTAGAATAATTATTTAAAAGAAAAATGATAAAAGAAAGTATCCTAGAAACTTATTAACCTGGTCCGAGAAGTCCTTAACCTAATTTCTTATTATTTGAATATACATTAATGAAATAAAAATTACACACACACACACACAAATATATATATATAGTTAATTATTTTCGAAATTACTAATTTGTGTACACAAGATATCAGTTGGGATCTTTTTATTGAGACATATTTCTTATAAAGAAAGCATTTATATATAATTAATTTAATATAATAGATAATTACTCCTTTGGTTCAAGATCCGATTCTTAATATTTAGTATATACAAATGATTTAGATTTAAAGTAAGACTAATATTTTAAGGTATCTAATATATGATGTACCTATCAAAATTATTGTTTATATATAATGTTCGATTATAACAATTTTATTCTTTTATAAAGGCAAGAAAATAGGAAATTTTTTGCATGATACACATACCCACTAGTAGACACTGATATATGCTTGTCTATAGTATGATTAAAACAAAAAATATAATTCACAAATGGTTATCGTATATACATGTGCAAATGTATGTTTCTAATTGTGTGTTGAATTAAGATAATTCATATATATATATATATATGTATGTATTTCTGTGTATGTGTATGTATGTATAACATCATATAAAATTATTATTTTTTGTGAACAATGGCCGAATATAATCATGTAAAATACGGCGACAAATTTAAAATGAAAAAATGGAATCTAACCTAATGAAGGAGCTTAGTACTGTACACATGGGGATCGTCGATCGACTTGTGGAAACACATTCTTGATTCTAGCTATAGTTTGGAAACCGAAGCTTGAAGTGCTCTAATAGAAGAGATGAAGAAGAGAACATTTCTCTAATAGAGGAAATAAATAAGAAATTTTTTCCTTAATGGATATGAGGATAGAACTATTTTTTTATTAGATTAGAATTTATGTCAAAAAGAAAGTGAGATTTTTTGGTCCTTCTACGGTGAGAAATTTCCATTTACTTCTCCTAATTTAATCCTTCTTCTTACCCTTATATGGCAGACAATCAATATGTAAATAAATTAACGTTTATTTATGTTTAATTCAGATACTAATATATACCATATATATCCGATCCCCATTTATTTCCCCTTTGGGCCAAACACATTCAACTCTTCCTTTTCTCCATAAAGGGATAGCCAAAATTATGTAATCAATCTCTACTAAATACTTAATTTATGGATAAAGATATGTACATTATAGATTTTATTTATCTCATTTAATTAATTAATTACCTATCCAAATTAAATTAAACATATGTACAATAATTGTACATATTAAATTCAATTAATTGTTGTAATTTTAAAATTTTAAATATTCCATATATATTATACACGGGTCAGACCGATGTGTTTCAGGTTAGGTACCCGTTGGACTTAGCCTTTCTACTTACGCTTGGATATTTTGCTACCGCCATTTTTATGTAGCTTTTTGTGTAGACTTTGATATGTATATTTTTAACTCGTTGTGTATTATGTGGTCATCATACCACTTATGTGTATCATTTTTTGTTACATTGGGGATGTATCTGTATATATATGTATATATCTACTGTTTTCTGTTCTGTGATTTGATATGCATTTAGTTGGTATGTTTTGTTCTGATAGATCCATAGCCACCTATAGTTTTGTATTAAGCGTATATTGGATATATCGATTTTCTTAAGATAGAGGAAAAAGATTGGAGCATTTATCAACGTATTCAATATATGTTTAAGACAAAGCTATAGATGGTCACTCCTAACCAGCCCTATTCTCCGCATTAGCAGACAGTATATCTAGTAATACTCTTTGTTAATATGGGTCTCGGGGTGGGGCGTCACAGCTTAGTATCACATACACATTACATATATAAAAAAATCATATCTATAATAATTTATAATAATTCTACTAAATACTTAATTTATGGATAAAGATATGTACATTATAAATTTTATTTTAGCCCCTTTAATTAATTAATTACCCATTGAAATTAAATTAAACATATATATAATAATTGTACACATTCAACACAATTATTAATGGTAATTTAATTTTTTTAAATTATTCACATATACGCACACATAAAAATTACATATACACAAATCATCTCCGTCATAATTTATAATTATTATAAATTATTATATTACTTTATGTCCAATGCTACTGTTAACCCAAAAACTGGATCAACACCAGTTTTGAATGAGAGGTCGATTAGCAAGACACTGATTGACAGTTCGAATAGAAGCTATGCTCTACACTAGTAGTCCTATTGATTTGGACAACAAGTCACAGTCATAGTCAAAAAGATGGGGCTCGAAGCACTAAACCATATCTAGCTAATTTTGCAAGTGAGTGTGAAAGCATCAGCCCTGTTCTTATAGAGCAATAATATAGAAAATAAATGTAAAAACAGTAGAATAGTAAAACGACAATGAGATTTTTATAGTCGTTTGGCTATTAATGAAGCTTACGTCCACTTTATAATTTTCTATTAACTGACTGCTGTTATAAGTTGAATCAGATTACAATATGATTGAATCTTCTTAGTTAGATCAAGTCACAAGTACAAGAGTTCACTAAAGAATCACAGTGAACCCCTAGATGACTAGAGGGGAAGAGTGAAGAATAATCTCTGTAGAGTTACAGTAGCCAGTTCAGAAGATCCCCTTTATGTTGCAAGTTGGACTATATTTATAGGGGTTGGAGAGCTATTAGGCTAGGCCTCTTTGCCAGAAACCTGCACTCAATGATACGAAGGTACTCCAAGAATTTCATTATTACGATCCAACTTAACAAGATGAATCGCTAGCGATCCATAGGGAACAGATCACTAGCGATCCATGCACTTAAGGTATTTGTGGATCGTTTCCTTTGGGTTGCATTCCTTACCTTATGTAGTTTCTTTCCATATAATTTCGTAGCTAGTTGCCTTGTTTTGATGATGATTCATGTATAGGTTGGATTGAACTATGACTGGAATCAGGTAGGTCTTTGCTTCTCAAACTTGGTTGCTTAGAAGGCTATGAAACTTGGCATACATCCCTAGAAAATATATTGACTCATGATGCAAGAGGTTTGAATGACCCATAAGGAGTCCTTATGGATCGCTGGTGATCCATAGGCGATGGATCGCTAGCATTCCATCCCATTAGTTATTTTTTGCGTGTTTCTTCTTGATCCCTTCTTGGCCTATTCTTGTGGTACTCTTTGTTGATTCTTGAGTTTTTTTGCCTTGGTCTAGATGTTCTAACTCCTATTAAATTCTGCTAGTTTAAAAACCCAGTTAACAGCTACATTCCTCTATTATGCGACTCAAACGTGTGAATTCGATCGTCAATTAATATTTAGAATATTCAAATATCAAAGCATATATGAATTTTGCCGAAGCACGGTAAACGTCACGAGTCATACGCTTATTGATTATCTCAGTGAAGTGTTACTTCACGATCGATTTAAAGTTGCTCCTTTATGCAATAATATTTGTGCAAGTTTGCTTCTTCATCAGAACTATACTACTTAGACATCTAAGGTTAGGTCCTCAGTCAAAACCTTAATATTTTCCTTACTTAACTCCAAACTTGAGCTTTAAAGTTACTTAGTTCAATAAATAATAAATATCGATTAACAAAATTCGCTTTGGCCATAAATTTCTAAATTTGAGCAAAAACCAATTATGATGGCATTAGCCTTTTATATTGAAGGAGACGATTTAAGTAGTGTTTCGTTCGAGTATCTAATCATGTACCTCACCATAGTCTCAGCACAAACTCATATCATGTGATCAACCATCATGATGGTAGGGCCTTAATAAATAAGATCTATAATACCCTCAAGTCAAAAGACCACCACATATCATCACGTGAGATCCTCTATTTTGTGTTGGTATAGCTTACCAATATAAGACACTCAATGAGTCATTCGATACTTGGTCCATAATAGCTACAAGTATATAGGCTTGTGGCATCCCTAATGATCATGAGTAAATCAACGCCATTATATGGAAAGCGTTATGTATGCTAGCCACATGGGTGAATCATTATCCTTTTCTCGTATCACCTTGACTAGGATCATTTGAAGATAAGTAATTATTTATATTTAATGTTTCATTACTAACGATTACATATACATTTGTAACTGCGGTTGGATAAATACTTACTTCTAGGGATTTCTCATTGTACGTAAGAAATGTAATCATCAAAATTTAATTATAAATATAGGCACGCACAATAGGAACCTTGATAAAAAACATAGTTTCATTTCGAACGTGATTTACACATAAGAGTTAAGTGTAATATTCTATAATTAAAATTACATAATTCACCCTAGGACATACCCTCAACTCTGTCAAAAAGCAATCCAAACACCTTAGAAATCACATGCTCATCACATAGCTTGACTCGAAAGTATCAAAATACCTCGATCTATAATCTAATATATTTCTCAAAATGGCATTTGACCAATTTACCCTCATACTACCCATAATCGCATAGGTAGCTTTCTATACCTAGGGGTAAATTTGATCATAACTTTGTGTTTTTAGGACAATATTATGTTATATTATTTTAACAATAAGCTTGGCCTTATTTCTCAAGTTAGCCATGTCCCAAGTCCCTTTTCTTTGACGGAGCATATCATATAAAATTCCAAATCCCTTCTTTGCAGCAGTGTATAATCTTTAAGATTAACTACCTAAGCATTTATAATAACTAGTGAAATATATCCCAGGTAAGTATTTTTTTTGAATCTATCGCTACTCAGAATATTGATTATTCCTGAATTTTCATAAAGTTATTCTATTTAATATGATGCAAAGTCAAGAAATACTATAGGTCTACTAGCCAGTAATGTATAATTCAATACCTTCATATACTCTTTAACTAATCCTTTATTGTTGTTCGATCATATCCTGACTTGAGGAGGGAGTATAGAAGTTTGACTATATTCCTTCATTTTTGAAATAGGTCTATCCTCCAGAGCAACTAGTTTGATTTGAATTTGATTTCTTAGAGTTTGAGTCTAACTTTGAATCAATGAAACGAGAGTGAAAAATTGGGTTCCACCAAAAGAGAAGTTAAAGAGGACGACATCGAAGCACGTTTATTAATAAATAACGGTGCCAAAAATATACGTAATCGATCGACCACTTAGCCTATAACCGATTGTCGTTTAGGATTTAGTCTCATATGTTCAACTTTACAAAAAGAAGCTTACTCTTATACCAATCATTGCCAATGCGGCCTAGTAGTGTATTCCTCTAGTATCTCCTTTTCCCTTGCCCAAGCATGCACATTCTGGTTTGGTAATGTTTATATTAATATACTTTGTTCATTATGCTCAAAATCACATGTACTTGAAAACTTGTTTTTCTCCAAAAATATAACATTTAGATATAATATACAAGAAATAATCTCTCATTAAATTGCAGAATAATTTTTGTCATGAATTCAAGAATATTTCATGTTCCTTTCAAAAATGGTTTTGTTGAGGTGAAAATATTTATTAAATTATTTATAATTTATTTTATTTTTGTATTTAAAATAAATATTTTTCTCCTTGTAATTTTTTTGAAGTTAAGTGGGTTTTTTAATGAGGTCCCTTACCTCTTTATTAATTATAACAGTAATTCTTACAGAATTGCTTGTTGGTTATGTAACAAAAACCAAGCCATAACTTATACTATTTCTATCATTAGTGGTAACTAAGTCCTCTTCCCCATACAAAACAATTTTCCATTTAATTGCTTTCATACAGTGTCACTTACTTAACTCTTCCCTTACCTTTTGAAATATATGCTCGTTTCTTTCCTTCAATAGCTCAACCAGAACGGATTTTAGAGATGCTAGTAGCACTTTGTACTTGAATCCCATCCATATAATAGCTTTAAACCTGTGTAGTTAAATCCCTGTTAAAGCCAACAAAATCCACGCTATAGTGCATAGAGCTCTTCGACCGCTAATTTTTTTCAATATATTGCTATTAAATAGTAAATCTACTTTAAGCCCTACTGTTTCCACTATACCCACTAAACTAAGGCTTTTTAGAAACCTCTTTAGCAACATTAATATGAAAAGAATGATTTACTGGTTCTCTTTTGAACCAAATAAATGAAATTAGGCCAAAGACCTAATTTTATGGTATGAATGCTCAATATAAATTAGAAATCTATTGTAGTCACCAAATCTGGACTGCATAAATTATGATATTTTTCGATTTTGTTATATAAAATTAAACAATAATTATTTTCCTATACAATTGATGTGGGAATGAGAATAAATTAATTTTAAATGTTTGGTTTTATATCTAATGAAGCTTTTTGCACCTCTGCTATTTTTTTGCAATATCCCCGCACTAGCTCCTTATAACCTTTTGCATCTCCACCACTTTGGAACCGCTAAGCACTTTAATTGCATAGCTTGAACACGGTTATTTACTCTCTTTCTGAATTTGATGGATTATGATCCCCATATTCACAATAATTCCTTCCAAATTTTATATTTTATAGTGCATTCAAAGTATAATTGTATATTTATTTCATTAGTTTGTTTATATATAGGAAAAATCGAGCTACTAAGATAACTGGAGCGACATAACTTATCTTAGGTTGGAATAGAATTTTGAGGACCCTCAACGTGAATAAATTTTGATTTCGAGTACCAAAATTACCCCCGATTCTATTGTACCATGGTTCAATGGTTGAGTTGGATTGATTTACAAGGAGTTCTTAAATAAGTTTTATAGAATGTTATGTTAGAGGAGTTCCCCACATAAGAAAATCATGCTCACTAAAATGCGGTCTTCGGTTTTGATTAGATTCTAACTCTCTAGTTCCTTGTACAAGGAAGATTTTCCACTTCGAAATATAATATTTACTTTTGGCTTACACATAGATTCCAGTTTGTACCACTTATTATTTGCACAATTGTTCTAAAAATTAAATCTTGAAAAAACCCAAGTTGTATTCTGAAATGATGCAAAGGAATTCGCGTTATAATTTTTTATTTCGAAGTGATAATTTTTTTTAATTATTACTTACTTGACTAATCTTAGCTATAAGTTGATTGAATCATCTTTTAGTAGACCAGTTAGCAATTTTCTAATTAATTGAAAATATATCTTTTTATTATAAATTTAATTTTCTTTAAAATAGGAGAAAATTAACTACCAGATATTCTTTTTTCAAAAGACAAGATTATTCAATAGAATAACCATAGTCACCTTTTCATTTTATTAGGTACATGCAAGAGTTAACAAAATGTTATAGTACTCACTTCCTATGTTATGGTCCAATGAGTTAGTCAAATGGTATTCGTACCTATAGGGGTTTGGTATTGAAAATGAAATTATTATTATTAAAAACCTCAAATATCAGTTTATCTATATATTTTTTCTGATTAAACTGTCTTTTTTTTTAGGTACCATACTTTAAAAGTCTTCTTTTTATACGGTCTTGTTGGCTATGTATCGGTGTCCAAAACTTAGCTTATAATGAAGCATATTTATTAGGCCTATACCTATTAATTTTAGATTCTCTAAAGCATAATCCTATTTTATTATTTGGTGGCCTAGAAATATTTATCATATTTGATAAAAAAATTTGGTCTCCATTAAATTTTGATACATTATTAGACAAAATTTTCAAATGTTAACTTATTATTCTTTAATTCTATTTTGTAATATGTCTAAAGATAATTTTAAATGATAGTTTTACTTTATGAGTGTTATCCAGTCTTTTGACCAGGCAATATCTAGATGGACTTGATGAATTGAACTTGAAAGCAATTGAGGCAAAAGGCCCGAAGAGATAGCCGTAAAGTCCAGCAACTAAGTACAACTATGGTTACGAGGCAAAAGCAAGATTAATCCAAAAGTTCCAAGCTTTGATCCATCAATATGATGGATCTATGGATCGGTACTGATCTATAAGATCTCCTCAGAAGCACTTTTCTTCCCTTATACTGCTTAGTCTTGATGCTAGAAGCCTATTTCAAGTTCCATAGATCGGTCACCTATCATTTGTTAGCAAACGTCTTAAGCACTATAAATCAGCAACTCCACCGATCCATCATTTGGACTCAGAAATAAGCTCATAATCATACAAATAAGTTTGAAAACAAAAGGCTAACGATATATCGCTTCATCCCAAAGTGGTTAGAAGGATCCATAAGGTCGTCTTATGGATTGGTACCAACCCATGCCTATGGATCGGTATCGATCTACAGCTGTTTGTTGACAAGGCCACGTTTTCTCGAGACAAAATGCTCCTAGATCATGGAGAACATGGAAGAGGACGTGCTAGAGCTTTTTTCGGCGATCAACAGCTATAAATAGGCATGGAGGAGCACCATTTTGAGGATCTTTTGGCTCTCTTGCAATTTTTACATAATCTCTTCTAATTTCCCATGGAGTGGTACCGAACCATAAAAACAGCACTCGTAAAGCAGCAGTATCATCGATAAAAATCCTAAGTGGACGTAGGCCATGATAAGCCGAAGCACTATAAACATGTGTTGTTCTGTTTTTGTTCATTTTCATTTTACCTTTCGTAATTTTTATTCTTTACATAATCCTTTGGGGATTGATGCTACATTTTGGTACTAACATTTTGGTGATTTTACTGAGAAATGATTTTCTGTCTATTTGAATCCATCATCTACTATTGGATTGCCTAAATCTAAGAGATAGAACTAGTTTTCTTTATTTTTGGAATTTTTAACTACTCAAATTATAGAAAATCTACACAGGTACTTTATACCATTGCTCCTAGAAGAGTCCACCACTTCACGTACGGTGAGAATGCTGGTTCCCGGCATGTCTAGAAGGTTGCATAGCAAACCGTTAATGAAGATCAAAACCCAATAGATGTGATAACTAGGGTTGAGATGGACCATATGATGAAGCAGATGTAAGATAAGCTTTAGGAAAGCCGCAACGAATTGAATCAGCAAATGATGTAGAGCTTAGATTTATTGAATCAACTGACAACCAGCCGTAGGAGAAGTAGGAGGGATAGAACACCTTCTGATTCAGAATCTGATAATTCTCATCGTCGGAACAAAATCAGAGGAATAGAAAGCAAAAGAAGGCTCAAAAGGACATTGGAAGATCGTTACAGATAATGGGACTAAACCATGGCCAAGGCATGTGGATCGGTGCCGATCCATCCAAAGAGATCCGTACGGATCCATCCAGAGGGATCGGTACTAAACCATAAAATCATGGTTCGAGTTGTTCACTTCAAGGCAATGGCGCTGGTTTAGCTTCGAGACGTGTTATAGACGGCTAGAATGTTGGAGATTAGGTGGGAGCTGCAGATCTGTCGGTGAGAGCTTATATGCATGGATGTGCTGAACGAATGGTCATTCCAGAGTCTGGAGAACATAGCTATTGTGAAATAACACTTTGGTCGAATCTTGATTACTGTTGTTCAGTGTATCCACTTAAGCCAGATTTGACTGAAATGGTCAAGAGACTTATAAGTAAGAGCTATCAGACTAATAATGAGCAGGGTTCTTCCCCGAACCAGAATCCACTCACGGAAGATATCTTATACGAGGAATACCGAAGGAGATTTGTAATGCCGATGATGCTATCATATAATGGAAAGACAAATCAATGGCAACATTTGATGAAGTACGATTGGCACATGAATTCTGCCAGAGCTACTGATTCTGTTCGATGACGTTGTTTCTTGATTTTCCTGGATGGAGTGGCGATGACGTGCGGCCGCCGCCGAGATCCATATCGTCTTTCGAGCAGTTAGCGTGAAAATTCATTAAGCAATTCCGTATGCACACAACCTTTCCAAAGAACGTCGTGTATTTTTAAGAAAGGAAAATTAGTTCTTGTGCTTCGAAAAGGCAAGTGCTAGTGGTAGGAAAATCAATGCCAGAAAGTCAATGGAGGTAGTAAAACTAATGTTGCGATGAAACAGCCTGAAGGGAATTCCGACATTGTTGATGTTGACATAGAGAATCAAAGTGGTGGACAAAGCAAAAACAATGATGAGGTTAAGGCTAAGAAATTGAATTCAAGGAGACATCTGAGAATTCAAAAGTTTGGCAGTTATACTCCACTGAACAAGTCAATTAAGCATATATATATATATATATATATGTGTGTGTGTGTGTGTGTGTGTGTGTGTGTGTGTGTGTGTGTCTACCCAGAGTAAAACGAAGTATAGGAACCTAGCTCTTAAGGAGTTGGCTGAAAAGGAGAAAAAGTTTGGCAAATTCTACACAGTTCATGAAACGCATGGTCACAACACCAATGAATGCAGACATAAGTGTGATGTGATTAAAAAGTTAATTCGTAAAAGGAAATTACAATAGTTTATGCAAGCCCCATAGGATGGCGGATAAGGAACTTCAAAGCCCCAATAGGGGCAAGATGGACCTGGTTTTTATAGGATGCATGGATCTACTAGTGGTACTTAGAGAGGACGACCACAAAAGAGTGCAAGTCGTGTGTTTTGTTGTGTTGGACACTATTCTTCTTACAATGCTTTTATGGGCCGATCAGCCCATGCTGACTTTAGAGCGACCATCGCTCCCTAAAGCTTGTCGATAAAGTTCCTAATGGAGAATTGTATGGAAATTGTTTAAGGAGAGACAAGGGCCTTGGCCGCGAGTTTTATGTCGCTGAACCAAAAGAGACGAGGAAAGGTATAGAGAGGACTCTTTGCATCAATTCTCCGGATGCATAATAGCCGGTGCTTGAGCACTGGCTTGGGAAACACAGTCGGTTCCATAAGGATATGGATCCATGGAAAGAGCTGGAGGATGGAAGGGTAGCTCCAACCGAGTTGACAATCAACATCCCGATTAGGCAGGATGACCCTACACAGGTCCTGAAGGTTGGATCGTAGCTTGGCATGAATATGATGAAAGAGTTAGTTGGTTTTCTCTAGGCAAACCAGGATGTGTTCTTCTAGACTCACTTAGACATGTATGAAATATTGTCAGAGATAGTGAGGCATGCATTAAATATGAATCCTAAACATGTTCCTGTAAAACAAAAACATCGTAGCGTGGGCCTGGATAGATCCGCTGCACTTCCGCTGCACTCAAAAATGATGCGGAGAAGTTGAAAGATAATGGCTTCATCTGTGATGCCTTGTACTTGGAGTGGGTATCAAATCTAGTTTTGGCGAAGAAGTCAAATGGGAAATGGAGGACATGTGTCAACTATTCTAACTTGAATAATGCGTGCCTAAATGATAGCTTCCCACTTCCGAGGATTGATCAGCTGGTTCACTTGATAGCCGAACATGAATTGTTATCATTCATGGACGCATACTCTAGATACAATCAAATACCCATGCACGTGCCAGACCAAGATCATACCAGCTTCATAATTGGTTCGGTATTATACTACTATCTTGGTATGCTCTTTGGATTAAAAAATGCTGGAGCCACTTACCATAGATTGGTGAACAAGATGTTTGAAGATCAGACCGGATGCTCGATGGAGGTCTATGTGGATGATATGCTCATGAAGTCACGACGATCAAGGAACTATGTTAATGACTTGGCAGAGATTTTCAGTATTCTTCGGGAGTACGGGATGAAGCTCAATCCCATGAAATGCTTATTCGAAGTTGTGTCTGGGTAAGGTTTCACCGTGAATTCCCATGGAATCGAAGCCAATCTAGAGTAGATTAGCACTATGGAACATCAAAGCCCCATAAACAATCAAAGATGTTCAGGGCTTGAATGGGAAGGTCATCGCTTGAATCAATTCATCTTCAGAGCCACTGACAAATGCATCTCTTTCTTTGATGTGATCAAGAAAGGAAAGAGGAATTTTGCTTGAATGAAAGAATGTATAGACGCATTCGAGGCTCTGGTGGATCACTTGGAGAGATCCTTTATTCTGTCAATACCACTAGATGATGAGAGCTTGTTTATTTATCTCGCACGGGTGGTCCATGCTTTGAGAACCACACTAGTACGTAAGGAGTCCTAAATTCAGAGATCGGTGTACTACATCAGTAAGCGATTGACAAGAGCATAAAGAAATACCCGTAGCTAGAAAAGCTTACATACTGCCTGTTTTTCACTTCAAGAAAACTCCATCCGTGCTTTCAGACTCATCCAATCAAAGTCCTAACCGACTAGCCTTTGAGACAAGTCCTACAACGATCTGAGAGTTCTGGAAGGCTGTTGAAATGGAACATTGAATAGAGCCAGTATGACATAACCTATCACCTTCAGAGAGCGATGTAGGATCAAGCCTTGGTGGATTTTATTGCTAAATACATTACATGAGATGATGCTCTGGTGAGCAGTTGAGAGTAGAATGGAAAGTGGAAGATGTACACAGACGATGCGTCTAAGGAACGTTGTTCTGGTGCTGGAGTCGGCTGGTGACTCTGTAGGATCGATTTCACCCTAGAGGAGGGAGGAGGGGTGAATAGGGTGATAGCATTAATTATAAAAATTAATTGCAGAAGCTTATAAAATAATTTCAACACAGATCACAGAATAGTAGCAGCACAGATAAAAGCAGAATAATAAATGCAGAAATAGAACGACACAGAATTTACCCAGCTTCGGCGAAACCCTGCCTGCGTGCTGCCCCCAAGGCTTCTACTAGAAATTAGATAGTCACACGCTTACGCACGTAAACTCGCAACACCCACTACTGACTAACCTAATTCTACGCTCAAAACCCTGCCATAACTCAGCCACTGAGTTGCGAATTCTCAAACTACGCCATGTAGTTTGTCCCCTAGTCACACGACTAGTAAATACAATGATTTTAAAAGAGTTTAAAATTAAAAGGTAAATTTAAAGCAAAATTTAAAATAAAAACACCCTTATATTAAAATAAGGATTAAACTCTTAAAAACCCTAATCCCCTTTTCAACAAGGACGCCCCTTTTTCTTTTATTATTATCGCATATTCCTTCTTCAATTTCTCTGAGAGAAAAAATGCGGCTCTGTCTTTGTTGCTCTGAAAACAAAATTAGGGCTTTCTCAGATCGCCTGTCTTGATCGATTCTCTGGTTTGCGTGTTGCCTTGCTCGATCGAGTGTGTTTCTCTTTGCTTCTCTGGTGATCGACTGCTTGCCTCGAGATTGCGAATTACCTTTGGTACGATGTTCGTACCTTTTGCTTTGTCGGGATTTAATTTGATTGTTCTTGTTAGCTCCACATAGCCGATGATGAACTTGGGTGAATATTTATAGGAGTTGAATTCCTAAATTTACATCGTATATTTCTTATTTGAATTCGTCAAAACATTTTCTCTGCCACTTGATACTGCTTGAACGTTTGAGATTTTACCGACTTGTTCAATTCGAATCTTTCCTTTTCTTCATTGTCACGGTTTTAGCTTGAAATCGTTCAATGTTCCTTGATCGTTACGGCAGCTACTTTCCTATTTTATTTGGATTTGACTTTTGACTTTTTCCATTTTTATACTGCATTGATTTCTGACTTAATTAAAATTCGATATTGATTTGTAAATTCAACTTCATTTTTCTGATGCTTTGACTTTGGTCACTTTTGCATAAATGTTGAACTCATTCCTCCACTGTGGCCTTCGACTTTACATTCTCTGGTCGTGAATTTGTAGTCTTTGTATTGTCACTGTATTGTATTCTTCAGGCCGCTTGGATATTGTTGGTCTCTGTCGTATTGTTGTTGCCCTTTGTATATTTTGATTGCCATATCCTGTGCTCGAGCTCTTTGCACACTGATGCATTCTGGAGTTGGTCTTGTTGCAGTTTGGCTTTGTGCACATGTAAGTTGCATTTGTGAATATCGTCGAGTCTAGTTGTATTTGCATTGTATCACTTGATAGCATCGAGTCTGATCTACAGTTGCCATTTCTGTTGTACTTGTTGTTTTCATTCGGCTGTTACAGTCCTTCTTGAATTAACCTGAACTTGGTTTTGCATCATGATGTACTTCAGTATGATGCCTGTGTCACTTGATTGCTGAGTCACTTGAGTTTCAGACCATATATGTGTTTGTTTCAGTTTGGTACACATCCTTGACCTGTTGCACTTTGTCTGGCCATTCACGTTGCCTCTGTTCATTTGCAATATTGTGGTTCATGTGTTTGATTTACTGTTGAGTCTTTGATATTGGTATGGAGTACATTGTTGGCTATGTGCATTCTGATCATTTTGGCACTTGGTCTGCATACATGTGCTTACTTTGAGCATGTTTCATTTGGTCGTCTGCACCTCTGGTATGCTGCAGCTTGGTCTTGCCATTTGTATTTAGTTTGCGTTCATGTCTGATCATTGAAGAGTTGCATTGTTCCATGTATTTGTGCTTTGATGCAGTTTTGATTTGTCGAAGCTTTGAATTCGAGTTGAGTCATGACAAAAATGGCTTGACCTTTGCATTCAGTTTATTATTTGGTGCCTTCTTGAATTTTGCAGTCTTTCATGAGCATATTGACTTTATAGTTGGACTGTGCATTAACCTTGAGTTGAACCCAGTTTTAAAAACTCGGGTTCGACGTTGTGCCGATGACGAGATTTTATTTATATCGCACCTGTGTTGAACCCGTCTTTCTATTTTGGGTTTGACCTTGTGCTCACCTGTCCCTGTAACATTATCAAGTGTATATCGGTGTGCACGGCCTTGTGGCATGTACAGTGATACACTGTGCATGTCACATTGTTCGTGTGTGATGAATTCAAATATAAATCATGACGAACAACCCAAATAACTGAGGCAAATATTATTTTCAAAATTCACTTTTTATTTTATACCGCAAAAATATTTCTTTTTCAATTTTACCGCGTTAGTGAATATTTTTGCAGATTGCTCAGATGCTGGATTCTAACTGGAATGAAGTTGAAGATGAAATACGAATTGAGTAAAAGAGTGATGTGTAGTGAGGAATTTATGTAAATTGAATTGTGATGTAATCAATAATTGTATTGTAATCGAAATTGTATATGTATAGTGAGAGCTTGAATTTGTACTATGCAAAAATTGTAATAAATATTTGTTTGAATAAAATTCTGTTTGAATTCAAATTCTGTATTATTTATTTTTATTCAGCAAATATTTATTTAATCTATGAAAAATAAAATAGTACATTAACAAATACATTTACACGAATATATATGTTTATTATCATCAAACAAAAATCATAACATATGAATCATAACAGAATCTCATATTCAAAAATCTCCCCCTTTGATGATAACAAACATATATTTAGGATTTTGAAACATATTAAATGTATTTGATGATTCCACCATTTAAATGCTTGCTCCCCCTATTTAAATGCTTCATCTGTACTAAACTCCCCCTTCTTATATGCATATTAGTATAAGATTTATTTGCCAAAATCCAACATTTCTCTCCCCCTTTTGTTATCAGCAAAAGAGTAAAAGTGTCGTGAAATAGAGATAAGGTGATAGATAGTAATATAACATTAAAACTCAATCGACTATAACTATGTAATTTAAATAGAAAATCAAACAAAAAATCATAACTATTCTTGTTAGGAGCATATTCCATTTTAGAGATGATGGGAATGATGTTATCATAAAATCATATAGTTATGTCGAGTTGTGATATATATCTATCAGGAATTTGAATTTCTACTAACCATGCATAACCGTTAGGACTTTTAAATGAGGTTAGTAGTATTTTAATTTTATTTACTTTTTTAAAAATGAATTCAAGTATCTTCTAACAACGCATGACCGTGATGACTTTTAAATGGGATTAGAATCAACTTGTTTTTTAATAAATTAATTTTGATATGCATTCCATACATGCATAACCGTGAGGACTTTTAAATGAGCATGAAAGCACATATCAAATTCCAAGTAATTCACCCATGCATAACCGTGAGGACTTTTAAATGAGAGTGAATACTTTGAATTTTATTTTATTTTATAAAATGAAAAACGAATGATTCCTGATTATGATACCACATATCGACAAACTATATTGGATTTTTGATAAGCGATGGTCGATAGAATTATGATAGATTTAGAAATGGTCATGGAATCTTTGCCAAACAAAGAATTTTATAACTCTTGTTTGAATTTCTAAAGAAATTTACTACGTATACTGTCTTGAGGAAAAATGTACGATTAATATCACCCCTTATCATTTTTCAGTCACTATTTACCTTTTTGATAATTTGTAGGGGGATAGATTTGTTAATTAGGCAATTAAATTTCTAAACACCTAAACTGAGACGTAGTTTGCAGAAACTATTTTTTGGAAGGGGTTTTGTAAAGATGTCTGCCAATTGAGAATCAGTTGAAATAAAATTTATGCTGATATTTTCTTTGGAAATATGATCTCGAATAAAATGATGCTTAACATCTATATGTTTTGTTCGTGAGTGATGCACATGGTTATTTGTGATATCAATTGCGCTTTTACTATCACACATTAGTGGTACATGTTTAAAATTTAGACCAAAGTCTTGCAAAATCTGTATCATCCATAAGATTTGAGCAGAGCAACCGTTTAGAGCAATATACTCTGCCTCTGTGGTGGATAATGCAATACAATTTTGTTTTCTGCTTGACCATGCAACTAATGAATGTCCTAACATAAAACATGCTCCACTAGTACTTTTTCTATCAACTAAATTTCCAGCATAATCGGCATCTGAAAACCTTTTAATTTAAAGTTATCGTTTGATGGATACCAAAGACCAAACCGTGGGGTGTGCAACAAATATCTTATAATTCTTTTAACAGCTTTTAAATGAGATTCTTTTGGGTTAGATTGAGAACGTGCACACAAGCAGACAGAAAACATGATGTCAAGTCTAGAAGAGGTAAGATAAAGGAGTGATCCAATCATACTTCTGTACTGCTTTTGATCAACTGTCTTACCTGTTTCATCCTTGTCAAGTTTAAGTGTTGTACTCATGGGAGTTCTTGCTGGTTTAGAATCTTTCAATCCAAATTTGTTGACAAGTTCCCTAATATATTTTGTTTGAGAAATGAATGTGCCTTTATCGCTTTATTTGATTTGAAATCCTAAAAAGAATTTTAACTCTCTAACCAAGCTCATTTCAAACTTTTCCTGCATGACCTTTTCAAATTTCTCATACAATAACTTGTTAGTAGCACCATAAATGATGTCATCAACATATATTTGAAAAATCAAAAGATCATCATTTTCATGCAACAGAAATAGTGTGGTGTCTACACATCCCTTTTTGAACCCATTGTGACCCTGCCACCTTTGTACTTTTCTAGGCTAAGGAACTTTGATTTATCGCCTGTCATGTGTCTGGAACAGCTAGAATCCAAATACCATTGTTGTTGTTCCTTAGCCTGCCAGCATACCTACACGAGAAAAAAATTTAGTGACCTATTTGTTTTTATAGGTCCAAAATTGTTAGCGGCAGAATATTTTGAAAGGTAATTTAGAGGAGACTCAAAACAATTTATACATGTTCCTTTTGGCAGCCAAATTTGTTTTACTTTGAGAGATTTTATATTTGTGCCTTTTGGAACCCAAATCGATATAGTCTTCACATGTTCGGGTTTATACCAACAACTATTTTGATTGTGTCCAAATGAATCGACTTGATTAATTTGATTTCTATCCTTTTGAAATTTTTTATATCCAAGTCCTTGCCTAGATGTATTAATATTTTTTTTCCCTAATAGCATATTCAATGATTTCTCTCCTTTTGAGAATTTATCTAAAGTCGTTGATAGTTGTAGGACTTGGGTTTTGAGAGATTCATTTTCGTTTATCAGTTGTGTGCACCTTTTAATATAGTTTTCTCTTCTTGTGTTTTCAATTTCTTTCAAAAGCAGGATTTCATTTTCAAGCGATTTAATTTTGTTTTCTGAATTTTTAATCTCTTCTTCGAATGTTGGACACTTATCACACTTAGGGATTCTGGTTTGATAGATTTTAACTAATTGGTCAAGTTGTTTATTTAAATCAATTAAAGAATCCTTTTGTGATTCAAGTTTGGCATACTTTTCCCTAAGTCGTTCAAAATAGCCATTTACTTCATGAAAATATATAAGTAATTCATAATGAGAAAGTTTTGATACCTCACTTGGCTTGTCATCATCACTGTCAGTTACTTCACCATGAAGACATAGATTTGCTCTTTCACTCTCACTTTCGGTGCTATCACTTTCATCTTTATCAATTTCATCCCAAGTAGCCGCAAAACTTTTCTTCTTCAGTTTCTTTCCTTGGTTTGGTCTATTTTGAGGACAATTTGGCTTGATATGGCCTGGTTTATTACATTTGTGGCAGATGATCTCTTGTTTCTCTGAAATGTCTAGTGCTTTGCTTATTCTGTTCTTAACTTGATGATTTCTGGTTGGATTGCCATATTTGCGATTCCACTTTTTGAATCTCTTTATTAATAGCGCTAATTCAGCTTCACCATCCTCATCATCATCGTCGTCATTTTCAGTTGTTCCTTTGAGAGCAATTGGTTTCTTTCGAGTATCGCCTCCTTCTCGCTCTTCCTTGAACTTTAGTTTTAGCTCATAAGCGGTGAGATTTCCAATGAGCTCTTCCACCTTGATTTGTTTTAAATCCTTTGATTCTTGAATAGCCGTGACTTTAGCTTCAAAGCTTCAAGGAAGAACGCTGAGGATTTTTCAGACTATCTCCAACTCTGTGTACGATTTTCCAAGAGCCTTTGATTTGTATACTATATTGGATAATCGTCCGTACATCTCTTTCACATTTTCTTCTTTTGCCATTGTGAAATTCTCGTATTCGCTGCTTAACATAGCAAGGCGAGATTCTTTGACTTGAGATGTTCCTTCATGAGTTACTTCGAGCGTGTACCATATTTCCTACGTAGTTAGACAATGTGAGACACGATTAAATTCAAATTGATCCAATGAACAGATAATAGAATTCATAGCTTTAGCATTAGCATTTTGTAATTTATTTTCTAACTCTGTCCATTGATCCATCGGTTTATCTATTTCCTGATTATCTACCATTACGGTTGGTGCCCTATAACCTGTCTCAATAATGTTCCAAGCATCAATGGTTTTCGTAAAAAATTTCATTTTATTTTTCCAATAAGCATATTCACCGTTGAACATTGGTGGTCTAACTATGGACCGACCCTCAGCAAAAGTGTTATTAAAAGAAGCCATTTTAAAAATTCAAACTTTAAAAAAAAACTGATTTTTGAAAGATGAACAAAAATTGACTTATATTCCTAGCTCCGATACCACTTGTAGGATCGATTTCACCCTAGAGGGGGGTGAATGGGGTGATAGTATTAATTATAAAAATTAATTGCGGAAGCTTATAAAATAATTTCAACACAGATCACAGAATAGTAGCAGCACAGATAAAAGCAGAATAATAAATGCAGAAATAGAACGACACATAATTTACCCAGCTTCGGCAAAACCCTGCCTACGTGCTGCCCTCAAGGTTTCTACTAGAAATTAGATAGTCACACGCTTACACACGTAAACTCGCAACACCCGCTACTGACTAACCTAATTCTACGCTCAAAACTCTGCCACAACTCAGCCACTGAGTTGCGAATTCTCAAACTACGCCACGTAGTTTGTCCCCTAGTCACACGACTAGTAAATACAATAATTTTAAAAGAGTTTAAAATTAAAAGGTAAATTTAAAGCAAAATTTAAAATAAAAACACCCTTATATTAAAATAAGGATTAAACTCTTAAAAACCCTAATCCCCTTTTTAACAAGGCCGCCCCTTTTTCTTTTATTATTATCGCCTGTTCCTTCTTCAATTTCTCTGAGAGAAAAAATGCGGCTCTGTCTTTGTTTCTCTGAAAACAAAATTAGGGCTTTCTCAGATCGCCTGTCTTGATCGATTCTCTGGTTTGCGTGTTGCCTTGCTCGATCGAGTGTGTTGCTCTTTGCTTCTCTGATGATCGACTGCTTGCCTCGAGATTGCGAATTACCTTTGGTACGTTGTTCGTACCTTTTGCTTTGTCAGGATTTAATTTGATTGTTCTTGTTAACTCCACATAGCCGATGATGAACTTGGTTGAATATTCATAGGAGTCGAATTCCTAAATTTACATCGTATATTTCTTATTTGAATTCGTCAAAACATTTTCTCTGCCACTTGATACTGCTTGAACGTTTGAGATTTTACTGACTTGTTCAATTTGAATCTTTCCTTTTCTTCACTGTCAAGGTTTTAGCTTGAAATCGTTCGATCGTTCCTTGATCGTTACGGCATCTACTTTCCTATTTTATTTGGGTTTGACTTTTGACTTTTTCCATTTTTATACTGCATTGATTTCTGACTTAATTAAAATTCGATATTGATTTGTAAATTCAACTTCATTTTTCTGATGCTTTGACTTTGGTCACTTTTGCATAAATGTTGAACTCATTCCTCCACTGTGGCCTTCGACTTTACATTCTCTGGTCGTGAATTTGTAGTCTTTGTATTGTCACTGTATTGTATTCTTCAGGCCGCTTGGATATTGTTGGTCTCTGTCGTATTGTTGTTGCCCTTTGTATATTTTGATTGCCATATCCTGTGCTCGAGCTCTTTGCACACTGATGCATTCTGGAGTTGGTCTTGTTGCAGTTTGGCTTTGTGCACATGTAAGTTGCATTTGTGAATATCGTCGAGTCTAGTTGTATTTGCATTGTATCACTTGATAGCATCAAGTCTGATCTACAGTTGCCATTTTTGTTGTACTTGTTGTTTTCATTCGGCTGTTACAGTCCTTCTTGAATTAACCTGAACTTGGTTTTGCTTCATGATGTACTTCAGTATGATGCCTGTGCCACTTGATTGCTGAGTCACTTGAGTTTCAGACCATATATGTGTTTGTTTCAGTTCGGTACACATCCTTGACCTGTTGCACTGTTTCTGGCCATTCACGTTGCCTCTGTTCATTTGCAATATTGTGGTTCATGTGTTTGATTTAATGTTGAGTCTTTGATATTGGTATGGAGTACATTGTTGGCTATGTGCATTCTGATCATTTTAGCACTGGGTCTGCATACATGTGCTTACTTTGAGCATGTTTCATTTGGTCGTCTGCACCTCTGGTATGCTGCAGCTTGGTCTTGCCATTTGTATTTAGTTTGCGTTCATGTCCGATCATTGAAGAGTTGCATTGTTCCATGTATTTGTGCTTTGATGCAGTTTTGATTGGTCGAAGCTTTGCATTTGAGTTGAGTCATGACAAAAATGGCTTGACCTTTGCATTCAGTTTATTGTTTGGTGCCTTCTTGAATTTTGCAGTCTTTCATGAGCATATTGACTTTATAGTTGGATTGTGCATTAACCTTGAATTGAACCCAGTTTTAAAAACTCGGGTTTGACCTTGTGCTGATGACGAGATTTTATTTATATTGCACCTGTGTTGAACCCGTCTTTTTATTTTGGGTTTGACCTTGTGCTCACCTGTCCCTGTAACATTATCAAGTGTATATCGGTGTGCACGGCCTTGTGGCATGTACAGTGATACACTGTGCATGTCACATTGTTCGTTTGTGATGATTTCAAATATAAATCAAGACGAACAACCCAAATAACCGAGGCAAATATTATTTTCAAAATTCACTTTTTATTTTATACCGCAAAAATATTTCTTTTTCAATTTTACTGCGTTAGTGAATATTTTGCAGATTGCTCAGATGCTGGATTCTAACTGGAATGAAGTTGAATATGAAATACGAATTGAGTGAAAGAGTGATGTGTAGTGAGGAATTTATGTAAATTGAATTGTGATGTAATCAATAATTGTATTGTAATCGAAATTGTGTATGTATAGTGAGAGCTTGAATTTGTACTATGCAAAAATTGTAATAAATATTTGTTTGAATAAAATTCTGTTTGAATTCAAATTCTGTATTATTTATTTTTATTCAGCAAATATTTATTTAATCTATAAAAAATAAAATAGTACATTAACAAATACATTTACATGAATATATATGTTTATTATCATCAAACAAAAATCATAACATGTGAATCATAACAGAATCGTATATTCAACAGACTCCTTAAGAACATATGATTTGTTACACCCTAAAACTGGATTTTACCGTGACAAATAATGAAGCGAAATATGAGGCCTTAATTACAGGTCTCAATATCACCAAGGAGCTCGGAGTTTGGACTTTTCCTTCTGTATTTCCTAGTTGGTTTTATGTCAAGTGCGAAAAAGTTTCAAGCAAAAGTAGCGAGACTAGATTCTTATCTAAATCGAGCCCTTGAGTTGCTCAGTGATATTGAATATTACACGATAATGCATATTCTTGGAGAGAAAAATGTGAAGGCCGACTCGTTGGCTAGGTTACCCCATTACGGAGATGCGCAACTCATAGGTCTGGTTTCAGTGGACGTACTGTCAGCTCTAAGCATCGACGAGACGGATTTTGATTAGATCTTAGAGGCCGAATTTGAGAAGGAGTCATGGATGACTTTGATAAAGAATTACTTACAAAGAGGACCCAAACAGGAAAAACAAACAACATCAACTCCTTTGTAAAGATGCAAGATTCATCATGCAAGAAAGGGTAATATACAGAAAACGATTCTCCGTTCCTATGTTTCAGTGTGTCATCAACAATTAGGCTAAGAGAGTCTTGAGAGAAGTTCATGAAGGAGCATGTGGTGACCACATCAGTGGGAAAACCCTAACAAAGAAGATCCTTCGTTAATGGTATTTTTGCCAACCGTCAATCGAGACGTAGCTAATTACACCAGAAAGTGTGGAAAGTGCTAGAGATTCACTAAAATACCAAGAGCACCACTAGCAATGATTACTCAAATGGTCAGTCCCTGGCCATTTGCAGTCTTGGTATATTGCCAATGGCTATGGAAGGTGCAAAGTACGCCATCTTCATGGTTGATTACTTCACCAAATGGGCTGAGGTAGAGCCGTTAGCCATAACCACCACAAAGAAAGTAATCAAATTTTTGGCCAGAAACATCATCTGTCGTTTTGGGGCTCTACAAAAGATTATCTCCGATAACGGGAACCAATTCAACAGTGTCGAGTTCAATTATTTTTGCCACAAGCACCATATCGAGAAGAGGTTTGCTGCGGTGCATACTCCCAGGTAAATGAATAGGTTGAAGCAGTTAGTAAGATCATTAAGTCCATTCTTAAGAAGCAATTGGAGAAGGCTAAGGGTAAATAGGTCAATGGACTTCCATCGACACTTTGGGCTTATTGAACGACCCACAAGTCAGCGGGTGGCCATTCTCAATTCGTCCTAACTTATGGATCATAGGCTATGATCCCGGTTGAACTTAAAGTACAGTCTCATCGGGTGAGTCATTATAATCCATGGAAAAATGAGGAACTCCTGTTGGAGTCTCTCGATATGATCGATAAGAAACATAATGAAGCTGACTTGAGAGCAACCGAGCATCAAAACCAAGTCGCCCGATACTACAATACCAGGGTTAGGACTTGGACCTTTAGAATTGGCAGTCTTGTTCTCAAATGAATCTTCCATGGCCCTAGGAGCTTGGGCTTGACACAGGAAGGTCCATATGCAATTGGACAAAAGCTTGAAGATGGCATATTCAAGCTGGAAATAGTGAACGGGATCTCATTCCCACGAGCGAGTAATAGCGAACACTTGCGACACTATTTCATTCGATTGTAAATTTGTAAATATCTAATCAAAAATATGTAACTAGACATACCTATCGTTTCTAATGTTTATAAAGAAATGACTTCTGGAGCTTATGAATCTACATGTGCTTGATTTTACACTAAGATTAGTGACACATGCTTAAATGAACTCGCTTGTGCAAAATGCAGGTGTGCAGGTACCCTTAGATAAGTGCCAATCAAGCTTCTACAATCCATGATCAGACGCATGAAGCTCAACCACACTTGACGTCCAAAGAGATGCCAAACAACTCCTCTAACCCATGACTTGGGGGTAGAAGTATAAATATTCAAAGGATGAACAAGATAGTTTTCCTCTAATGATGGTTCCCAGATTTTGGTAGAGCATCCAAATCTTTCCTCGAGCAGGCAGGTCAATAGGTGTGCACCTAAATATAGGCAAGATCTTACCTACATCGATCAAGGCCCAGAGTTAGGCACGATCGAAGACAAACGTCCTAGAAAAGGTGTTTAAACCACTATGATTAATTGGTTAACTCCAACCGATGCCCAGAGTTTGGCATGATCAAAGCATGTATTTGGGAGAAGGATGTCCAAAGAGAAACCCGAAGATGAATTTCCTCAATTGGCGCCTAGATTTTGGTGTGATCACTCTCAAAACATCCTTGAATGGATGTTTAAGTTAACTCTTCATCCAAGTGGAGTGTGACAAAATTTAGGATTCAACATGGTCACATGTGAAAATACACTCTAGCGATCATTCTTTACTCGCAAAAAATGGAACAGACTAATAACTTTGTCCAATGATGATAAGGAGAAGTGGACCGTAAATATGTTGAATGTAAAGAGCATTTCTTAAGCACTTATAAAAATTCACACAAGACTTTGAAAAAATAAAAAAGTCTACATTATTCGCTGTCAAAATATTGGAAGAAAAGGTACAAGTGTTTTTGACGCTAACTAAAAAGTAAAAGCGGGGCCTAAAAACAAAACTAGTTCCTAATACTATACAACCAGAAGCACAAAGGGGATGGATGATCATTTCTTGTTCCTCTTCTTTTTCTCTTTCTTCTCTGTAGAAGATAGTGCATTGGATCTCTCTGGTTTCTTCCTTATTCTTTCTCCACTTCCTTTTCTCTTTAAAGGAAAGCCAAGCAACAAAGCGACATACATGTTTTGAGTGCTTCCGATCATAGGTAGCATGACCCAGGCAAAAATGGTCTTACCGGGTAAAGCCATTGACAGAGGAGGAGGAAAAAAGTCAATCATCTCTTGTTTGATCTTTACAACTGACTTAAGATGTTCTTCAACAAGTTCACTCATTGAAAGCCCCTATGAAAGATAAAGCGTACCGATGATCTCAACATCATCATCAGCATGTGTCCCTTGGAAGTAACTGGTCCCCTCATCTTGTAATGCACCAATCATCTGCATGTCTAGACCTGAAGCATCATTGGATGCTCGTGATTATCCCAAAGATAGTTACGGCCATTGAATCGATCGTCGCCATTTGTGGTCTCAACTGGAGGCTCTTCTTCGGAGGACTTGAGATCACAACCTGACTTGAAATTTTAGAAAGATGAAATGAGAGATTAGTTACATCGATCGGCATCATGTGTGCTTCCCACATATGGGTGAGATTGAGCCTCAGTATGAGTAGGCAAACCATTCAAGTTCCCCTCCTGAATATGAGTTAGCATGCTTGTTCCGTAGAGTTGCAGTGCTTTTAGATTGTACTCAAAATTTGAAGCAATTATAGAGGCAGCAGGAGGCCCAGAGGTGAGACCGATATCAATACCTTAAGGAGTAGTTTCGAAATCTTCAGCTTAATTTTTTTGAACTGTAGCATCCAATTCCGAATGTAAAATGAGCTCACTTACTCTAAGCTCCTTGATTTCCTCTAGACTTAGAATCTCTTTCTCTAGTTCTTACAAGTCCACTTCACCTCCTTCTGAATGTTCTCACTCTTCCAGTACAATTTTCTACCATACCATCACTAAGGCATGGGGATAACTTTTACCAAGCCATGCCAAGTCTTGGAACTTAAGAACATTGGCATTATAGTTGTTGATGAGTAGCTCTAAACTATCTTTAACCCACCTCTCTGTAGCTTCCATCAGCTCGGCATTTTTCCTCTTAGTAGCTGCTACTGGCTCATCTACTATTTTTGCCTTATCCAGCACATCATCTCGTTCCTTGCGCACGTCGAGCGATTCTTCGCAATAATTGTGAGCTGTTTGTAGTTCCTTATCTTTTTATTTCCTTTTTCCTTCAAGCTGTGCCTTTAACTTTTTCACATCTTCTGCTAGCTCGAATTTCTGGCGATGAATATATTTGACTCGGCTTACGTGATCTTTCCTTTCCCGCTCGACGCCGTGTTTAAGTCTTTGACTTTTTGGTTGGCATCTTCCTTTGCTTTCTTTAACTTGGTAGTTTTTTCATCGAGATGGCCAATGGTTTCAGTTTCATCATTCTGACCTACTATGAGTTTTAGCCTTGCAATCTCAGTCTCCAAACTCTCAGTGAATTCTGAGAGTGTCTTAGCTAGCCTCCTCCAAGTAAAGTACTATTCATGCACATCATACAAAGGAATATCTATCAAGATCAAAACGAACTTGTAGACCTTAAAATTGATTTTTAGATAGCGACGCTACAATTCACTATATGAGGATCTGCCCTATTTCGTAACAGGTTGGTCGATAGGCACTTTGTCGGCCCTATATTGAGAAGAATCGAAGGTCGTAGATTTTGATGGACGGGTCAAAGTGCTGAGAAGTATGGAACGACACTGATTTCTTGGTAGAAAGGGAAGCATGAGAGGGGTCATTATGAAGGACATCGTTATAGCGACTAAGTGTTTTTCCAAACTCCTAGATGTAGGTGACCTTGATCTAAATCAATGCCTAGATGACGAGTCATGTGGCCAATGGTCTATCTCTATGTTCCTATGACCATACCTTGAATGCCAGTTGGAATCGAAATCGTGGCTGGGCTTGTGGGGTCGTGCGGTTGGTTTGTGCCTTGGTTGATGTCTCATTTGATCCTAAAATTCCTTATAAAATCCACATCATTCCATGGAACCTGCAGACAAAACGAAGACAAATCAGCTTTGACAAGACAGAAGCACGATATAAGTTGTGTAGAGTGTAGTGCATGCATGTGTGTATACAAGTGTCCTAGTGTCCCCTCGACGGACTGTGGGCTTGAATTTTGCTGACAGCGGTAATCTCCCCTGATTTGGTAAAAGGCACATCTTCTTGGAAATGAATAAGGGACCTAACATCCCCAATACACATATTGGCGAGACTAAAGGAGTCGATTACATCCGAGATTGGTCTAAGACAAACAAAAGGATCCTTCGAAGCTTATATGGGAGTTTCAAGTGCGGTTGTGACATGCAGAGGCAGAATTAGAGTCTTTATTTTGCCAGTTTTAATCTTAAGGCTTCTTCTTTGAAGAGGTTGTTGGTCTTCCTCATCTTCATCATCAGATGGATCACGGTCTATGTTAGTACCCGTATGGCCTACTCCTTCTCCCTTATCACCACCTATGATTTCACCTTCTTCCATGTGCTCTTGTATATCACCAGTCTGAACTACTAGACTTTGGACTGGGGCCACCGGTGAGTGGCCTCTGTTATTTTCAGATGAGAAATTGTCCTCATCACTATCAGGAGCTTCTAGAGCAAGACCGACACTACGACCAAGGTCTAACAGGTTTTAGGCTCCCAAGTTTTCATTGCTTAAAAGCATCTTAGCCTCTCTCTTCCTCTATAATTTGGTGAAGTTGTTGGAGAGTTTCCACCAAAGTCGTATTTCCAAGCCTGCATGGTACATTTGCAAAGAACAAAAAGGACGTTCAACGATAGCAAACCTATGAACTTGAGCTTGTATGAAAAAACAGAAACACAACTTACAAGGTGATAACCATTACTATGCAAATCCAAGAGGACAAAAAAGTAATGGAATTCTTCCTTGAATAACTCAGTTTACTCTAGGTGCCAACCTTGATTCGGCAACCTTTGGATGGTTCTAAGAAAACGAAGATGGATTTCCCTTGTGATGCTTGAAGTTGAATAGATATCAGATCTCTTGGTTGTTAGGGACTCGATCAAAGTGACAAGCAAATATAACGAACATGCTATGAAAGATCGCCTGACTATTCAGATGAAGTTGAGCTAGAGCCAGTCTGATAGAATGTAAAACTCATCGGATGTAGTGACTAAATAGTGGGATGCATCCTGCCAAGCACATAAACTTGTTGCATACTATACATCCATCGGGCAGATGTCGTGCTCTTTGGTGACGTGTGGGAATTAGTATGTCTTTGAACGAAATTCCATGCTTATTGCAAATTCTCTTAAGAGATCCTTCCTCGATATTTGAAGCAATGGAATTAACTATATCATCTAGTATAACCGCGTCATCAAGAGTGTCAGGGGCAGGTACGACTTTCAGACCTTCTGTAGGCTAGATTGGAACTTTCGAAATAGGCAGTTCTACTTGCGGATTTTCAGATTGGAGTGCAGGCTACACCGGAGTTTGTTGTAAGGATGGCATCGTAGTCGACCTTGACTCGAGTATGATTCAACATATTTGGAAGTTTATGGGCCACACCTTAAGCGGAGAGACACTTGGAAAGTTTATGACCCATAACTATCAAAACTCAACACATAATTGATATTCGATTGATTAAAAGTTTTACCCCATGCCAAAGTGAAAGACTAGTGCAGTGTCGTGTAGTGCCGATATTCGATATTATACAGTAGTTTATTTAGAAATCCAAAGTGACCGCAATCGCTGATCGTCCCAATAGACTTCACATAACCCATGAACCAAAAGGGTAGGCAACAAACTAGCCTATAAAATAGGCTATCTTTTCTGAAGTATTGGATCAGTATCAATCCATAGCTATGGATTACAGAACCATGAAACAGACGTAGTTGTGCACACTTGTTCATACTGTATGTATGTGTGCATACATGTAAATGACTTTACAAGAACTGGTAAGTGCATGGAATTGGAACTTGCATGAGAATTTAAGTGCATATGCATATGAAAACTCAACATTCAATGATTAGAATCAAATGAAGGCAGATTCAAACCTAAAAGATCCAGGAAAGGAATCAGTTCAAATTATTAAGCTTGGAATGGCAGATCATAAGAGCATGCTCTAATTTTATAGTTCCAGATGCTAGCGAAGCATCATAATGCTTTACCGAAAAGGTTTGGAAGAAGATGACAACTATTCGAAGCACAAATTAGAGTCCAATATGGCAATCCTGACTCGTCTCGATTCAAACTACATAGTGGTTGAAGTAAGATGTACTTTAAGGGAAAAGTGTTATCGAGCCTTTTGACCAGGCAATATCTTGACGGACTTGATGAATTTAACTTGGAATAAAATGAGGTAGAAGGCCTAAAGAGATAGATATAAAGTCTAGAAACTAAGTATAACTAAGGTCACGAGGCAAAAACAAGACTATTCCAAAAGTTCCAAGACTCGATCTATCAATATGATGGATCAGTACCGATGCATTAGATCAGTACTACTCCATTTTACTCTTACCACCTAATCTTGATGCTAGAAGCCTATTCCAACCTCCATAAATCGACCGTCTATTATTTGCTATCAAAAATCTTAAGCACTAGAAATTAGCAACTCTACTCCTCCACTGATCCATCATTTGGACTCTAAATAAGCTTATAACGATAAATAAACAAGTTGGGAAACACTAAGCTAATGATATATCGCTTCATCCCAAAATAGTTAGAAGGATCCATAAGGTCTTATGGATCGGTACCGATTCATAGCTGTTTGCTGACAAGGCCATGTTTTCTTGAGATAAACTACCCCTCGATCATGGAGAATGTGGCGGAGGACATGCTGGATCTTTTCCCGACGACCCACAGCTATAGTTTGGCATGGAAGGGCACCATTTTAGCAATTTTTACATAACCTCTTGTAAATTGCCTATGGAGTGGTACCAAACCATAAGAATGGCACTTGTAAAACAACAGTATCATTAATAAAAATCTTAAGTGGATGTAGGCAACGGTTAGCTGAACCACTATTAACGTATGCTGTTCATTTTTTGCTCATTTTCATTTAATTTTCATCACTTTTATTCTCCACATAATCCTTTGGTGTTAGTTCCACATTTTGGTACTAACAGTGAGTTTAATGTTCATATTTAGTTGCTTTGATTTCATCATTTTGCACGAGATTTTAAGAGGTTAAATTTTCACATGATCTTTGTGATTTTTGTTATTCTTCTCTGGGTGTTACTTTTTCATCTTTAGGAAAATCTACCTCTAGTTATGATGATTAAATTTGGCTTTTAAGTCCTTATTTTCTTTTCTAGTATCCTTAAACTTATTATCTAATTCTAAGATGGTCTCAAATATATTTTTTCATGAGTGAAGATTTTGCCTCATTATAGAGAGCCATAAAGTAAATATTTGCTTGCTTCACACCACTATCACAACCTGACAATGTGTTTGAGTCATCCCATGTAACTTAGAATGTAGATTCCTTTCTCATATCCCCTTTCATTCTTGAAGCTTCTTCCCTCTTTAATTTAGGACAATCTTTCCTCTTTTGGCTTTTGTCACATTCGAAGCATTTTAAAGTTGTACTGCCACTAGTGCTGAATTTTTGATTTTTCTTAAATTTCCCTAGTGCTTTATAATTTTTGGCAAAAATGAAATGTATTCTTCATTAATATGTTCATCATCTTTCACATAAAATGCTATAGCTCTTCCCTTTTATGCTTATTCCTTTCTTCTTGCATATTAACTTTGTAGGATATTACACAACCAATTAATTCATCGGCTTGAGCTGAGAAATTTCATTGGCCTTTTCAATAGCGAGTACCTTATTTTCCCATTCATTAATCAATGAATTTAAAATCATCACTACTATTATCCAATTTTTTTAAAAATTCCTAGTTGCATAAGCTTGTGTTGTAATTCTTAAAAACATGCATAAAAGATACTTTAACCATTTTTCGTTATAAATTTCTGAAGTTGATTTTTGAGCATTGAAATTTTGGTATGTTTCACTTTAGTAGTCCCTTCGTGATTGACTATTAAAATGTGCCAAATATCATATGCGGTAGTGTAGAACATGACTCGTGTAAATTAGTTTATATATAATGCAAAATATTGCATAGCCACTACTTTAGAATTATTTATAATTGCGTCTTTTTGGGCATCTGCCTATGTACTCAATGTACTAGTACGAGCTACATACTATTTTGAATAGCATCCTAGATTTTAATGCCAGTAGCTTCCATATAGATTTTCATATGTATGGCCCAATATGCATAATTTGAATCGGTGAAAAGTGAGGGTCATGTAATGGACTCACCTTTTAGAAACATACTAAAATTACTTGTAGTCATATTATAAAATTTTAAAAATGGTACTAATACTTTTGGAAAACCTTTTTCTAATACTAAATGGAATTTTGAAGGTGGATCTAATAGTATACTTAAGTAATATTAACTATACTAAGGAGTTAATTATGTGATATATTACTGATTACAAAGCTAAGTATATATAATGCCACATAATATAAAGTAATAACGTAAGTAAAACCGCATCGACAATTTTATACTGGCCTTACTGGGCCTAGAAGAATAAGTTTCTTATAATATTCAAGGAGACGGCAATAGGAATTCACCAACCCTACTTGAGGACATAACAATAGGACTTTTCTCGTGGTAGTAAACAATAAACTTTAACAATGTTGTTTCTTTCTTCGCACTTATTACTTTAATATACTTTACAAATTCCTTAGGATCTTTGTCTGAATGCTTGAGACGTTGTAGAAATAATTTGAATAACAATTAATATTGAGGCGAATTTACAATTATCATATTGAGAGAGTTTCTATAAGTAGTAAGTAATTAATTACTGGTTGACCACTTATGATATGAGCCTATATAGTGCATTTTGTATTATTTTTTTCTTTTTAGCAATTTTACCCCCTTTAAAATGCTCTGAATTATATAAAAGACATTGAAGAATACAATGCAATATTTTGGAGGTTATATTAAAATCTGGTGCAACTCAGAGATCGTTTGAGGTTTTAACAAATTTATACAAAAAAGACTCAAATACAACTCAAAATAAAACATACCTCTTTTAAGCTTTTGAATCTATCTCCGAGTGTTCATTTCTGCTCCATGTGACTACCCGACTTCCTATCTCCAGGAAATCATATCATCTTGAAGAAAGAAAGGGATATCAGAAGAAAAGAAAGAGAAAGAAGAAACACCACAACTACAGAGAACTCACAGCGGAATGAATGAAATATAATATATCACATAAAATATTACATAGTATCAAATTACACCAGAGTACACAACATATACAACACAGATTAGACAGTTATAATCTTCTGTCTAACTATACAACTCAAGTACAACTGAAACAGATACAACAAACACAGCAGAATCAATATTATCTACACGTCGAAGCCTCCTGCTCCATATCTCCTCCAAAATTTGTCAAGCAAACTTGAATCACTTGACTACTCATACATAATATGAGTACCCAAGAATTTAATAAAACAGAAAATAAACACTCGGGTCAGACAGGGGTCTAGTGTGAGTAAACGGTTTAAAGTTGGTTAACTTTAGAAAAACCTTTGAAAGAAAAGATATCACGTAAGACATCCCACACATAAACATGGAAAAGTTTTTACCTTACGCTAACCAAAACATTTGATAGGAAATCCAGTGATATTATAATAGTGCCTAGGGTTTTCAAGTAAATAAGAAATAGCCAAAATTGTTACATCTATTAAATTCCAGCTACTAGCCACTAAAGTGGGTAATACAATCAAAACCGTAGGGTCTCGTAGGAAGAATGGGTTTCCATCAATGGCAGGGCTACTGGGGTACCGCCCGTCACAGTATGTGGCCTAGATCAACATACCGAGGAGTACGCCCGCTCCCTTGCAACAGAAGGCCGGAACCATCCCTTACTGGACAGTCCCAAACAAGACCACCCCGTAGTTGGCGCGACCATCCACACACTAAGCCAAAATAGAAGGGACCTCTATACAGGGGTAAATCTCACTCTCAAGTGAGGGCTACCCACGAAGCCTTGCTGCACCTCCCCTGTTTTAGCCATTCCCGGTTGATGAGGCTTGAGGCTACGATTACCTTTATAGAACACATCTATCTTAGAATGCTCATCGTCCACCTGACGATGTTTTGAAAGCATTCAATCCATACAAGTTCGTTTCGGGTTCGAACGAAACCGAAGGCACTATCTCGTTGCACTCATTTTAGAATCACCCTCCGAGTCAGCGACCATAGCCCTTGCACTCTAAATCACCATCTCGAATCTATAAGTACTATTCCGTCAAACTCATCACGGAATCACCCACGGAGTTATACTGACGTATAGCCCTTACACCTTGAGTCTTTACTTGCTTCACTTGGATTAGTGACCTAACGTTTAATTGAATCGATGTGGTTTTCGGATCCCAACTATGGAAACCCGATCCCGGTCTCACCGAAACCAAACGCCATTTTAATGCCCAAGTTGTACTTAAGGGTTTAAACATTTTAAACTCATATTCAGGATGATATAAATAGATAGATGAATCATATTATCACAATAGATAATTTATAACAATCATTTATCTCACACAGCAGCATATCACATATAATAAATACTCAAAACATCCGGTATCAACCAATATCAATCACCCAATATCATTCACTCAATATTGACCATCCAATATCAATCAATCAACCAATATCAACCAATCATCTAAAGCATAATTGATTAACTCTTAATCAAATGGATTACCCTTAATCCTCCTCAATAATTTATTCTAAATAAATAAATTAATCATCTCTAATGATCTTCCTTAATTAATCTTCCTTGATTAATTATATTTAATTACATTTACGTAATTATCCTTAACCACATACAGTAATTAACCTCTAATTACTATCATTAATTACAATAATTAATGATCATACTTTTACTTCATTTATTAATCAATCATAATTAATTACATTAAACCTTAATTAATTACAATTAATTAATTACACTAAAATTAAATCACTTATATTAATCAACCTTGATTAATATCATTAATCACATTAATTAATTATCCTTATTAATTAATAATTACTTTAATTTATTAAATATTTAACTTATAATTGATCATTCTATTAATCATAATCAGTAATTAACAAATTGTACTTACTTAACTTAATTAATTAACTTCTTATTTAATTAACTTCTAAATTAATTATATTAATCCTTGATTAATTAATCTAATTAATTAATCTTTAATTACTTCATTAAGTAATTCATAAACAATTAAATAAATAAATAAAACATAATTAATTAATCTCTTTATTTATTTATTACAATTTTAACTACAATTTTAATTCATTACACTTGTAATTAATTTTAAGTTAAACTCATTCATTTATTAATTAATCACATTAATTAATTAACTAAATTAATTAAGTAATTAACTCTTAATTACTTATATAAGTAATTATTCCTAATTACTTCATTAATAACTCTTGATTACTTCCTTAATTAATTACTTAACAAGTAATTACTTTCATCATTAACCAATCCTTAATTCTTTAATTAATTAATTAATTACTTCATAATTAATTAATTTCAAAACAAAAATATTAATCAATTCCTTAATTCTTTAATAAATAAATTAATTACTTCATAATAAATTAATTTCAAAACAAAAATATTAATCAATTCCTTAATTGATAACATTAAGTGATTATCCGTTAATCACTTTCATTTAATTACTCCAATGAGTAATTTTCCATTAATTACTTCCATAAGTAATTACCTTCTTAATTGCATTCAATTATTAACCATTAATTTACTTCATTAGGTAATTACACTTAATAAATCCATAATTAAGTGATTATTTTAAAATTAAATAAATAATTAACTAATTATTTAAAATCAATTAAACAATTAATTAATTAACTTCTAATCTTAAAGAAAATCTTTAATCACTTTATAAATTTTTCCTCTCATGTCCTCTCATGTCCTCTACCGTACCTCCCGATGTCCTCCCCATACCACCACTGTCAACTCAACTGTACCTCCCCTCTCCTCTCAAGTCAACTCTGACGTTTGTTCCCTCTCAACCATCGACAACTCTGACGAACGTTCCCTCACAACCAACGTCGACTCAGTCCTTCTATCATCCTCATCTAACCTTTCGCCATCGCCTCCTAACAATCCAGTCCCTGGTACTGTAACCACCATCAATGAACCCTCGCCTCACTCTGTATCTCCTTCTGATCTCTCCGTCCTACGTCCCCCCTCTCATGTCCCCCCAGACTTATTCCCCATGCGACCTCCCGATGCTTCTCCCACTCCTCAAACCTCAGTGCCTTCTTCCTCCTCTCAAGGTGAGCGATCATGGACTTTGCTTTTTAAGCATAAACCCAAAAATGCTGGGAAGTACATTCCCGTTGACCTATCTCCTGAGTATGAAAATGAAGTATTAGTGTCGACCCATGAAGTACGTGAAGCTGGAGAAAAGATCTGGAATGAAACATTAGTTGGAGTTTTCCTTGACAAGCCGTTATCATACACAGCTGTCATTCAAAAGCTAAAGTTCATCTGGAAATTGAGAGGCTCTGTCACTGTTAAATCAGATGGTATTATCTTCTTATTTAACTTCTCATGTTCTGAAGATAGAAATAAGATTCTTCAGAGTGACCCCATAATCATGAATAATAAGTTGTTCATTGTCAAGCCATATGATGCAGCAATAAGTAATGTCTCTGGCACAGTCACAACTGTTCCAGTTTGGGTGCATTTGTATAATCTCCCGTTATATGCTTGGTCGCCTCTGGGAATCAATTGGTTAAGTAGTCATCTGGGAAAAATGTTGTGCATGGACGAAATGACGGAAAAGCAGGAGAGGTAGAGCTATGCAAAATGCTTGATTGAGGTTAAACCGGACAAGGAGCTAGTAGATGAGTTTCTGGTCAAGCTGGTGGAAGGAGGATTTCAAAAAATTTATGTGCAATATTTGTGGAGGCCAGACGTATGTGTTACGTGTAAAAATTTTGGTCATAAAACTGAAAGTTGTGACAGGATGGAAAAAAGTCATAAAGATAGTGAAAAAGAAAAAAGAGACAATGGTAGTAAAGGAAACGAAAGAGAAACAACAGAGATAGTCCAAGTTAATAGAAATGCAAGGCCTCTTCAGAAGCGTAGTATCAGGAAATGGCATCGTGTAAAAGATAGGAGAAAAGAAAATACTGTGAATGAAAGAAAAATGGATCAAGTCACAGGAAGCAATGAAGAAAATGAGAAAGAAATAGACCGAGTCAAAAATGATAATGAAATAGGAAAAGAAGAGCGTAATAAAGTAGACCATAAAAATGTACAAATGGGTAATGAAAAAGATAACAACGAAGAAAGAATCGAAGGTGCTACTGCCAACATACAAGTTACTGATGAAGACGTGAACAAGGATAATATAGATGAAAGGGAAGGGAGAGCTGACGATGATGACATGGTAGAAAAACTCTTAATTAATAGTCAATTTGATGCACTCCTTAACCTAGATGAGGATGGAAACATGAATATTTTGTGTGAAGAAAATCAAATTGCTGATATTCAAGGTCAAATATCACTTGAAGGAGTTGTTATGCAAGTAGCTGCAGAAAGTCACATAAAACAAAAAGACAAGAGTAACACAATAGATACACAAGGGAAGGTAGTTCAAATAATGCAAAAGCAAGATAAAGTGAATATAACACAACAACCTGAAGCAAGAGAGGCAGAACGTATTGAAGATGGAAATAAAAGTGAGGGTAAAAATGAAGAAGAATCCAACACAAGTGGAAGGAAAAATGGAGAAATTAGAAACTTGAAAGTGAGGCAGAGAAATACAGCAATAAAGCAAAATGACATGCACAAGGAAGAAAAAACATGTACAACTTATCAGCCCAATACCCAAACAACTATCTCTCCCTCCCAAGTAAATAACAAATCTCACAATCCTCCTCCAACACATATTTACTCCAAAATCAAACCACCATCGGCATTCAAACCTCCACCCCCTTTTTCAACTCTCTCTCTATCTCAGATTTCCACTCCTCCTAAACCTATTCTCACAACCTCACCAAAGTCAGACGAAATCCAATAAGGAAATTACCCCCTTATCAGCAACAATCCCTAACTACTTGTCCTCGTCGCAGGCAGTAACTAGGCGAATGAAGATAGAAATGCTCTATGCTCGTGTTACTCAATGATGACACGCATTGGAGCATGGAATATACGTGGTGGACATCAAGCAATCAAGCTAGATGAATGTAAACAGCTTATCAGTACACATCATTTATCAATCTTAGCAATACTAGGAACAAAGTTAAATCTTACGAAGACGATCAAGGCAGCACATTATATAAACCCCAACTGGAAATACCATCACAACCTGAATGAAGCTATGTATGGTAGGATAATGATACTTTATAATCCCCTTCACGTCCAACTTTCTCCTATCCTATCCACTTCCCAATTAATACATTGTCATGCTCATGATCTTGCTGATAACTCAACTTTTTATGTCACCTTTGTTTATGCATATAACTCTGCTACTTCTAGAAGTCCTTTATTAACTGTCATTCCATCTCTAAGGCAGTCCACCCATCCATGGCTAATTCTCGGTGATTTCAACTCCTGTTGTTCACTCTCTGATAGAGTTGGAGGAAATCCCCTCTCCAACAACGAAATACAACCACTTTCTAATACCCTAATCGATGCTGATCTTGTTTCTGTCAGATCAGTAGGAATGCAATACTCGTGGAACAATAAAAGAAGACAAGGATGCAGGACCTTTTCTAGAATTGACCACACCTTCTCCAATCAAACAGCACTAACTAAATGGCCTCTCCTCTACAACCATCTCCCTCCTCCTCTCCTTTCTGACCACTCACCCAAAATTATCCATCTTCGTGGAGCGGACAAGAGAGGAAAAACAAATTTTTAATTTTTTAATTCATGGGTTCTTGAACCAGACTTCAAAACTATTATTAAAACTGCATGGAACAAAGAAACAAATGGTAATCATCTTTTTATCTTGCAGGAAAAAATTAAGGAAGTGAAAGAAGTCTTGAAACTGTGGGCATTTAAAAGATTTGGCAAAGGTGAAACAATGAGTACTACTATAAAAGACAAGCTTACTGAAGTCCAAACTGCCATGATGACTAATGTTAATGATGCGAATCTCTCATCGATTGAAAGTTCATTGTCACAGCAATACCTTGAAGCGTTAGCAAAAGAAAGTGATATGATAAGGCAAAAGTCGAGAATTAAATGGATGGAAAAAGGAGACAGAAATAGTGCTTACTTTCATGCAAGTCTCAAGAATAAGCAGAGAGGAGAAAACATAACTACTATTTACGATATGAATGATGTTCTTCGTTCTTCTCCAGTGGAAGTTCAGGATGCATTTGTTAAGCATTTCTCAGTCATGTATAGCAACTCTGACAATTTCATTCCTAATATCGATCAGATCCCCGATGATATCCTGCCTAGAATTAATACTGATGATTTTAACATCCTAAGCGCTGCAGTTACCCCTGAAGAAATAAAACAAGCAATGTTCTCACTGAATACTGAATCGTGTGGTGGCCCTGATGGGATGAACGCACTTTTCTACACTTCTTGTTGGACGATTGTCTCAACTGATGTGTGAAATTCCATAATTCTATTCTTCAAAAATATTAAAATTTTCGGGTCGTATAATTATACCAATATAGCACTTGTTCCCAAGCACAAGAATGCTCTCAGCGTTAATGAATTCCATCCTATATCATGCTGTAATACCCTATATAAATGTATCTCGGAGGTAATAGCAACGAGGCTTAAGCATGTCCTACCAAGTATTGTTTCAAAGAATCAAGCATCCTTCCTACCAGGTAGGAATATCCTAGACCATGTCCTTCTCTCCCATGAACTAATTAAGGGATACAAACGCAAGAAAGCTCCACCGAAAGCCATGATGAAACTTGACATAATGAAAGCTTTTGACATGCTACAATGGAATAGTATTGTACGAATTATGGGTTACATGAACTTCCAACCACACTTTATTTCTAGGATATACGAATGTATCTCCACTCCTACCTATTCAGTCAATGTCAATGGAATATCAGCTGGTTTCTTTGCCAGTAAGAAAGGAATAAGACAGGGTGATCCGCTATCAGCTTACATCTTCATTCTGGTAATGGAACTTCTTACGAGGATGTTAGACAATTTAATTATCCATAATAAGTTCAAACTTCATCCAGCATGCAACGATCCTTAAATCACTGCTTTAATGTTCGCTGATGATTTGGTCGTGTTTTTTACCCCTGACAACAACACAATCACGAATATAATGAATACACTTGAACAGTTTTATACTATGACGGGTCTTAAGGTTAATCTTCGCAAGTCTGACATTATTATGATAGGTGTGAGCGATGAACTGTCTGCTCAAATTACTCAAATCACTGGTATGTCTACCAACCCTAACACTGTGTCATATTTGGGACTGCCGCTCTCAACTTCAAAGATTACAATTAACCAATGTCTTCCTCTATTTGAGAAGATAACAACAAGATTGAATTGCTGGACCACTAGAACACTAAGCCAAGCGGGTAGATTAACTTTGATTAAGTCGGTAATTTTTGCAATGCAAGTTTATTGGGCTAGAACCTTTATTCTACCAAATAAGTTAATTAATATGATCAGAAGTGCTTTTATGAAATTCCTATGGGTAGGCAAGACAAATGGAAAATACATGCTCCTATAAAATTTAGCAAACTTGAGAGGCCAATGAACAAGGGGGGTCTTGGTATATTCAATTTGAAGCAATGGAACAGGGCTGCCTTTGCGAAGCATATCGACACATACTATAATGGTACAGACAGCCTATGGGCAATATGGTCGAAAAAAACGTGACTAAAGGAAAGAGTTTGTGGAATATGACTAAACCACAAAACATGAGCTGGACATGGCAAAGTTTATTCAAATTAAAGGAAATTTTCCTACCGCTAATACAAATGAATACCTACCCAACATACTGTGTTAGTTTCTGGGATGAACCATGGCTAGATAATGGGTACATTCTCAGACGTCACCTGTCGTACAATGAAATACAGCAGACTGGAATACACTCTGCGACTAAAGTTAGGGAGGTACTCAACAATTATAGCAGGTTATGTTACTCTTCTTCCAATCCTAGAATTCAGAATATATGGAACATCATTAGAAGGTTTACTTCGCTGCCTTCATCAACTGATGGTATAGTGTGGGGAGATAAAAAGGCAAAGTTCAGATTGGAAATGGATATGAATTCTTGTTGAAAAATGGAGAGCACCCAAAGTGGAAATGGTGGAAGCGAACATGGAGTTTGCATAGTGGTTTCAGAGAAAACTTACTGCCGTGGAAAGTTCTTAATCGAGCGGTACATACTAAAGCCAAACTTGCATGCATGGGAATGAACGTTAATATCTACTGTTCCTTCTGCTGCGAACAACCGGAGACAGTCTAGCATCTGTTTTTTGAATGTCCATATATTAAGCAACTCTGGACTGTTGTAATGTCAAAGCTTAAAAGTTATACTGTCTCTCATGACAATCGAGTCGAATGGGAAAACATACATGCGAAGACTGGGTCCAAGAATAAAGATAAGAGATTATTTACTGTGGTGATGAAAAGCTTCATCAGTGCTGTTTGGAAAGAGCGTAATATCCGAGTGTTTGAAGCCAGTAAAGTGAAATCTGATGTTGTGTTCAAGAACTGGTTAACACACGAGATAAAACAATCCTTGGGGATGCAAACCTACTGCATTGATCCAGGGATATATACCTCATTCCAAAAGTTTTAGTCTGTGTCTGTTTTCTATTTTTGTGTTTTTTATTTCCCGTTGTTCTTGTGGCGCCGTGTTTTCCTTCGTTTTCAAGAGCTATGCTCAATGTTGTATGTGTTCTGTCCCTTCTGGTGCTGCAATAAAATGGTCGCGGTCCATCCAACCCCGTCGGCCTTGCCAAAAAAAAATCTTTAATAAATTAAGAAAACCATAAATCTTAATCAAACTTAACTTATCAACAAATCATATTAAATAAGTATTCTTAAATTAATTATCCAAATAATTTAACCTATTTATTTCCATAAATGAATTATTTGAATTCTTTAAATCTTATTAATTCAAAGACAAATTATTAAACTTGGTTTACAAAATCATAACAATAATCTTACTTGGAGATAAAGCATTTACAAATCATTTCCAAATTTAAAACCCTTTAAATTATCAAGTTTTAAACTAATTTATTTGCAATATAATATTGAAAATTTGTTATTAAAACATTACTTCAAACTTTATCTTAAAACTTTGATTTAATAATTAAATTCAAATTTCTCTTTAAAATTTAAATTTTAAACTTAATTAAGATAATTATTTTTAAAATCAAACATCTTAAAACATTTTTAAATTTGAAATATAAATTCAAATTTCACTTTTAAATGTTGGGTTTTCCTTTATTTGAAAATAACAAATTCTTAACTTTAAAACTTATTTACAATATTGAAGCTTGATCTTTCAATTTCATACTCGAGTTACCTTTGCAATTACTCTTCAATCTATTGAATAACAAGTTCAATTTGCAACTTCATTTTTAAATTTTACAGTACTAATACTATACAATACTACTAAAAAAAACACCCTAAAAAAAACTCGAGACAAACCCTACCTGTACACGAGCCTCACTCGAGACAACACTAGCTCTCATCCACTTCGAGTTGATCCCTTGAAAACGCGAGAGCCACTTCGAGAAACGTCCCTCGTCTTCCCCAACCCCTAAACCCAGTGCACAGAAACGTGCATGGTGCACGTGCGCGATCATCTCCGGTCGAACTTGGTCGTCGCCATCGTCGCCATCGATTATACTACCATACGCGAGCACGAATGTGAACCCAGATCGATCAAACAACACGCGAGTCAAAAACGAACCCCTTAGCTCGAAAGACTGCAACAGTCACGACCACAAAAATCCAACTGCCATTGACGAACTCACCACCGGAAACTCCGGTAACCCTTCCAAAGCACCACCGTAACTCTCACCTCCATCCCCCACCTCGCGATCGCCTCCGGTCATATAACCAAGTCGCGAATGCTTCCACAGTTCAACCCAGCCAAAAACATAACAAAACCCTAGATTGATCGGTTTCGATCAAATCACTCATTGGAAAAATTCAAAAGTATTTTTCCCTTAATCCTTGATCCATAAACAAGCTTCGAACAGGATTACAGCTGCAACCATCATGTTTTATTTCGGCAATTCACCAAAACAACATAAAAGTTCAAACCTCAAATTCTCACTAATTACATAACTAAAAATCACAAATTATATATCAAAATTGGTGATTTACTATCAAGATTACATGCATGTACTTCAAATTGAAATTTAAGGTAGTTGATTTTTGACTAAAATTTTGTTTTACTGTTATTCCTATTTTTAAAAATTATTTGTTCATTCAATATTCCAGAAACTATTTTTCAAAATTTTCATCATGCCTTAATTCACAACTTTCATTCAAATACCAAAGTCTAATATGGTTTGGATTGGGAGATTTTAATTTTCTTAAGAAAAACAAATTTTGTAAGTGAAACAGAGAAGAGGGATTTATACAGGCACTAATATTCTCAGACATTTCACACTTCCAATCATGCATACATAAACAATATTCATATAAACAGATATTCATTTATCACAGCACAATTCTTCACATGCATCCAAATTTAGCCACAGATATTTTTAAAACTGTTTTTGAAATGTTTACTCACCTTTTATATTTGCAGAGCACCGCAGTGAACAGGGAAGTTTTTATTCTTTGAATCTGAGAAATGTTTTGATGCTTGCTGATGAAAATCCCCTGCATGCCTCAAATTAGTTGTTTTTAAAGTGTTGCAAAAGATTTGCACTCCCCAATGAAATGCAGATTGAAGGTTGTAGTTGATAGTTGCAGATTTGATCCTCATTTGAATTGCAGTAATTTGATTGAGTTTATATTTGATTTTGCTTTTGATTTGCTTTTGGTTTTTCATTATTAGGTTTTGATTTTGGAAAGAAATGAAGAAGAAAAGAAAAGTTTTAGAATCTGTAAAAAAATAAACTCGGATTTTTTTCCTCTCTTTTACAACCTTTTGTTTACCTAAGTTTCTTTTTTTTATATTTGAGAAAAATAGAAACTTGCCACTTGTTCCTTAATTTAGACAAATGTCATTAGCATGTTTTAAAAATTACAAGTGTTAAAGATCTTTGCGAAATTGTTTTTAAAACCTTATAAAAATAATATTTATATCTTATGTCTATGTAATATGAATATTTGTATTTATGAAATGCTTTTATGTTAATAAAATTTGAATTTTAAATAAATATACAAGTATGAAATCTTTATACATGTATATTATTAGCATTTTAAAAGAAAACAGAATAAAACTTTTATTAAACCCTTTTTTTAAACTACCGTATTTTAAAATAACAATCTTATAGTTGAAACAAATTGAATAAATCTTAAATTTACTTTTGAAAAATATTTAGTTTTAAAACAAAGCTTTAATTTAAAATTCATGCACATAAAAATTAATAGATTAAATTAAATTTCAAAAAAATTCCAAATCATAACATATACATATATATTACAATTTGAAAATTCATCTTTAATTTAAAACAAAAGATCTTCTATTCACAATATATATCAATGTACATATTATAAACAAAATAAAATTTGATTAGCTTTGAAAAATAAATCTTATCCATTTTAAATTGTTAAAAAGATATTGATCACAATTATCAGATTAAATATTTATTATCCATAATAAGATTAATTTCACCAATTTAAATTAAAATTATAAAGAAAAATTATCAAACCAATTAAATTATTAATGCAGATTATTAAATTTATATTGTCCAAAATTCCGGGTCGTTACAATCCTCCCCCTTAAATGAATTTCATCCCCGAAATTTAAAAGCAAAGGTAATTTAATAACCCAGTAAAGATTTTAATTTAAATTAGCAAAGCATACTTATCAATCAGTTACTAACAATCATAACAATCAATCAAACAAACAATCCTAACTAATTATCCTGACGCAAATCAGAATAAATCTCTACTAGTATCTCGAGTTTCCCAAGTATAAATCATTGGAAGACTCGCTCTACAAAAGCCAACAAACTAACTACACTACCAAAATCCAGAGCTCCTCTCACCTCTAGATCCATCAATCTGAATAGAACATCAGATTATACTCAATTCCAGCTCAACTTCCAAATCCAACTGAACTACAGATTCAACAACCAATCGATGAATCATACACGTACTCCCTCAGAGATACGTGAAATATAATGAATTCCAGCTATCCAAATTGGCAATTCAATCTTATCCTATCAACAGATCTTATCTTATCAGAACACAGATAAGAAATCTCAAATGCCTCAGCACTAACCAACCAATCTAACCCAATTACTGCTCTCTTAACCAGAGAAATATTAACAACAACAATGAAGTCCCCAACTTCGAATTCCAAACTCCTTATCTCATATTTGTATAACTCAACAGACAATCCTGGGCTGCCAATCTTCTTCCTGATCAGCTCAACCTATGCTGATACTTCCAGAAACAACTAGACCAAAGCAAACCAATTTCTGGATTCTACTCAACAGAAAAATCTTCCAAAATCCGTCGAAATCCAGAATACAAACTCTACTACTCAAGCAATAGCAAACAGAACTTGTTTCCTTCCTTGCACAGTTGCTACCTCGCTTCCGCTGCACAACTCTGATTCTGAAATAGATAAGAATACTGTTGATGAACACGAGTACAAACTTATCCAATATATCCGGAAACTTTGTTCATCAAATCCATAAAATCTGAGTGACTCATCAGGCTCAGTCACACAACCATACAACAGAATCCAACCCAAAACTAGATCTGACCAAATCCAATTTCAAAAATTTCTGAGCTGCTACACCAACTCTTCTACTCCAAGAACCATCCTACTACCAGGCTAATTACCAATATCGCTTCTGGAAACAAAACAAATGGAACTCAACTCCAGATGCAGACGAACTTCTGATTACCTCAGTGGTTCCTACTACCACATGAGAATTCTCAGTTTCAAACAAAAGACTGCCTAAGAAAAATTACAAACTAACCGCAAGTCACTTTTGCGATCCTATCTAGTTCGGATTCCAAAGAAACCATCCTCTCTTTATCAATTAGAACAGCCTCAAGCTTTTCCAAACAAGGTTAACCCTTCAAAAAACATCACCACCTGCCCGGACTGCTGAAAGAGAACCACAAGATTCCTGAACCATCGGAGAAACGAGCATACTGCTGCTTCCAAACTCTACCTTAAAGATACTGCAGAGCTAAAAGACCTTCTCGTCAGCATACCAAACACTTCGAGCTGAAACTGCTACCACAGCTAACTAAAGACTTCTAATCCAAAGGCTTCTCAACTCCAAAACCACCAACAAACCTCACAACGGACCTCCGAGATGGCAGACAACCTCCCAAGAAATTCAGGCTCCCAACCAAGCATCAACATCTCACTCTCCTTAAGGAATAAAAATGAGACCATGTCGAAGAGAAACAACTCATAGACCTTAGTCTCATATTCCAGAACAGACAACCTCCTTGCTGGAGATCCAAACAACTTCTACATAGACAAGTCTTCCCTGCGGCAGGTAAAGACTGCTCCTCAACTACTACTAAAACTGCTTCTAGAGGAAACATCTCCAGAAAATATCAATGGATACTGCATCTCATCACGCAGTTATCAAGATATCATCACTTACTCATGTACTTCCGACAGATCCAAACACAAGAAAAATTCGCTCCCTGAGCGAAATCCAAACTTACACTTCAAAGATAAACTCTGAATCTTTAAAAAGATTTCCTTCGGATATCAGAGAAATCCTTACTCCAAACTACAAATCTTATTCGAGACGGTATTAGGTCTACAGTCTCGACAAATACTTCCAACCTCAAACATATGGACCTCTTCCATCAGTGGTAGTCGTGTTACACACACAAACCACTACTCCATCTACCTCTAAAAATTATATTGGAAAACCTAAACAGGTAACCCAACAGATCAGGTAGATATATATATATATATATATATATATATATGTAGTTATATATAAAAATTTCAAGTACGCTCTCTCAAGAAAGACACCCCTCCAGAGCCTAGGTATTCACTCAACCTAACGCTCTGATACCAAATGTGACGACCCGACTTCCTATCTCTAGGAAATCACATCATCTTGAAGAAAGAAAGGGATAGAAGAAGAAAAGAAAGAGAAAGAAGAAACACCACAACTACAGAGAACTCACAGCGGAACGAATGAAATATAATATATCACATAAAATATTACATAGTATCAAATTACACCAGAGTACACAACATATACAACACAGATTAGACAGTTATAATCTTCTGTCTAACTATACAACTCAAGTACAACAGAAACAATACAACAAACACAGCGGAATCAATATATATCTACACGTCGAAGCCTCCTGCTCCATATCTCCTCCAAAATTCGTCAAGCAAACCTGAATCACTTGACTACTCATACATAATATGAGTACCCAAGAGTTTAATAAAACAGAAAATAAACACTCGGGTCAGACAGGGATCTGGTGTGAGTAAACGGTTTAAAGTTGCTTAACTTTAGAAAAACCTTTGAAAGAAAAGATATCACGTAAGAATTCCCACACATAAACATGGAAAAGTTTTTACCTTACGCTAACCAAAACATTTGATAGGAAATCTAGATATATTATAATAGTGTCTAGGGTTTTCAAGTAAATAAGAAATAGCCGAAATTGTTACATCTATTAAATTCCAGCTACTAGCCACAAAATTGGGTAATACAATCAAAACCGTAGGGTCTCGTAGGAAGAATGAGTTTCCATCAATGGCAGGCTACTAGGGTACCGCCCGTCACAGTACTTGGCCTAGATCAACGTACCGAAGAGTACGCCCGCTCCCCTACAACACAAGGCCGGAACCATCCCTTACTGGACAGTCTCGAACAAGACCACCCCGTAGTTAGCGCGACCAACCATACACTAAGCCGAAATAGAAGGGACCTCTAGACAGGGGTAAATCTCACTCTCAAGTGGGGGCTACCCACGAAGCCTTGCTGCACCTCCCCTTTTTTAGCCATTCCCGGTTGATGAGGCTTGAGGCTACGATTACCTTTATAGAACACATCTATCTTAGAATGCTCATCGTCCACCTGACGATGTTCTGAAAGCATTCAATCCATACAAGTTCGTTCCGGGTTTGAACGAAACCGAATGCACTATCTCATTGCACTCATTTTGTAATCACTCTCAGAGTCAACGACCATAGCCCTTGCACTCTAAATCACCATCTCGAATCTATAAGTACTATTCCGTAAGACTCATTACGGAATCATCCATAGAGTTATACTGACGTATAGCCCTTACACCTCGAGTCTTTACTTGCTTCACTTGGATTAGCGACCTAACGTTTAATTACAAAATGCTAGAAAATAAATGCTTCACTTAGATAAACCGATGGACCAATGGACAGAGCTAGAAAATAAATTACAAAATGCTAATGCTAAAGCTATGAACTCTATTATCTGTTCATTAGATCAATTTGAATTTAATCGTGTCTCTCATTATTTAACTGCGCAGGAAATATGGCACACGCTCAAAGTAACTCACGAAGGAACATCTCAAGTCAAAGAATCTCGCCTAGCCATGTTAAGCAGCGAATACGAGAATTTCACAATGGCAAAAGAAGAATATGTCAAAGAGATGTATGGACGACTATCCAATATAGTATACAAATCAAAAGCTCTTGGAAAATCGTACACAGGGTTGGAGATGGTCCGAAAAATCCTCAGAGTTCTTCCTCGAAGCTTTGAAGCAAAAGTCACAACTATTCAAGAATCAAAGGATTTGAAACAAATCAAGGTGGAAGAGCTCATTGGAAATCTCACCGCTTATGAGCTAGAACTAAAGTTCAAGGAAGAGCGAGAAGGAGGCGATACTCGAAAGAAGTCAATTGCTCTCAAAGGAACAACTGAAAATGACGATGATGATGATGAGGATAGTGAAGCTGAATTAGCACTATTAATAAAGAGATTCAAAAAGTGGAATCGCAAATATGGCAATCCAACCAGAAATCATCAAATTAAAAGCAGAATAAACAAAGCACTAGACATTTCGGAGAAACAATAGATCATCTGCCACAAATGTAATAAACCAGGCCATATCAAGCCAAATTGTCCTCAAAATCGACCAAACCAAGGAAAGAAACTGAAAAAGAAAAGTTTTGCGGCTACTTGGGATGAAATTGATGACGATGAAAGTGATAGCACCAAAAGTGAAAGTGAAAGAGAAAATCTATGTCTTCATGGTGAAGTAACTGACAGTGATGATGATGAGCCAAGTGAGGTATCAAAACTTTCTCATTCAGAATTACTTATATATTTTCACGAAGTAAATGGCTGTTTTGAACGACTTAGGGAAAAGTATGTCAAACTTGAATCACAAAAGGACTCTTTAATTCATTTAAATAAACAACTTGACAAATTAGTTAAAACCTATCAAAGCAGAATCCCTAAGTGTGATAAGTGTCCAACATTCGAAGAAGAGATTAAAAATTCAGAAAACAAAATTAAATCACTTGAAAATGAAATTCTGTTTTTGAAAGAAACTGAAAACACAAGAAGAGAAAACTCTATTAAAAGGTGCACACAACTGATAAATGAAAATGAATCTCTCAAAACCCAAGTCCTACAACTATCAACAACTTTAGATAAATTCTCAAAAGGAGAAAAATCATTGAATATGCTATTAGGGAAACAAACTATTAATACATCTAGGCAAGGACTTGGATATAACAAATTTCAAAAGGATAGAAATCAAATTAATCAAGTCGATTCATTTGGACACAATCAAAATAGTTGTTGGTATAAACCCGAACATGTGAAGACTATATCGATTTGGGCTCCAAAAGGCACAAATATAAAATCTCTCAAAGTAAAACAAATTTGGGTGCCAAAAGGAACATGTACAAATAGTTTTGAGTCTCCTCTAAATTACCTTTCAAAATATTTTGCCACTAACAATTTTGGACCTATAAAAACAAATAGGTCACTAAAAAATTTTCTCGTGTAGGTATGCTGGAAGGCTAAGGAACAACAGCAATGGTATCTGGATTCTGGCTGTTCCAGACACATGACAGGCGATAAATCAAAGTTCCTTAGCCTAGAAAAGTACAAAGGTGGCAGGGTCACAATGGGTAACAATGAAAAGTGTAAAATTGTTGGCAAAGGTAAAGTAGGTAACAATACATTTACCCTGAATGATGTACTGTATGTTGAAAATCTGCACCATAACTTGATATCAATCAGCCAGCTATGTGATAAAGGTATGAATGTTATTTTTGACTCTGACTTGTGCAAAATTGTTGACAATTCATCTAAAGAAATCTTATTTTCAGGTAAGAGGAAAGGTAATATATATTCTCTATCTTTTGACGATCTCACCCTTTCTAAATGCTTGGTAGCTAAGGACATAGAAGTCAATTTATGGCATCGACGTTTAGGGCATGCTAGTATGAACTTACTAAACAAATTAAAAAAGAAAAATTTGGTAAGAGGGTTGCCCTCACATGAGTTTGAAACAAAAAACATGTGTAAAGCATGCACTTTAGGAAAACTTAAAAAATCATCATTTCATGCCAAAAACAGTGTAAGCACTTCTAGAGTACTTGAGCTAGTTCATATGGATCTATTCGGACCTAATGACATTGCTAGCTTAGGAGGTAAGAAATATTGTTTTGTAATAGTTGATGACTACTCAAGATATACATGGGTATATTTCTTAGCCAAGAAATCAGAAACTTTTTCATACTTCAAGAATTTCACAAAATTAGTCCAAAATGAAAAGGAAGTTTCTATTATTTCACTAAGAAGTGATCATGGTGGAGAATTTGAAAATTATGAATTTGAAATTTTTTGTGATGAAAATGGAATCAAACATGAATTCTCTGCACCACGTACTCCACAACAAAATGGGGTAGTTGAGAGAAAGAATCGAACTTTACAAGAGTTGGCTAGATCTATGATAAATGAGTATGAACTACCTTTGCATTTTTGGGAAGAAGCAGTAAATACAGCATGTTATGTAATGAATAGAGTTATGATTAGACCGATTCTCAACAAAACTCCCTATGAGCTATGGTTCAACAATAAACCAAACATTGCTTACTTTAAAGTGTTTGGATGTTCTTGCTATATTCTCAATACAGGTGATCAATTAGGAAAATTTGAAGCAAAAGCTGATGAGGGTATCTTCATAGGATACTCTTCGAGAAGCAAAGCTTACAGAGTCTACAACAAAAGGGCTAAAACAATCGTGGAATCAATCAATGTGAAATTTGATGAAGGCATTGATAATTAGGAAACATCCAAAAGCAATGTTGAAGAGGAGAAGGAAAAAGATGAGCATGAAGAACCAAAAGAAACTGATGATATCAGAGAAACTGCCATAACTCCAAAAGTCCAAAGGAATCTAGATCCAGCAAAACTGAAATTCAAAGCAGACCATCCTCCAGAATTGGTAATTGGAAACCCTATAGCAGGTATACAGACTCGTTCCTCCTTTAGAAATCTATGTGATCTGTGCTTATATAGTGTATTTATTTCAGAAATAGAACCAAATAACATAGATTCGGCTCTTAACGATGAAAACTGGTTTATGGCCATGCAAGAAGAGCTAAATTAATTTGAACGAAATAATGTTTGGAGTCTAGCACCTAGACCTAAGGATTATCCAGTTATAGGAACAAAATGGATCTTTAAAAATAAATATGATGAATCTGGAAATGTAATTAGAAATAAAGCTAGACTAGTCGCCAAAGGATACAATCGAATTGAAGGAGTTGACTTTGATGAAACTTTTGCACCTGTAGCTAGACTAGAATCAATTAGAATATTATTAGCTTTTGCTTGCTACAAAGGATTTAAACTAAGACAAATGGACATCAAGAGTGCTTTTCTTAACGGAATTTTAAAAGAAGATGTGTTTGTTGAACAACCAGAAGGTTTTGAAAGTCATGAATATCCAAACCATGTATATAAACTGAAAAAGGCATTATATGGATTAAAACAAGCCCCTAGAGCCTGGTATGAATGTCTTAGTTCTTATCTCCTTGAAAATGGGTTCAAAAAGGGATGTGTAGACACCACATTATTTCTGTTGCATGAAAACGATGATCTTTTGATTGTTCAAATATATGTTGATGACATCATTTATGGTGCTACTAACAAGTTATTGTATGAGAAATTTGAAAAGGTCATGCAGGAAAAGTTTGAAATGAGCTTGGTTGGAGAGTTGAAATTCTTTTTAGGATTTCAAATCAAACAAAGCGATAAAGGAACATTCATTTCTCAAACAAAATATATTAGGGAACTTGTCAACAAATTTGGATTGAAAGATGCCAAACCAGCAAGAACTCCCATGAGTACAACACTTAAACTTGACAAGGATGAAAAAGGTAAGACAGTTGATCAAAAGCAGTACAGAGGTATGATTGGATCACTCCTTTATCTTACCGCTTCTAGACCTGACATCATTTTTTTCTGTCTGCTTGTGTGCACGTTTTCAATCTAACCCAAAAGAATCTCATTTAAAAGCTGTTAAAAGAATTATAAGATATTTGTTGCATACCCAACGGTTTGGTCTTTGGTATCCATCAAGCGATAACTTTGAATTAAAAGGTTTTCAGATGCTGATTACGCTGGAAATTTAGTTGATAGAAAAAGTACTAGTGGAGTATGTTTTATGTTAGGACATTCATTAGTTGCATGGTCAAGTAGAAAACAAAATTGTATTGCATTATCCACCACAGAGGCAGAGTATATTGCTCTTAGCGGTTTCTCTGCTCAAATCTTATGGATGATACAGACTTTGCAAGACTATGGTCTAAATTTTAAATGTGTACCACTAATGTGTGATAGTAAAAGTGCAATTGATCTCACAAATAACCCTGTGCATCACTCACGAACAAAACATATAGATGTTAGGCATCATTTTATTCGAGATCATATTTCCAAAGAAAATATCAGCATAAATTTTATTTCAATTGATTCTCAATTGGCAGACATCTTTACAAAACCCCTTCCAGAAAACAGTTTCTGCAAACTACGTCTCAGTTTAGGTGTTTTAGAAATTTGATTGCCTAATTAACAAATCTATCCCTCTACTAATTATCAAAAAGGTAAATAGTGACTGAAAAATGATAAGGGGTGATATTAATCGTACATTTTTCCTCAAGATAGTATACTTAGTAAATTTCTTTAGAAATTCAAACAAGAGTTATAAAATTCTTTGTTTGGCAAAGATTCCATGACCATTTCTAATTCTATCATAATTCTATCGACCATCGCTTATCAAAAATCCAATATAGTTTGTCGATATGTGGTATCATAATCTGGAATCATTCGTTTTTCATTTTATAAAATAAAATAAAATTCGAAGTATTCACTCTCATTTAAAAGTCCTCACGGTTATGCATGGGTGAATTACTTGGAATTTGATATGTGTTTCCATGCTCATTTAAAAGTCCTCACGGTTATTCATGTATGGAATGCATATCAAAATCAATTTATTAAATAAACAAGTTGATTCTAATCCCATTTAAAAGTCCTCACGGTCATGCGTGGTTAGAAGATACTTGAATTCATTTTTTTTTTTAAAAACAAATAAAAATAAATTGAAATACTACTAACCTCATTTAAAAGTCCTAACGGTTATGCATTGTTAGTAGAAATTCAAATTCCTGATAGATATATATCACAACTCGGCATAACTATATGATTTTATGATAACATCATTTCCATCATCTCTAAAATGGAATATGCGCCTAACAAGAATAGTTATGATTTTTTGTTTGATTTTCTATTTAAATTACATAGTTATAGTCGATTGAGTTTTAATGTTATATTACTATCTATCACCTTATCTCTATTTCATGACACTTTTACTCTTTTGCTGATAACAAAAGGGGGAGAGAAATGTTGGATTTTGGCAAATATATCTTATACTACTATGCATATAAGAAGGGGGAGTTTAGTAAAGATGAAGCATTTAAATAGGGGGAGCAAGCATTTAAATAGTGGAATCATCAAATACATTTAATATGTTTCAAAATCCTAAATATATGTTTGTTATCATCAAAAAGGGGAGATTGTTGAATATGCGCTTATATGATTTTTGTTTGATGATAATAAACATATATACATTCGTTTAAATGTATTTGTTAATATACTATTTTATTTTTCATAGATTAAATAAATGTTTGCTGAATAAAATTAAATACACAAAATTTGAATTCAAACAGAAATTTTATTCAAACAAACATTTATTACATTTTTTTGAATAGTACAAATTCAAGCTCTCACTATACATATACAACTTTGATTACAATTACATCACAATTTAATTTACATAAATTCCTCACTACATATCACTCACACTCGTATATTATTTTCAACTTCATTCCAGTTAGAATCCAGCATCTGAGCAATCTGCAAAAATATTCACTACCGCAGTAAAATTGAAAAAGAAATATTTTTGCAATATAAAATAAAATATGGATTTTGAAAATAATATTTGCCTCAGTTATTTGGGTTGTTCATCATGACTTATATTTGAATTCATCACACACGAACTTGTGACATACACAGTGTATCACTGTATATGCCACAAGGCCGTGCACACCGAAATATACACTTGATCGATTTACAGGGACAAGTGAGCACAGGTCAAACCCAAATACAGGATTCAACTCATGTGCAATAAAACAATGTCATTCAGCACAAAGTCAAATCCAAGCCGGATTCAATTCAGGTGAAAAGTAGAAAAATAAACAAAATGCAAAGAAGCTCATGAATCTGCAACAGTGCAACAGTGCACTGAACAACTCATGAATCTGTAACAAACCAACTACAACCAAATGCCAACAAGTGATCTAGCCGAGGTCAATGAAGCAAAAGCAAACAGAAGGGATGACTGAAGTGCAGCCACAAATGTTCACTAACTTCATTGAACAAATCAATAATGATGCAGTGAAGCATGTGCATGGGAAAACAGCAAATACAAACCGCAACAACACAAATTCAAACTGCTGAATTCCAAGAAAGGAAACTACAACACCAAGTATACATATGACAATGCTCAATGCACAGTGCAAACAAATGCATCAAGTAAAGGACACAGCAGTGACAAATCAAGTGCATAAAGATTGCATCAAGATGAAATCATACATATATGCAGAGTCAAGGCATCATGAAGTATGCAAGCTCGACTAACAGGTTCAACCTCTTCATCAAGCAACAACTAGACAATTATACACAGTGAAGTAATATCAATTTCAATGAATTGAATGAACAAAACTCAACTGTATATAAAGTGTTTCAGTAATGCACAAAGACAGAGCAACATCACTAGGCCGAAGCAGTACAATGACTTAACAGTATCAATATCAAGTTCGTACCAAATCAAACAATATCGAGCAGCCAATTTTCCAAAAAGAAGCAACAGAGTAACCACGGCCAAATTCAATGACCGAAGTCAAAGTCAGAACGCAAGAAAAGAATTGAAAAAGTCAAAAATAAAATAGGAAAGTAGCTACCGTAACGATCAAGGAACGATCGAACGATTTCAAGCTAAAACCGTGACAGTGAAGAAAAGGAAAGATTCGAATTGAACAAGTCAGTAAAATCTCAAACGTTCAAGCAGTATCAAGTGGCAGAGAGAATGTTTTGACGAATTCAAATAAGAAATATACGATGTAAATTTAGGAATTCAACTCCTATAAATTACAATTGACATCATCGGCAATTATCATCGAATTCAAGCAATCAATCCTGAAAGCGAAAGAAACAAATAACATACCAGAAGAAAAGACGAATTCGATCATCTCGAAGCAACCAAGCCGACTTCATCAAAACCCTAATTTCACAGAACAATCAAGAGAAGCAGCCGAGCGCGACTCCAAGCAGCTGATCAATAGAGCAAGGAAATCAATATCAATTGACAAGAGAAACAAAATCAATTGGCATCGTAAAAGCTCTCCGAAAACCCTAATTTTGATCGAAGGACGAAAGCCCTAATTGTGATCGAACAAGCCGCCACTATCTCAAAAGAACCGGGCCGAACTCAAATAGATAAAAAGAGAAAAGGGGCCGGTCTTTAAGAATTAGGGTTTTTGTTTTAAATAAGGGCTTTAGTTTTTAAAATAAGGGCTTTATCTTATTTTTTGTTTTAAATTTGTTTTTAATTTTAAAACTCTTTTCAAACCGTTGTATTTGATAGTCGTGTGACTAGGGGACAAGCTACGTGGCGTAGCTTGAGAATTCGCAACTCAGTGGCTGAGTTGTGGTAGGGTTTTGAGCATAGAGTTAGGTTAGTCAGTAGCGGGTGTCGCGAGTTTACGTGTGTAAGCGTGTGACTATCTAATTTCTAGTAGAAACCTTGGGGGCAGCACGTAGGCAGGGTTTTGCCGAAGCTGGGTAAATTCTGTGTCGTTCTATCTCTGCATTTTATTATTCTGCTATTTTTTTGTGCTGCTATTAATCTGTGATCTGTGTTGAAATAATTTTATAAGCTTCCGCAATTAATTTTTATAATTAATACCATCACCCTATTCACCTCCCCTCTAGGGTGAAATCGATCCTACACATACCCGTACCCGAGCCCGGTCCCGAGCCCGGCCCGGTTCGGTTCGGTCGGTCCTTCCTCCTCACAACAAAGCATACATTTGGGATCCTCAGGCCCCCAACCTCCTCATAAGAAAGTCATATATAAACCAATATAGCTTCAATAATTTGGCAATGTGGGACTTTGTATATTTCATTCATTTAATTTGTTAAGGAATTCCAACAATATCAACTTATATCACACAACCAAAATGCTTGCATTCCTGGTAGAGTTATCACAGAGAATTCCCTCCTAGCTTATGAAATGATTAGAGGAGTCAACAGGAACAAACCTAACAATTTACGCTTGAAGATTGATCTGCATAAAGCTCACGATAAATTAACAGAGAATTTATTCATCATATGCTGATGTCGATGAGCTTTCCACGGCAATTTGTGCATCTCATGTATGAATGCACATCTACCCCCTCGTTTTCAGTTTTAATCGATGGTTCACCTTATGGTTTCATTGATAGCTCGAGATGATTAAGACAATGTGACCCTCTCTCGCTATATTTATTTGCCATTGCTATGGAATTCCTTACTATTTATCTTGACATGGAATACTTAAAAGGTAATATTATCCCCGTATACTAAATCAAACCAATGATTACACATTTGATATATGTGGATGATATTTTAATATTAACTAAAGCGACCATTAACAATGATGAACGTATTAAGCATATTTTTGAAGAGCTGAAAAACATATCTGGTCTAGAACTAAACAATAACAAGTCTAATTTGTTCTTTAGTAAAGGTGCTATAGACAAACAACAAATATCTGGCATCCTTAACATCAGCATTGGAAGTTTGCCAATTATTTATTTGGGCATTCCTTTATCTAATAACAAATTAAGAACAAGTGACTATGGATGGTTGATAGACAAAATCAATAAAAAAAATCAGTCATTAGCAAAGCAAGTTGCTAAATATCAGTGGAAGGACTGAATTAATCAAAACTGTCATATATCCTATGTTGTAATTTTGGCTATAGTTCACTCAATTCTCAGCAGCAGTCATTCCAAGAATTAACTCTTTATGTGCTAACTTCTCATGGAAATCTAAAGCTCATAAAATGAGATGGGAATATGTTCGTAGAACAAAAGGTGATGGTGGATTTGGTATAAGAAGAATTGAAGATATTTCCAAAGCAGTTGCAGCAAATCTATTGTGTAAATACATTCAAGGTTACTCTATTTGGGCTAAATGGTTACAAAACAAGTACTGTAATGGTGTTAATTTCTGGACTGCTACCATGGACACTAGTGCTTCCTATACTTGGAAATCATTGCTCAAAGCCAGACAGTGGTGCAAAGGTCACATTAATAGGAATATTGTCAATGGGGAAAGCACTAATTTATGGTTTGATCCATGGCTTAATGGGTCATCTTTAATTGATAAAGCTGTTTGGAATGCAATGGCAATTACAGGTGGATGCAACAAAAAAGTGTTTGTGTTAATTTCTAATAATAATTGGAAACAACATACAGATTATGTGCCTATACAATACCATCAATTTCTCCACAATACAAGCATTCATTTTCAAATGGAAAAGGACTTGTTGGAGTTGGACTCCTAGCATCAATGGACAGTTCACTATGAAATCAGTTTGGAATCATTTCAGATACAAGTATACAGACTATAATTGGACAAAGATTATTTGGGATAAAGGGTGCGCTCCTAAAATGTCTATTTGTGCTCTTATGGCCAAATTAAACAAGTTGAACACAAAGGACAGAATTAGTAGATGGAACTCAAATATACATCAAACGTGTGTGTTGTGCTTAAACCATTATGAAGACATGGACCATCTCTTCTTTAATTGCCACTATTCGAGCTACTTACTGGATAACATTATGCAGAAAATCAATATCAACTTCAGTAATACTCATGAAATAAACCAAATTTTGGAAACCCTATGTCAAAAGAAAAAGCATTACTCTTCAATCATTCAGACTAACAACATAATGTTCAATTCCCTGATTTTGAATATTTGGTGCGAGAGGAATAGCCGGATATTCAGAGGAATCGAAATGCCTGCTCATCTAAGACTCTGCCTAACAATTCAAGAATGTAAGATCCTCATGCAGTATAGATTGAGTAATCAATTGATGAACTCAAATAATAAACTTATCTCTGCAAATATCAATACTGCCATGAACACGCAAGACCATCTATGGCCTTCTTGAATTCAGTCCGTCTTTGACTACTAATTGGTGTTAGTAACCTTTCTTTCTGCTTAATGGAGTTCGATTCTGTTGCCTTCGCCATTTGACCATGAGTTTTTCGACATAGAAGATTAGATCTAATTGAGAAAATTACTTTACTTTCTCTCTCCTTTTCGGTGATATTTTGGTGACCTTATTCGTTGTGCCTAGGCTTCGCCGGAGTACTTATTGCTTGCCGCGTGTATGTTTTGTAGTTGGGCTTTTTTTTCCTTTTGGCCCGTGAATTTGTATTTGGTTTTTATTTTTTGTTTCCTATTCCAAGTTGTTAGTACGGATGGTTTTGAGTGCGTTTGTCATGTTTGTATACTTCTTCATCTGTTTGACAACTTGGTCTAGGCTTTGTTATTTGTACTGTTAATATGTGAAAATAATATATACTCTTTTTTCTTGCAGGGCATCCATCTAGGTTTGAGTGGTTACAGGTTTTAACAAGGCATATCATGGAAGCTATGTTTCCTTTTTAGTATATAAAGTACCTTTTTTCAAAAAAAAAACTTATGCTTCAACCATATTACAATGTCCGTTTATTTTTCCTCTACCGATTCATAATTCTGTCCCTATGCAACATAAAATATGAAATTGGTTTCTTATACTGAATTTTCAACGTGATAAAACTACATTTATTTTAAATTATTAATATCATTTTTGTAAGTTTTTCCCCACATATTTCAGTAAAAAAAGAATAGTTTAATGTAAACGAAGATTTGATATGTTTTTGACAATAAACTTTTAAATATTCTATAGCATGGATATAATTTATGTCTTGACAAGTTAATTAAAATTGACCAGGAATATAACATTGCTTAATCATAGTTCCTTTTTTGTAACATATGGTCCAATTAATCAGTAGAAATCATTGACATATTATAAACTATTGAATTCCACTTCATGAATCAGTCATACTTTCTGTTGCTTTACAAATTTTAACATTTTTGACAACAAAAACTTTAATGTAAACAAATTTTTAAGTTGATGATGACATGATTTACAAGGAAATATTATCATTAAGGCTTCATACTATATGCACTTCAAAAATACAAAAGTTCATTTATCAACAAACGTTCGACAATAGGGCTTGAAAAAAGACCACTCTAAAGAAATTATAATCCGTGGATATATGTTTTGACATTATATAACTTTAAAATGTGGTGGTATTAAATTATATAACTATAGTTGTCAGTTTATTGGACACGTTTGTTTCCGTTAGTTTAATGGCTTATTTATGTAGTTGCTTATTTTCAATGTATTTACTTCCATAATTTTTCTTTGCTGCGTGATTTCATAAAACCTAGACCAGATGTTCTTGCATTCATGCATTGACATAGTTCATTCTTACAAAAAATCAATTCATTTCTTGGTCAAATATGTGGAGCGAAATTTATTAGAAAACAAGCTAATGACTTATGTAATTTAATATTTATAGTTTAAGTTTTAATTAAGTATAAACTACAAGACATTGGCATATTTTCAATGTAATTCACACCATTATTTAATTTGAATTAATAGTGTACAATGTATACATCATTGATTAGATAGTAAAGCTATAAAGGTTGACTACAGAGGTATCGAGCAAGTTCAAGAAAAGGGACTGAGATATTCACTTACCCACATGAACATTTACCTTGTTAGGGCATGAAATATACCCTCTCGAGAGCTTCTCCCTCTGGTTATCAGGGTGAAACCAGGCATCCGCAAATCTATGCATCTATGTGCATGCCAAATCTTAATACCATGCATCACTTCAATCTAAGACAGCTCAGTTCATTAAGATAGAAGAAAACTTCTACTTATGATTTCATACACCAAAGAAACAATGCAGAACCCATTTTCATTTGACAATCACTGAAGAAAAATTGAACGAAAACTTCAGCTGAAGAATATCTGCCAACTGCAATAAATTGATAGAATATAATATGCTTGATTTGTTTCCAGATGTTTTTCCCTTCTAGAAAGTAATGGGGAATGAGATGAGCTTTATTTGTTTGAATTGGATAATTTTGAGATGATTCTTCTTCTGATCATCATTAATAATGAGATGATATTTCACAACAAAATAATCCATACTTTTACGTTATTACGTAAATTATTACGTCCATGCTACTGAGTTAAAACAAAATACTCCATATTTTTCTTCTTATGTTCCTTCATCCTTTATGTATAAACTGATGTTTCTATTTCTTTTAGCAATTCAATCTAGTATTTCATGAAAAATTTATGTGCAACGAAACAGAAAATGTAATAGCATGGACAAAATGTTGTATGCAAGGCCATAACTAATTGAATAATGAATCTTAATTATTGTTAGAATCATAGTTATAAAATGATAATGAGAGAGATATAGACTGATCAATGTGGTTTGACAAAGTGGTGTGCGTACATGAGAATAATTTGTAATATTAACATAATTAAAATCTGTTAAAATCAAGCGACAATATATTTGGACAAAGCAAGAAGACCAATCTGGAGTAGTAAGTCAGTTAATGGGGAGGTGTAGTCCAGTAATTCAGTTTGTCTCATTTTAGTTAATTTGTGATTTAAGTCAACATTAAACTAAATTAATAACACCTGCACGTACACATAAATGTCTATATTAAGATTTTAATTACGGCAAGCTTTAAAGTCTATGAACTCAAAAGAGATGTTTGATTGAGCAATTTTTCTCCTCTGACCTGTGAGCTTTATATTGTTTTATGATAATTATATATTTTGCCTTTCTGTTGTTTTCTGCCTTGTACAGATACCACATTTATAATCAATTTCCTTTTAAGTTTTACTATCTGTTTTCTTTACTTGCGTTAATTTTTTGCATTTTCAATTCTTCTTTATCTAACTGCATTGAATCATTACCAAATCGAAATTCTTCTTCACCTAACCCACAAAAACTTTTGCTCAAAATATCAACAGTGAACAAAATGAGGCCTCTTTTCAGTGCACCATTCATTCGTATTTATTGAAGAACAACTACCTTTATTCTAATTATTCTTTGAAAATTTGTTCAGAGTAGAAACAAAACATACTAGCACGATAGCATACGTGAGCGTGCAAACGTATGAACATATATATCATTTTCTTTTTCTTTTTTTGATAATTGTTATGTAAAAGGTCCCAAGCCTCATAATGTTTGGGTTTACATAACTGTACCTAAAACACTTACAATATGATATTGCTTTCAATTCAAACATCCATTAAAACGATACCAAAAGAGTTGATTATTAATGCAATAAAATCAAAGTATTTTCATCAGAAACACTTATTACATGATATTGCTTTCAGTTCACAAAACAAATAATTACAATAACCAACAACACCAAGATCGTACACTAACCCTGGCCTTACTGCCTTCATAGGAGTTATAAAACTAGCACCAGATGCATAGAAAGTTGCATTAACATGCTGTCCGTCCAATATTCTACCATTCTTTCCTATCCATAATAACATGAAGTCGTAATAGCAGACTTTATCATGGCCAGGGAACAATCTGGATGCATGCTTTTCAAAAGTGCTGGCACACCACTTACAAAGTGAGGTCGGCATGGATGCTCCTGACTGTGCATTGATCCGGAACCTAATTAGTCCTGGAATTTTCAACTACCAAGTTCCAGGCTGCAATTATATGCAAACTAAGTGCTCAAAATGTCTGGTTTCATGATGCTTCCGTAATTGCCAGGTCCACCCGAGGAGAAAGAGGCAATAACATGCGAAGGAGATACTCCGAGAACTATGTGATTGAACGTAATCACACTCTTTGTTTGTTTGTTTGATATGAGAGATTACAAAATAGTGATTTTATCTTATTCCCAAATTGCATATCATAGAACAGAACAGCCTGAGAATATGTACAGGGCTTAATCATAGGATACTTTTTTTTAGTTTCTTTGGCTTGTTTCTTTCTTTCCTTTTGTTTTGGCAAAGCAGTCACATGAATATTCACGTACATATATATTCGTAGATTATGAACACTGATTTCATTATAGTACTCAGGCCGCAGAATCTATAATTGTATATTGCTAGAATCCATCTTAATATTACATTACGCTATGCTCTCTAAATATTTCACTTATATAACCATTGATAATTATCCTAGTACATGTCATAATACTATAGCAAAAACGTATTGATGTTTTTTTTTGCTGGAAACGAGGATAAAATAATATCATGATGTGCTTATCTTGTGCACACAATTAATAAATGTATGAATGGAATATGTGCAAGCATATGTTAGCTGAACACTAGCAGACATTATTCATCATATTCAGTGTATTCTTATAATCCAATAGTTCAGTTTGGTGATTATGTTTTTTTATAATCCAATAGTTCAGTTTGGTGGTTAGGATTTATATATATATATATATATTTATATTTATATATTGATTTCAAACTGATAGTTTAAGCTATGAATGTCACATGTTTTTATTGATTTTCACTACATTTACATATGTCACATATATCAATTGTTGTGGTAAACCTTATACTTACGCAGAGAAAGTGATGCAGGGAAAATACTCACCTCATTTGAAGAACCGACCGACTTTGGGTCGTCCACGACCAATCCAACTCCTCCCTGCGACCTACGACCTAAACCCCATCTCCGCGACCCACGACCTAAACTCCATTCCCGACCCATGACCCAACTCCATCCCGCGATCCACGATCCAACTCCATTCCGCGACCCACGACCTAACCCCATCTCGCGACCCATGACCTAACTTTACCACTTCCGCGACTTACGATTCACCCCTTTCCCATGGCCGCGACTTAAACCTTCCCCGACCTAATACCTAAAATGCGAACGAAATCAAGTCGTTCCTCTTCCAAATCGAGAGATCCAGTTAGCTCGTTGTTTTCCCTAAGTCGCGAACGAATTTCTTCACTTCTAGGTCATGGCAAACTCTTTATGTCGCTGTTGTGCTTTAGGTCGCGAAGAACGACCTACTGTAAGTCGCGAATGAAGCTTCTCCATAAGTCGCGAGCGACATAGTTAGGTCGCTGATGTTTTTTTTCTTAAGTCGCTGCCGAGTTGCTTTAAGTCGTTGCTTGTATTTTCCTAAGTCGTTTTCTATGTAAACCGTTTGTGTTGTAATTTTGTTAAGTCGGGAGTGTGTTGTACTATAAATAGGGGTGTATGCATCATTTGTAAAGGTTGTTGAAAATTGAATAAAATTTGGTTTGTGCTTTGTGCCTCCATTTTTAAATTGGTAGTCGAATGTTAACTCCTATCTCCACTTCGGCATTCAAGTGCGCTCGAATCAACGAACGTTGAAGCCAATTCACGGAATCAAGTGCGCTTGATCAACGCCCAAAGAATTGTAGATCTTTCTTCACAGAATCTTGCGCGATCAACGTGTCGAAGATTGCTAAAATCCGGTATCTTCGTGATCAACGGATTTGGGTCTTACGGTATTCTTAAATCCATCGATTCTTCGTCAATTCACCGATTATTTCCGCTAATCGTGTGAGATCCTGGACGGATTCGATTTACATTGTCGAATTCGCTTCCCACGCTGCTTCAGTTTGGTATCAGAGCTAGATCGCAAGAGGTTTGCATTATTTGGAGACTTGGGTTTCGAGAATTTGAAGTTTGGAGATCGGATTTGCAAATTGTTGAGAAGTTTGGTGTTCATCGTGAAGTTGCAACAAGACTTTGGATCAATGTTCGGAAAGTGTTTGAATATTTTTTTTTTGAATTTGTTTGAAGTTCAATCATGCCACCGAGACGAGCTCAACGTCATCGCAATATTAACGCTTTGTATGGAAGAGAAGAGGCCAATGAAATGGAACAACGAATCAACGAGAGTTTCACTGAAAATTTGAATGAAGGAATTGGTCGATTAGAGAGAATGATGCTTGAAATGAATCAAAATCGAAGAAGAGTTTCACCTGAATCGAGCCATGGGAGAAGTAGAGTTTCACCACATTCAGATCGGGAGAGAAGAGAAGATCATGATCATAGAAGTGTTGACAATCGTGATAGGAATGAAGATCGAAGAAGTGGTGGTAGAAGAGAGGTTGGAGGTAGTGATCGACATCGATATACTTCAGTTTTTGATGAGGAGTTTGATGGTGATAGAGGTAGTGTGCATTATCGAGATCGAGGTCAAGTACGAAATCGAGCAGAGATTTTGAAGATGACCGTAGATGGGAATCGGGAATGAAGATGGAAATTCCAGAGTTCAAGGGTGGAATGGTTGCAGAAGACTTTTTGGATTGGTTGTCTAATGTTGAAGAGATCTTTGATTTCAAGGAGGTACCGAAAGATCGTCAAGTGAAGTTGGTTGCTACTAGGTTGAGGGGGAGAGCTATGGCGTGGTGGCAGCAAACCAAACTTACACGAGAACGGATGGGGAAGTCGAAGATTGTTGACTGGGAGAAAATGCAGAAATTGATGAAAGCTACATTTTTACCTTACAATTATCAATCGCTCATGTATCAGAGATTGCAGAACTTGAGGCAAGGGACAAAGACGGTTAATGATTATGCTGATGAGTTTTATCAACTGATTGCTCGAAATGACATTATGGAGACAGAGAAACAATTGACTGCTAGGTTTGTTGGAGGTTTGCGAATGCAGATTCAGGATATGGTTAATATGTTTGACCCGAGATCTGTGGTTGAAGCGCACCAGAAGGTGTTGGCTTGGGAGAAGTAGGGAAGACGAGGAGGTGGTGTGTTTACAAATTCCAACAATCAAGTGAAGGGTGCCAGTGGGAGTTCCAATGTTTCTAAAGTTGTCAGTAAACCAGTTGTGAATGAGGCTGCGAAAGCAAGGGTCAACAACAGTTTCAGATGTTATAATTGCCAGGAAGTGGGTTGTAAAAGTAACGAATGTCCAAAACCAAAGAAGAGAACGATGATTGCTGAAGTTGAAGGCGAGGATGTTGGTGAAGGTGATTCTAGTCCAGTGGAGGAAGATGAGCAGGATATTGCGTCGGGAGATGAAGGATGTAATCTAATGATAAGGAGATCTTGTTTAACACCGAAGCAAGATGATGAGGCTAGTTGGTTGAGGAGCAACATTTTTCAATCTACATGCACTATTCTGGGAAAAGTTTGTAAGTTTGTTATTGATGCAGGAAGTTGTGACAATATTATTTCTACTGAAGCTGTGAGGAAGCTGAAGTTGAAGACGGAGAAACACCCTAATCCTTACAAGTTAGCATGGTTGAGAAAAGGAGGAGCGTTGAAGGTGGATAGGCGAGTTCGAGTTCCATTTTCTATTGGGAAGAAATATAAAGACGAGATCTGGTGTGATGTAGTTGAGATGGATGTTTGTCATTTGCTTTTGGGAAGACCGTGGCAGTATGATCGAGCAGTGCAGCATGACGGTCGAACCAATTGCTACAGTTTTATGTTTGAAGGCGTTAAGATTATTTTAGTTCCAAAGAAGAGACAACAGGAAGAGAGTAAATCTGAGGAGATTGAGGAGCTGAAAACTTTATTGACTTGGAAAGAATTTGTTGAAGAAGTAGAGGAGAGTCCCGAAGTGTTTTTGTTGATTGGACATGAAGCTCTTGAATCAGTTGAAATCCCAGAGGAAGTGAAACGGTATTGGAAGAATTCAATGATGTGTTTCCAGAGGAGTTGCCAACGGAATTACCGCCGTTAAGGGATATTCAACATCAAATTGATCTTGTGCCAAGGTCAGTGTTACCTCACAGGCCACATTATCGGATGAGTCCGAAGGACCATGAAGAACTGAGAAGGCAGGTGAAGGAGTTGCTAGAACAAGGGCGTATCCAAGAGAGTTTGAGTCCATGTGCTGTGCTAGCCTTATTAATACCGAAGAAGGATGGAACGTGGAGGATGTGTACGGACAGTCGGGCACTAAACAAGATCACTGTGAGATACAGATTTCTTATGCCGAGGTTTGATGATTTGATTGATCAGTTGAGTGGGGCTATTGTGTTTTCCAAGATTGACTTGAAGAGTGGATACCATCAAATTCGTATTCGACCGGGTGATGAGTGGAAAACTGCTTTTAAAACCAGAGAGGGTTTATACGAATGGTTGGTTATGCCATTTGGTTTGTCAAATGCTCCTAGTACTTTCATGAGAGTGATGAACCAGATTTTTAGACCATTTGTTGGGAAGTTCGTGGTTGTTTACTTTGATGATATTTTTATTTATAGTGGGAGTACAGAAGAACACATCCAGCATTTGCGAGAAGTATTGTTGATTCTACGACAAGAGCAGTTTTATGCAGCAACAAAGAAGTGTGTTTATGACGGACAGTGTTTTATTTCTGGGGTATGTTCTGTCAAATGAAGGAATTCAAGTGGATGAAAATAAAGTGGAAGCTGTCAGGAGTTGGCCACAACCGAAGACAATTACGAAAGTGAGGAGTTTTCATGGGTTGGTGTCTTTTTATCGAAGATTCATTCCACACTTTAGCGGTGTGATGGCACCAGTAACCGATTGCATGAAAGGAAAGAAGTTTGTATGGTCAGAGGAAGCAGGGGTTGCCTTTGAGAAGATCAAGACACTCTTGACGACAGCACCAATTCTGGTACTGCCAAATTTTCAGTTGTTGTTTGAATTGCATACTGATGCTTCGAAAGTGGGAATTGGTGGAGTGTTTAGTCAGAATGGAAGACCAGTTGCTTATTTCAGTGAGAAATTGTCTGGAGCCAAGTTGAGATATAGCACTTATGATGTAGAATTCTACGCGATTGTTCAAGCTGTGAAGCACTGGCGACATTACTTGTTTCAGAAGGAGTTTGTTCTTTACACTGATCATGAGGCATTAAAACATCTCCAAGGGCAGGACAAGATTTCAGCGAGACATGCTTCGTGGATAGCATATCTACAACAATTTACTTTCGTTGTAAAACACAAATCAGGGGTGACAAATCGTGTAGCGGAAGCTTTGAGCAGGAGGAATCACTTGTTGACAACGTTGAAGGTTGAAGTGACAGGATTCGAATTATTGCCAGAGTTGTTTGAGGAGGATCCTTACTTTGCAAAGTTTGTTGAAAAAGTTAAGGATGGGGATACTGATGAATTTGTGTTAGTTGATGGATTCTTGTTCAAGGGGAATCGATTATGCATACCAGACTGTAGCTTGAGAATGAAGATTGTTAAAGAGTTGCATGAAGAAGGACATGTTGGACGGGATCGCACCTTACAGTTAATTTCACAATCTTATTTTTGGCCGTCAATGAGGAAAGAGGTAGAGAGATTTGTGGAGAGATGTCATATTTGTCAAGTTTCGAAGGGAACAGCTACGAGTGCGGGATTATATATGCCGTTACCTGTGCCTACTAAACCATGGGTTGATATTAGTATGGATTTTGTGTTGGGTTTGCCGAGGACTCAGAGGGGGAATGATTCTATATTTGTTGTGGTGGACAGGTTTTCGAAGATGGCACATTTTATAGCCTGTAAGAAGACAGCTGATGCCGTCCGAGTTGCTCAATTATTCTTTAAAGAGGTGTATCGATTGCATGGTTTACCAGAATCTATTGTTTCTGATCGAGATACTAGATTTCTAAGCCATTTTTGGTTAAGTTTGTGGAAGATGGTTGGAACGAAACTGAATTTTAGTAGAGCTTACCATCCGCAAACTGATGGGCAAACGGAGGTGGTTAACAGGTCGTTGGGGAACTTGTTGAGATGTCTCGTGAAAGATAATTTGAAAAGCTGGGATATGAAATTGTGTCAAGTGGAGTTCGCACACAATCACGCAGTAAATCGAAGTACTGAATTCAGTCCATTTCAAGTTGTATATTCAACCATTCCGAAGAGGCCATTGGATTTAACGACAGTACCATATCAGAAGGGAGTTGTTAAGCAGGCTAGTGAATGAGTTACGGGAATGCCACAAAATTGTACAGGAACAACTGCTTAAGACAAATGAGAAGTACAAACAAATAGCGGATAAGAAAAGAAGAAGTGTTGTCTTCAAAGAGGGAGATTTTGTATATGCAATATTGACCAAAGACCATTTTCCGGTTGGAACTTACAACAAGTTAAAAGCACGAAAGATTGGTCCAGTAGAAATTCTGAAGAAGATCAATGATAATGCGTATCGGTTAAGGTTGCCGGAAGAGGTTCATACTTCTGATGTGTTTAATGTGAAACACTTGATTCTGCATTATGCTAATGATCAAGAAAATGCGAATTCGAGGACGAATTCTTTCGTACCCAAGGAGGATGATGCAGGGAAAATACTCACCTCATTTGAAGAACCGGCCGACTTTGGGTCGTCCACGACCAATCCAACTCCTCCCTGCGACCTACGACCTAAACCCCATCTCCGCGATCCACAACCTAAACTCCATTCCCGACCCACGACCCAACTCCATCCCGCGATCCACGATCCAACTCCATTCCGTGACCCACGACCTAACCCCATCTCGCGACCCACGACCAAACTTTACCGCTTCCACGACTTATGATTCACCCCTTTCCCATAGCCGCGACTTAAACCTTCCCCGACCTAAGACCTAAAACGCAAACGAAATTAAGTCGCTCCTCTTCCAAATCGAGAGATCTAGTTAGCTCGTTGTTTTCCCTAAGTCGCGAACGAATTTCTTCACTTCTAGGTCGCGGCAAACTCTTTATGTCGCTGTTGTGCTTTAGGTCGCGAAGAACGACCTACTGTAAGTCGCGAATGAAGCTTCTCCATAAGTCGCGAGCGACATAGTTAGGTCGCTGATGTTTTTTTTCTTAAGTCGCTGTCGAGTTGCTTTAAGTCGCTGCTTGTATTTTCCTAAGTCGTTTGCTATGTAAACCGTTTGTGTTGTAATTTTGTTAAGTCGGGAGTGTGTTGTACTATAAATAGGGGTGTATGCGTCATTTGTAAAGGTTGTTGAAAATTGAATAAAATTTGGTTTGTGCTTTGTGCCTCCATTTTTCAATTGGTAGTCGAGTGTTAACTCCTATCTACACTTCGGCATTCGAGTGCGCTCGAATCAACGAACGTTGAAGCCAATTCGTGGAATCAAGTGCGCTTGATCAACGCCCAAAGAATTGTAGATCTTTCTTCACGGAATCGTGCACGATCAACGTGTCAAAGATTGCTAAAATTCGGTATCTTCGTGATCAACGGATTTGGGTCTTACGGTATTCTTAAATCCATCGATTCATCGATTATTTCCGCTAATCGTGTGAGATTCTGGACGGATTCGATTTACATCATCGAATTCGCTTCCCACGTCGCGTCAGTTAACATATTTCTTGGGTTTTGTGTGGACAGTATTGTTTCAAGAAGCTTTTTTATTTCAGCACATATAGGAACCTTACACATTTAAGCACAAAGCATAATTCTTGGGTTTTTATGCAGAGAATGTCGGTTCATTGTGTTATTTTTTCTTCTTTTTCTTTTAAACGAAAGAAAGAACAAGTGAACCTTTCATAGTTTACCTTTCTATTGTTCTTTGAGATTGTATGGTCAGCTTGATTTGGCACTTGGCAGGTGTTACAATTTGTTGGATTCGACGTTTATGTTCTACTCTACTGTTCGAATAATACTTAAGGCACTATTCTTTGTGCATGGATGATTCTTTATAATAACTTTATTTCATTGTCCACTCAAGCTTATTTTTTATTATTGTTGTTATTTGTTTCTTTATATTTGCTTTATGCAGATGAGTGGATCGACTATGTTAAACCTTTCACTATTGACTGATATGTGGGTTGTTCTAATTCGCATTTTTGCTTATCATCAAAAGGTCATACATTAAACATATTTTCTGACATGTCCTTTTTTTTATCAGCAAAGCTAATATTACTTCCATATTTGTTCTATTTTGAGATTGTACGTCGGCTGGATGCACTTTATTTCTCTTGGAGCTGTTGCAGTCGGACTTTAGTTACTCGACTATTGGGTTTTCTCTTGCCATTGATAAAGTGATATGTGAGTACTCTATATTGTAAGTGACTGAACAATGTCTTTTAATTACCCAACCATTTGGTTTGCTCTTGCCATTGCTAAAGTGATATGTGAGTATACTAAGTAGCAAGTGACTGAATTCAACAATTTACAGTCACATGCATATATGATATATGTATGTGCATATGTGAGTGTCTGTGTCAGTGTGTGTGTTAGCATAATAATTTACAGACTGTCTACTAAATAATCCGTATATTGCATGATTTAAGCAAACGGAACAATAAAAGGTGGGATTAGAGGAATTCCAGGGAGCACAACATCACAAAAAGCATGGTTAATCTCTCAAGCACTAGGAGATGTAGCATTTGCATATCCATACTCATGTATATTACTCGGAATACAGGTAAAAAATAGTTAGCATCATATGATTCTAGTAGAAAAAAGTACTTAAACTTTTTATGAACATGTTTTATATGTAGGATACCTTAAAATCACCACCAGCTGATAACAGAACAAGGAAGAAAGCATCGATGATCGCAATTCCTATTGTCACTTTTTTCTACTTCTGTTGTGGAGGTTTCAGGTATGCTGCTTTTGGAGATAAGACTCCCGTTAATTTGCTTACTGGATTCAAAGAGCCATTATGGTTAGTCGATTTGGCCAACGTTTTCATTTATTCTTCACCTCCTAGGAGCATATTTCCCTTGCACATTAAATTTTATTTTTTTTCTGTATAATAATTAAATGTAGTAAAAAAATACAAATCTGTGGTATAGCACAAAACTTCTTAATGAAATTTGACCAGAATATCCTTGGTTCCTAGCATTATTTTTTCTCAATTTTTATTTTTGTGTTTCTTTTGTATTTTAAGACATTGAACACTGTTCTATGATCCAACAGATGTGCAGCCAACCGATATTTTCATTTATTGAGAGATGGTTAATCAAGAGATCTCCAAACCAAAGATTCATAAATCATTTTTACATGATCAAAATCCCTGCTTTACCATCTTATAGCTACTAAGATTATGCTACAGAACACTTTTTGTTGCGTCAACTACATACAATTCCAGCTATGCATGTGTAAATGGGTTATGGAATTCATCTATTCTTTCTTACATACAAAAAAGAACCTTTTTCAAGATAAAAATATCAACGATGATATAATGGTTGTGATTGTTTCCTGTTATTGGAGCTAATCATTCCCAAGGCAGTAACAAAAGTTAGATTTATTTTAATCATTTCAAGAAGAACAGCTAATTTTATTTATTTATATTCTCAGGTTAGATGAGCTTAGCTAGGAATGGCATGGCCGGAGGAAGCATATCAAGCTGTAGGATCCACATGGTACGCACAAACGGAAGTAGAGGCAGAAATTATTTACAACTCTCTAAAGAGGGATAATATTCAATGGTACTTGTGGTTTTTCATAAGAAGATTTATATATGGTTTTGTTTTGTTCAATGTAGTCTGCTTTTTGAAGCACAATCTACCAGAGTTCCATAGTTATGGGCCTTTGTGTAGAGATCCGAATCTTAAAACACGTTGGAGGGTGGTAAGCTTTCAACTGTTTATCATCTAGTTTTTCAATCAGTATGCTCACATTTTTGATTTCGAAATCGTATTTCCATTTTGTAAGATATAAAAGAAGAGGAGGCTGTAGTTGATGAATCTACTCAATGCTACGTGTGATAAGCTATAGATATATGGTTAAGCAGTATTCTGATTTACATTTTATAAGAGAATACCAGTTCAATGGGTTTTGTTTGATTGCAGGTTGGCCCAAAAATTATGAATTCCAAATTTATAAGTTTGACATAGAGAAGATATTTCTAATCAACTATATTGGCAGCCGCAAACCTCTTACTCCACAACAGCATCTCCAATACAAGCCTTAATAATGATATCTGCTGCTTCAACCATGAAGAAAGAAAATGAGAATTAGTTGTGTTGCCATTGAGTTTGAAGGATAAATTCCCACAGTTACTAGCATTAACAACATGAGCCTTTATGGTTTGCATTTGCATGAATTTGTATCTGATTTTGTAGGTTCATGATTACATCAAAAAATTATGTAAGCGGACTCATTTCCGCTGTGATTAAACTATAAATAAGCATGATTTGATTGTCTAATTTGTGTTGTGTTGGTTTTTTTCTAATTTTTTTCTAAATGAAAATGCAATACTTTGCAAGGCTCTAAGCAGCGGCAAATTTATATTTAGCCGCGGCTTAGAGCCGTGATAAAATTTTAGTCACTATTCATTTCGCCACGGTTCTAGACCGTGACGAATCATTTTGCCACGGTCCAAAGCCGTGGAAAAATAGCATTTATGGTGCGGAAAAAAAGCCGGTCAAATTTCCACAAGATCAACGTACATCCATGCAAAGGATTGTTTGAAGCCTAGCTTCCTCTACTTCAATTTTAGCATGGTGTTTCATATTTTGGTGAACAATTTCTTTTGTACAACAGTGTATTGGTTTTTCAAGTAAATTTATACATATTATTGGACATATTAGACATATATATTATATTCTATATTTATGGGAAATTTATATTGTGCATGTATTTAGCTTGAAATAGAAAAGTAATCAAACTAGCTGTTAGTCTTATATTTTAGTCTCCTATAATGTGATTGGCAGGACAACTTGCGGCTCGATTCAAGTACTGAGTATATATATCAATTGTCTCTGCGTGCATGAATGCTGATAGAGTGGTATAAACATGAGAGATGGTTTAGCTTAAAAAATAGTTTATTCTGGACATTCAAAATAATAGTGTTTTCACTGTAAGAATTTTCTTTTCACAAGTGTTCTTAAACTAATACGATGAAATACAAACCAGAATATACAATTGTTTACTTTTAAGATGAGTTTAGTTGTGCAAACATTGTTCTAATGATAAAATTGTTAGCGGTGCTTACTAAATAGGATACCACTTAGTTTCAAATATGAAAACTATGTCCACGTACATTCGTTCACCAGTAAATTTTTGCATTTATTTTTTATGAAAGAGTCTGAAATCATATATATGTACGGTATGAATAGTGGTCTGCTATGCATATGTTTTACAACTTTCCTCGAACCAGGATTTAGAACACTTACCTACTTTTTTTTATACAATATTTCCTATATTTAAATTCTTACCATGCATACAGTTTCATCCCAGCAGCAGATCCAATACATCTTCCACTTCGTCCTTCATCATGCTATGGATTTGAATTTACACAATCGTTTTTCTAATCAAAATTTCACATATGTGCGTAGCATAGGTTCGAACCCATCCTTTTAAAAATTAAATCTTACTTTTTATAGTATTTCAAAATACTTAAAATATGGCCCAGTGCTATTATAGCACTAGATAGAGAAAAATCATCCACATCATCAAATATGCAATCCAACACATCAATCTCAGAATATATGAAAAATAAAATCAACAGTGTGAGGAATCTAGTTGGATCCCTCCAACTTGTCATCTACATCACATACAGTATATAATCATAAAATATAAATCAACCGCTTTGAGGCGAGATTGTATACAAAGAGTCCTCCGCTTTTACACGGTAATGTAATAGGGTCTCGTCCGCTACGAGGCGGAAATATATCCCAACCAACAAATAAAATAGTAAATCATCCAAAAAGTAAATAACAAACAACAATAAAATATCCATAAATCCAATAAATAATTTTTATCGACTGTATAATATTCTGGTTAACCAAAAAGGCGAATGTAACTCACCATGATTCCAGTAGTCGCCAAGGCGCTTCAGTTCTATTAAAATTGAACATGCATTCAATTTTAACCAAAATTCATATGAGCTCCAAACCCATCCAATCTAATTCATATCGTAGTATTCGTCGTAACGAGCGCAACGCAACTTGTCGCGTTTAATTTGGATTCCGTATGAAAAAATTATGAATTTATAAATGATTGAAATAATTAAATTATAACTAACTTATAATTAATAAACTTAATTACCCTCCCTCTCAATTTCTCGTTCCAGATCACGAACATTTCCAGGCATCCCGACTTAAACGTGACTTCCCGACTATTGCGTCGCCATTGTGGCAACTCCGAACATCGCACCACGCCCCGAGCACCCCCACGCCAACACGAACCTATCGACACCGCCCTCAACAACTTCGTTGCCCCTAAATTGTCGAAAATCGGCCATGATTTCATGCCTTTGGACGGCTATAGCTACTGCCACGCCTCTCCGTTAGAAGATCGGCCACCATGGATGAACTCGTGGTGGCGAGCTCTACAAGTTTCGTATTGAACATTTGGCTGATATGGCCTTGATTGACATGGTAAACATGGGTCGTTGATTGTGGGGAAGAAGAAGAATGGCGGCTGTTATTTAGAGAGCTAGGGTTTTGCAAATTTGTGAATTATGATGGCCTTATATAGAAAATTTTCAAAGCACTATTCGTTCGTTAAATTTTCGAATTACAATCGAGACATGTCGTCCGACGTTCTATATATTATACCCCTATTCTGAAAGCTATGGAACTACCAATTCCATCATATATAGAAGTTACCTTTCAAAGTCGAATTATATTAAATTAAATTCCTTTAATTAATTTCTACGCATTTCGAACTCGCACGACCAAACAGTACTCCCAATCGCCACGAAATTTGATGGCATACTAAAATTTACTGTTACGGATCCACCGGAACAGGCTTCGTCGAAATCAAAGACATTGCCTCGGAAGGCTATATTATAAAAACCAAATTAATCACTTTTAATTCAAAATTAAATGTTTATTATATTCATTATTATTTAAATAGAATTTAAATCAACTTTCAAAATTATTTCTATTCATATTAACTTCAGGATTAAATTATTTAAAAAATTACAAATATTAAATTCAACAAATAATTACCCAATAAACCACTATAGTTGAAATTCAAGTTATTTAACTTATAAAATTAACTTTTTAATATTTAAAATCGATTAAATATTCTAAATTCAAATGACTAAAATTTTGGATCGTTACATTCCCTCTTAAAAGTTCATCCACGAAATTAGTAAGTAAGAAAAATACCCCAAACTCATTAACTTTTTAAACTAATTAGCAAGAATAGATTATAAAATTTCTATGTCTTTTTAATAGAACCCCATATACCAACTTATTTTCATCCATTCATTCATTCCAAGTTATAACTCAAAATCAAATTTTAGTTATCAAAACTTCCCTTTCAAAATTCTCAAAAATTTTCTAGCACGTTAAATTTATGGAAACTTTCGCCAATGTCTTCATTGCGTGGCTCGATCAAAAAAGTTTACAATATATATATAATCACAAATATACATCTCATCTTCAAGGATGAGACATCACGTAAGGAAAAATACAATAATATGGTATGTAATCCGAGATGTGTAACTTATTTTAGTATTAGCAAGCATATACAACCAATAAAATGCGAAAGAGAGCTTCAAATGCGATGCATGCGCCATCCGCACATACTAATCACTCAACAACAAATAATAACTAGTATAGGGGAGGTAACATCAATGTATAACATGGACTATACAATATCATATGCAAATGTAATAAGAGAAACCATTAAAAAAATATCCATCCAATATATTTATCATCATATCAATTTTCATTTCTAAATATCAACACTATATTTATACACTTTCATTTCTTGCCAGCATTCAATTGATTCGTTTTCATTTTATATACATTCAATTAACTTACATTTAATTTATTCCCATTCGATTGATTTACATTCAATTAATTAAGTTTAGTTCTTTTAGTACAAATAATACTAGGAACCATTCCATAGAATTTCACTTAAGTTTATTATAAACATTTTATACTACACCATTAATGTTTATTATCACCTCAATACTTGTTCGTATTCAATTTTATCAAACAACGCTGCCAAAACATATTCATTTGACAACTTAAGTTGAGTTTCATTCCACAACTCAAGTTCATATTCATTCCATGACTTCATTTCCTTAATTCACTTAATTCATTTCAAATCCAATTCAATTTCATTTATCCTTTCTTAAGTTAAACTTCATTCAATTCATTTCCTTAACTCAATTTATTTAACTTTACTTAAATTAAATTTTAATTTCATACCTCAACTCCAAATTTTTCTTTCTTATCTATACCATTTTGAATTATAAGTTCAAAATTTTATTTTCATATATTTATCAAATCATACTTTGGATTTTAAAATCAAAACTTGTTTTACCAAAACACAACTTCGATGATAGCAATCCATCACTTAGAAACTCGAAAATGAACGCAGATGATATTGCGGTCATAACCATAATTATTTTCCAGTGACTGTAGTGAGTTCGACGCTTTCTATCTCTTTTAAATTCCACTTTAAATTATTTCTAACCAAAATATTTTCAATTTAATACTATTATTATCTTTCAAAACCCTTGAAAAACAATTTTCAAAATCAATGGGATTCAAATTCTTAAATTTTCAATTAATGATTGCATCAAATTATGAAAATTGTTTTCATAAAATGTATCAAACATTATTTGTGAAATAATATTTATTTTTGGTATTGACCTAAAAATAGATATAACTATATTTAAATATGAGTATTATGAATATTCATTATGAAATAGAACTATATAATGGAATTTGTTTTCATAGTAAAAGTGATGCAACAACATATGTATCTAATATTATTTACAGTTGTTTTGGAATTATAGACTAAGCCGTAGTTTTAGGAAATAATTTTACTATATGATTATGAATCATATGATACAGGTTAATTATATCTCAAACAATTAATGGCTATGCACCCATTCAGTGGGAGCATCATAAGAGTTGATGAACTCCTTGAATTAATACATGTTGATGTATTAATTCACAATTCTATTAATACCAAAAAGGTTCCACATACTTTGTTATATTCATCGATGATTTATTTACCAACATGAACATGTGCATTAGATACACATGTAGTAAGTTTATGATAAAATCATAGAATACAAAAGAAAAGTAAATAAAATAACATGCAATAGAATAAAATGATTTGATTTGGTCGAATAAGTGAGTATATTGGAAAAAGTTTCAAATGTACCTGAAAATGAATATAGATTCAATCTCAAAATCACTCTTCCATGTGATACATAATGATGCATCGAAAAGGAGTAATCAAGCATTGTTGGACAATTTACGATTAATTGTGAGTGAAGTTGTGTTAGTTTTTTTCTATAAGGTATTGTGCTTAAGAGTAGTACACAAGTTTGATATTACTACATCTAAACAACAGTTTACAAAATCATACAAGATAAGGGTTTATAAGAAATTCCAACATATCCTAGGCCAAGGAGTTGGCAGGTTGTGCGAGTCGAAAGATTGCACGTAATAATTGCTCATGAGGGATCTTGTATGAATCTTCAAAAGTTTTTTGGAAAGGTCTGTCAACAACTGACATATTTATGTTTTTAACAAACTAAAATCAGTTTTATAAATAAAAAGGTTTATAAAGTGTTTATGAATCCCTATTCTATTTGCACTAATAAAAAATTTTTGTTTCAAGATATATCAACTTCATTGTGAAGGAATTTCTTTGAGAAATTTTTGGTAGTTAAATGGAATTGGATCCAATCAATAGATAGAACTGATTATATGAGTGAAGTGAAATTGACTAACCTGAATGAACACATAGCATTAGAATGTCTAATAAATATTCTCGTATATCAAAGAGAAACTATGAGTTTCTTATTAATGTCCAAAATATACATTACCCTCGGTTGTTCAATTAAACCATTAAGATTGTTGACTCTATATGGTATGATGCGCAAATCTGAAAGAATTCCAAGTACGTTATCAAAATATGATTTTGGTGGTCGTAACCAAAGAGATGTGATCCATCGGCCGAGACTGTGTCTTTATTGGATAGACTAATGTGGTTAGAATTAAATGAGCAATGTTGATAAGAATAATATCGCAAATATCAATTATTGAAATTAGCATAACAGATTCGGTATTCAACATGCTCAAGTTAATTCAGATTTACTCACAAAATTATCGCTCGATAAGACTTAGTGTTTGGTACTTATGTATTGAAATGGAAAATTTTAAATAATGATTTAGAGTAAGCCTTTTACACATATTAATCAAAAATGCCTCAAAGTCAGTGGAAGCAATATCGGGGTTTGTGAATCTTTGGATATGAACCAAAAAATGATATGAATGTATCATTTTATAAGCATCAAGATTGAATAAGTATTTTTATGGAAATATCAAATAGTTTGTTTTTCAATCAAAGTGCATAGGAAGCGTGTATTCATATGAAAGAACATTAAAAGGTACATTGATATTTCTAAACTATAAGTAAACAACACGTTGTTGATTTTAACAATACGCTTGTATTAAAATCAACTTTAGTTGTTTTAATACTCAATTTTGGATTGTAAATGATGTCTTTTATGGTGAGTATAAAAGATATAGGGATTGTCCCAAAATGATATACAAGAGCACCCTATTGAAAAGAGAACATGTAAACTGGATTCCTTATGCATTAGCAATATATGATATTGTGTTTTGTTTATGTATTTGATACATGGAGCAAATATAAAATCCAAACTGATATCACTAAATGGTTGTTTGAGGTGTTCTCATGTATTTATGAAATACTAGAGAATTGTTTATAGAAACAACGAACTCATTATGATGAAACGTTTGGATACAAACTTTTATAAGTGATATTGAGTACACTAGTACAAAATACGCATGTTGCTTCGCCTCATTTGCATCGGTTGTTACCACAACTAATGCAAATAGAAGTATTTGCATCGAATACGTTTTAACAACCAATGCATTTGGTATGTGGAAAGTAGTAGATAGTACAAAAATGCAATTTGAATCGGTTATCGTCAACAACCGAAGAAAATACACCGATGCAAATAGTTTTAGTTGCATCAGTTTTATTTACAACCGGTGCAACTACCTTTATTTGCATTAATTTTTTTGTAGCTGATGCTAATGGTTGTTTGCCGCCCTCTTATTTTTGTTTCCCGCTTCCTATCTTTCCTTAAGCCTAAATTCCAAATCCAACCGCTAATCCACATACGCAACTCCTCATACTTCACCTCCAGATTCACATGCTTCCAATTCCCAAATATATTGTTCCGCGTCCTGCTTCCCTCTATCTCGTATGTCAAAATCATACTCGCTAGGTTTTAACTAATTCAATACCGGAAGTGAAGACGAAGTGGATCTGGAAGTGACGCTTAGAAGAATCATTGATATGAATCCTCAATGGCTTCATTTGTATGTAGATCTAATTCAAATGATTGAATTGTAAGTTATATTTTACATTTTCGACGAGTATATTAAAACCGAATTTCACAAATGGGAAATTTCCAGAAATCTCCAATAGGGTTGAAAATTGCAAAGCGAAAGCTTTTTCTTTTTTTTTGTTTGTTCACAAATCGAGTTGATTTGCGGCTGTTCGATTGTTGTGGTGGGAGGAAGTGGTCTCGTGTTTGCTATAGTGGGTGGTTGGTGGCTTCGATTTGAAGTGTGTCACAGGTTTGGTTAAAGAAGGTCACGAGTGGAGGATTGCGGTGAGGATGTTGAGTTCGTCGTGGAGTTTTGCTGGTGGTCTGGTGATAGTGGCGGTTTCAGGCAAGTGTATGGGTAGGTTTGTGAAAAAGTCGCGATTGTGCTGTGGTTCAAACAACAACGGTTTGGATGAAGGTAGGCAGTGCTGTAAGGATGAAAGCACAGTAGCAAGGGTGTTCGATTGTGGTTGAGAATGGTCAGTGTGTTTAATAGCAGTTTTTTTTCTTGAATGAAGTTGTGATATGGGATGATGGTAGAAAATTGTCGCAGTGGAGCAGTTCAATTATGTTCATGGCTGTGGGATGCCTGATTGATGAACTTGTTTAACGAAGATGGTCGGTAGCAGTGATGGTGGATGGTTTCGGTAGATGTCGGTGGGTTATGCAAAATTTAACCAGAAGTATCAGATGTGTGCTAAATGCCAAAATATTATAGCAGCAACAAGCTACTCGGCAGCAATAAATTATTGGAAGCTCATGTCCTCCAGGTAAGTGTTATTTTCTGTTGTTATAATGAAGCGATCCCATTTTAGTAGTCGAAGATAATCCAATTCATCGTTTACCATACCAGTAGTAATTACTTGTTTGAATTCAATTCAGCGCATACCCAATGTTCTTAACATCCAGTGCCGCTGGGAGAAACGCAGTGCCATTTTTGGCAAAATGATAATGGTTTTCTACACTCTACTGGGGAGTGCTGCTTGTATTCGCAAACAAACAAGATCTTCCTAATGCTATGAATGCTGCTGAAATAACTAACAAGCTTGGCCTTTATTCCCTTCGCCAGCGTCACTGGTAATTTGCATTTACTTTTACTTTATTTTCTAATTAAAATGGTATTTTGACAGCTATGTTGACGTATGTGATAATTGATTGAAAACGTGTTGTTTCTTCAGGTATATTAAGAGCACATGTGCTACATTTGGAGAAGGTCTGTACGAGGGGTTAGATTGGCTCTCAAACAACGTTGCTAATAAGGTATAGATATATCGTTTTTATTTTATTCACGGTAAAGTTATCTTTCCAGAAACAAAGTACTACATCAAATTACTGTAAAAAATAGTATGTGGACATAATATTAATAATTTATTTTTTCACTATTGTGCGCACATATGCTTAGAGGTGAATATTTACATTTTCTTAAGGGACACCAAAAACGGTTAAAAGGGGGACATTTTTTAAAGTTGATAATAATCAATCTGGTTCTGATATGGACGATGATGAGATGCTGAAGAGGGATGCGGGAATTGCTGATATTCTAAAGCTGAGGTTAGCATCAAGAGGGAAAAATTAAATGTTATCTCAGCTATTTACATTCAGAGCAGATAGCAGAGCGCTATCACTTTAGGAAATATTTTTGCAAAAACACCCAGGTATTGTATTTTAAGTCTTTGTTTGACCTTGTAAATGTCGTTCTTTGAAGTTTAATCTTTTGACACTAGTAAAATAGTTTCAAGGGCTCATATTTGAAGTAATCATGAACCGATACCAAATGGTGAACTGAATTGGATATTCATGCATGCAAAATTTACCAAATAAATTGCATGGCTGTTCACATGTATCATTGAACAACCTATCCCTACACAACATATTTGAAGTTCACAATCACAGAAAAACAAACTTAGGCTTGTATTCAATCAGTGATTTTGGAAGACTAACACAACACCAACTTTGAAAGCTTTATGCATCTAATTAAACACTCGCAAACATCCTATTAGTGCATCTTATAATATTTTTTGCTATTCAAATCCTAAAAATTAAATTCACTATATTCCTTATACTGCCATGTGCTGATTATTTTGCATGATTTGCAGTATATTCTTATTTCTCATACATGAACTTCGAATGTAGGAATCCCAAGTATGTATATTATTTTTTTATTGAACAGAATAAGAGATTCAAGCTGTGCATTGTGGTTTCTTGTTGGTTTTTGTTGAGACACTCGTCTCTAAAGAATTGTTTATGTTTATCCTTGAATGTTTTCCAGGTGCAATAACTTAGTATCCATTGAGGTATGTTTACGAATAAAATCACGTTTTAAAAAATTTGAGCCTTTCTCGAAATATAAGTATAATTGTAAATATTTGATATTTTTTCCAATATTTGATATTTTCTTTAAACAATGAATTTGTTTATGAGAAAATATGTTTCTTTATTAATATTAACTTTATGTGATGACCCGCAAATCCGTACCCCTTGAATCAACACTATTCTACATCAATCAACTCAAGATGAACGAAAATACGAACCATTTGGGTTAAATAAGAAGAGGTAGAAGAAGAAAGTAGAAAACAACATCAGAATCTAACCATCGCAGCGGAATAGATATAATAGATAATAAATGATCTTTACACAAAACAAATATATCTGTTCATACATTAATACATCATCAGAGTACATCAATCGCATAACACACAATTGGACAGTAATCATAACCTGTCCTTACATAACTGAATACACAGCGGAATATAAATCAAGTACGAAAGTACGTATCGCCATCCAGCTCATCTCCTAAGCTCCACATCGTCCTTTCCTGTATCCTATAATACTCGGTCTGACCCGAGCATTACAGTTAAATAACACTCGAGTCAGTCTGGAATACCAGCGTGAGAAAGTACACTCAAATTGATTATTAAAGTTCCAAAATCCTTTTGAAAGCAAGAGCATCTCGTAAGACCACGCCACAAATAAACATGTCGGGTTTTTACCTTACGATAGCTAAAACACTTTTTATTAAAATCCTCTGATATTATAATAGGGTCTATTTACAAATACTTATTAAAATAGCTGAAATTGTCACATGTTTAAATTCCAGCTACTAGCCACAAAGTGGGTAATACAAACAAAACTCGTAAAAGGCGCGTAGGGAGAATGGATTTCCAACTAATGACTAGGCACCGGGGTACCACCTGTCCACCGTACCGAGGATTACTCCCAATCCCCTGCAACACAAGGCCGGGACTACCCCTTACTGGATAATCCCGAGTAAGATCACCCCACGGTTGAGATCAGCAACCGCACCACTAAGCCGAAATAAAAGGGACATCTAGACAGGGCTGACCTCACCCTGAAATGGGTGCTATCCACCTAGCCTTGCTGCATAACCCCTGATTTTTAGTCATTCCCGGTTGATGAGGCTTGAGGCTAAGCGTCACCTTTTAGAACATTTCACTTAGAATGCCTATCGTCCACCTGACGATGTTCCGAAAGCATTCATCCATACAAGTCCGTCCCGGGTTCGAACGGAACCGAAGGCACTATTCCTACTACATCCATTTTGGAATTATCCCCAGGATTAGTAGCGACTATCCCTTGCACTTCATTGCTCCATCTTCGACTACGAACTCGTTTTTTCCACGAAATCGTACAAACCGGATCGAAGTGGTTTTCGAGAAATTAATCCTGATCCTGGTCTCTTCGAAACGATCAGTGCATTGGCCAATATTGATAGTCGGTTATTTAACTATCAATTAACATTCGCAAACATCCATCAACATAAATAATTTCCTAAATTATTTATTAACCTCAAAATATCTTCGCAAGATATATTTCCATTTTCAACCCTTTTGAAAACAGTTTTCAATCCACACTCTTCCTATGGAATAAATTCCCAAATATTTATTTCCACTGAAAATACCAAGTACAAATCTTTAGATTTTGAAATAACTTTAAAACACTTTACTGTAAAATATATTTTAACATTTAGATTGAAAACTATTTCAATACTTTATTATATATATTAGGAATATTTAAAATGAGGCTACTTTATAAAATATAAAACTAGATTTTCTCTTTAAAAACAAATACCAAGTCACTTTTAAATAATTACTGCTATAATAGATTAAAAGAAAATACTTACTTTAGAATTTAAATTTTTAGAAATAATAAATTTTCTAAAATATGCTTTTTAAAACAACACTAAAACTTTTAACTTATATTTAAAAATTTACTTTGAAAACGTACTTGGCTATCCAGGGAAATATACTTCTCTTCACATCCCTTTAAAAATAAATCACTATTTATTTTTAAACAAATTTTCCATTTCATTAATAACTTTCCATCGTGGATTTATTTTTTCAAATATCCACTGATATATTACTTTACCTTCATAAAACCCCTTTATAAATTCCAAAGTCCCACTTCTCTTTAAAGTTCCAACTTCAACCACTTAAATAAATTTTCAAATTGATTTTCAATTTACTCCATTTTGAAATAAATTTCTTTACTTACTCAATATGTTTCAAAATCCATTAATTATAGACTTTATTATTATTTTTGTTTTGGTTTTAAATCTTTTAACCGAAACATACCAATTTCAGATTTTTCAAATTTCTTCTTTATTCTTTTCAATAATTTAAATCTTAAATTTAAAATTCTTATCCAGTTCATTCTTAAATTTATTTAAATTCTCTATAATTATTTCACTTACAAATTCTTTTTTTTTATTTCCAGAAATCCAATTCTATATATTTTGGTAACTCGGTGTACTGAAATATTTTCAAGTAATCCATAGCATTCGATATTCCAATTATCAATAATATTCATCACAAAATATCAAATATTCATAACAAAGAATATTAAACAATATAAATAATTTTGAGGAATCCAGTTGGATCCCTCCAACCTGTTTCCTTGCATCCACAGGCGTTCGCACAATATAAAATGCCACTTTCACTTCGAGGTGGAATATCGCGGTACATGGGTTTTAAATATAAAATCATCCGCTATTATGCGGCGCATAGGGTCTCATCCGCTATATAATGCGGGAAATCAATCATTCCAAGATATATTATATACTACTATATATAATATTGCACATCAAAACAATTCAATCATTCAATCAATTATTTAAATTTAATCATTTAAATTTAAATAACCCAGTTGAGTGAGATTTACTCACCTTTGATTTTAGTTTGCAGTCTATTTCACTCCAGTTCCATTCCGACTTTTATTTTCTCAATTTTAGACCTTGTATATTATTAGATGATTTATTAATATTTGAATCGATCGAACAATTAATTACTATTCATTTATTTAATTTTGAACTAATAATTTAGTTTTTAACTAATAATCAAATTTTAAACTAATTCCCTATAATAAATATTTCTTAGTAACTAAAATAATTAAATAAGTTTATTAACAAACTAATCATTTAAATAAATTATCAAACCGACCGTTAGGGAGGTTTGCTTACTGTCACTAGCCAAAATCAGTTTCTTTAAAGCCAAAATTACACTGCTACTGTTTCGTTTCTGTTTCTGTATACTTCTTCTCCTCCAAATTTTCTCCCATGCATATTTTCCTTTGACGTTTTCTCTTCCCTTCAAATTCTGAAATTAAGACACCAAATTAAATAGATTCGACTCTCAAATCAACAAATCTAAAACAATAATCTCTACCGGCCTTACCATCGTTTCATTTGAACGCAAAAAGCTACAGTTTTGGGAGCTAGAAGCTGACTAATTTGGTTAAAGGGTCGGAGAAGCATGCTATTATACCTGCACTGGGACTGAATGTAGATCTAACTCATGCAGACTTAAAGGAGAGTAGGTCAAATCTAGACCTTTTCTTATTTTTTTTCTTTGCCTCACTTCCTTACCTTTGCTCTGCCGCATCTCTAGGTACTGAATTTTTGTACTACTATTTTGATTTTGCAAGTGATGGTATTTTTTTGTTTTGAAAGGAAGGCATTGTTCGAAATTAGGATGTAAATTGTTAGGTTTACACAACTATAAATTTTTACAGTACAAGGAGATAGAATGTTTACCACAGCAATGCTTAATCCATTGATTATTTTTCCAATAGCATCCAATTTACAAGGAGATAGAATGTTTGCAGCCTTGCTCATCTACTTTCAAATTCAAGCTTGGTGAAGGTTAGATTTATTCTGGTTGTCTCATCCTGTATTATATTTTGTTCAGTTAAACTTTGAATCTAGACCACCACTTGCTTTTTGTAGTTAAGTAGTTGTACTATTGTTGAAATGCAATAAACGATTTATATCATTTATTCCCAATCGTTGTTCTGATTTCTTGGTACAGAAATTGCTCTTCATGGAAATCATGTTTAATTGGAAAAGCTGTTACTTTGATGGTTTCTTATATTTCTTAAGCATAGATTTTTTTTTGATGTTTTGTTTTCTTCTTAAATTTTATTTATTGCTGCTGCTGTTGTTGTAATATTACCTTTTCTGTCGGAAAGCTTTGATTAAGCGTATGTGAAAAAGTCATAAGATGATACTTATATATTTTTGTGGATGAAATGCTATGTACAAAGTTAATCAATGGTTATATCTTACAGTTGGTTTGACCTTGTATTGGTGTTGAAGATTTTTTTTCGCTGCTTCATATAACAATGGATTCCACACTAGACTTTGCTATTAATATAGTCAATCTTTGTTTGATGCTTCAGCAAGCCTTCTCTCTCATGTTATTTCTCTTAATGAAATAGAGCCACCCACTATTTATTGTAGATGTTGATCGTTGATAATTTTGATTGTTGCTTCAGGCCAAGTGATAAAAGGATGGGATCAAGGAATAAAAACAATGAAGAAAGGAGAAAATGCCATTTTCACCATTCCGCCCTCAACTTGCTTATGGAGAATCTGGTTCTCCTCCCACCATTCCTCCTAATTCCATCCTTCAATTTGACGTTGAGCTGCTTTCCTGGTCTAGTGTCAAAGACATTTGTAAAGATGTAGGCATCATCAAAAAGATTATCAAGGAGGGTGAAAAATGGGAGAATCCTAAAGACCTTGATGAAGTTTTAGGTATGGAATTGTTCCTTGACTTCTGAGTTTTTTCTTTGTTGTATGTTAATAATAAAAATAAAGTTGTACCATCACAATATATGTTATGGCTCTATTCGATGTTTAACGTGGATAGCATGGAATTAATATTGTTTGATGTTGTTTTCAGTAAAATATGAAGCACACCTTGAGGATGGCACGGTTGTATCTAAATCGGAAGGAGTTAAATTTACTGTCAAAGAAGGTTGGTTTATGTTTGATTTTATCAAGAGCAATATTTTTAGAGTGGGCTATTTCTAATAGTAAAGACGTATTCCAGGGTTCTTCTGTCCTGCATTAGCCAAAGCTATCAAGATGATGAAGAAGGGCGAGAAGGTTCTTCTTGCTGTAAAGCCACAGTGTAAGTTTTTATGCTCTTTTGGGTTTTGAATTATTGTGCATCTGTAACTAAGCGAACACATTCTATTGCCTCTAAGAGCAGATGGGTTTGGCGAGAAGGGAAGGCCAGGTTCTAGTACTGAGGGAGCTATACCTCCAAACGTAAATTTGAATATTGAGCTCGAGCTTGTTTCTTGGAAAACAGTTACTGAAATAGGAGATGACAAGAAGATTTTGAAGAAGATATTAAAGGAATGAGAGGGTTATGAAAATCGAAATGAGGGTGCTGTTGTTCAAGGTAAAACAATTTTTCATGGTTCCTTATGCATTGATGTGCATGTAGTTGTATATGATATGACAATTTGATACATAAAATTGGTGAATTGTTCTACAGCTAAATTGATTGGAAAGTTGCAAGATGGTGCCATTTTTGTGAAGAAAGGTCATGATGAAGAGCCATCATTTGAATGGAAGGTGGATGAAGAGCAAGTGATTGAGGGTTTGGACAGGGCCGTGCTGTCCATGAAAAAGGGTGAGGTGGCCTTAGTTACCATTCCACCGGAGCATGCTTTTTCTTCTATCAAATCGAAGTAAGATTTATCTGTGGTTCCTCCTAACTCGACTGTTATTTACGAAATCGAAGCAAGATTTAGCTTTATGCTTATGTGTTATTGTTTTATGTATTTGGTTGTTATGAAACTAGTTGTCATGTGTATATTAGAACTATGTCGATGTAAATTTATCTAACTTTTTGGAATGTGTTGGAATTTTATGACTCTAGCTTTTAGTCTTTTCGTATGTGATTTTGGTTGTTTTATGATAATATTTATTACTCGTTAAATTATTCATTATTGGTATGGATGTACTATATGGTTGCTGTTGTAATTTTTTTTAAATTTGCATTTATTTTGCAACGGTCAGAAACCATTGCAATATCATGTATTACAACGGGCATTGCCCGTTGCGAAATCCATATTACAACGGGCATTGCCCGTTGTAAAATATGGTCGACCTATTACAACGTGGCCTAATACAACGGGCGCATGCCCGTTGCGAAACCCATATTACAACGGGCATTGCCCGATGTAAAATGGCTATTTTGTTGTAGTGTATGCATTTAGGACTTGTTCCTTAGTTATGAAATTTTGTCATGATACCAAGTTTACATGTTTTTTAGGTTTATGGCAGCAAATATTTGTACTGGACATTTGTTTACAGTTTTATTTTTGCAGTTTTTTAGGATTTTATTTGTAGTCGGTATATGGACTGATGAACTCGGGTGATGATAATTCCTCGTCTACTTCGAGATCCATTACTGGATGGTCTATTCAAGCTCTATCCAAAGTGAAGTCTATAGACTGCATAACAAGTTTGGATGATGCAACTTGATGAGCAATGATGTTGTGCCACAGCGTTGCGAAGAAATAAAATGAGTACTGCGACGTGTAATGAAGTCAGGATTGAAGACTAGTTGTAAAAGTTAAAGATATGTACTAATTAGGATTACAACAAATACACCAAAGATATTATACTAATTTTGAGGTGATCATCCAACGCAGAAATATAGTTGGAGATATTTCATTCACTGTTTTTTCTGTAGCCACCGATGCTTCCTTTCATGTATATCATAATCATTTTAAATAGTTTCTTACTCATAAATAGAGCTTGCCACTATTGTAACCAAGAACCAATTATTGCATATTCATAAGCTAATATAGAAGCATTCAAAAGTTTTGCGTCTTCTAAATCTTAATTACATTATTTTTTTTCCTTTTTTTGATAAAATTCATTATGTAATTTGGTATATGTATATTAATAGCAGATCCTCGGTATCGAATTGGCCCACATTAAAAACTTTATTATAATTGATTTTATACATTTTCAATTACTTTCGGTTTTTTAAATGCAGTTAATTGTTCATAAAATTATTAATAAAGGGAAAAAAATTAACAAATATTTTTTCATTCATATCAAATAACACAACGGTCGGTTTCACCACCGTTGTACGGTTATACTAGTTTTACAATAATTTAGTAAAATAAAAATGTGTATGTATATGTATTTTTATATGGATATATTTATATTAATATACTTTCTTTGAAACGCTTATACTTGTAAAAATTTATTTATGTGGATTCAAAGTCTAATTTCAAAGAAACTCTTCTACATTCAAAATCCTTATATATATACAACTGATTCAATCTTAAAACCTTACCGCCAATTCCCTTTCCGTTTTATTGCAGATGTATTGATTTTCTTTTTCTGTGAAAAAATATAAACAGTAATTAACTTTACTATATATATAAATATATAAATTGAAAAATAAATAGTTTTATAAACTTACTGTTATTATTTTCCTAATCTGTATGTACATATATATATATAGAATTAAATAAATAAACATAAAAATATATACATATACCTTCGCTGCCTTATCGGAAAGAAATCCTAGCTGCTGACAAAATCAAGACCCAACAAATCGAACTAGTGGCCGCCCTACCGTCGGTCACAACCCACATCTCGAAGCGTACGTCTCCACGGTTGACTGCTCCCACTCACGCAAGCTCGGCCAACACCGAAACCCTGCGAGAACACGAGGACTTCGAGACGGCCATAGGTCGCGAGCCTGACCACTCCCCAGATCGTCGACCTCGCCGCGCCTTGTGCTCGCAACCTCCCACTATGCGCTGCTGCTATTCTTGTTCGACCGCCATTAATTTGAATTTGATTTCACGATTTCGATTGACAAAGGAAGAAAGGGGCTTGCGACTTGTTTTGAGCAAAAGAAGTTTATTATTATATTTTTTTACTTTAGGAACTGAATGGATTTGAATTGAGGTAAGAAATAAAAAAACAAGAGAGAGTTCGCGACTTTTTGTTCAGCCATGGATTTTTTTTCATTTTCTTCTGAACGATAAAGAAACTGCCCGCGTGATAAAAGAAACGAAGGGAACAAGATGTGATGTTGATCAGAAGGTGTCTTGCAAAAGAAGGTTACAGTGACAGCAAAAAAAATGTGAAGGAATACTGCTGAAAGTTTGACCAGTCAATCAATAATATATTTTTAATTAAATTTACATTTTTTCGATAAATGCACCTCAAAATCTTGACCTCCTATCAAGGCATGCCACCAGGCGTTTATAATGTTATACCCATATTCCGAACGCAATGGAAAAGGTTTCGAGCCCTAATTTGATCGTATGGAGAAGATAGCTTTTTGGACGCAGATATTATGTTGAATTTTCGATATACATTTCAGCACGTTTATATATCGTATGCTCACACAACGACTTCAAACACTACGAAAATTAAAATTCGATAATAATATAATATTATGGATCCAATGGAACTGGTTTCGTCGAATTCCGAGACTGTGCCTCGGAAGGCTATTTTTAAACATCGATTTAAACGATATAATTTCAAAACTGAACAAAACATTTCCAAATTCAATTCCAACACTTTTACTATCTTCGGTACTATCAATATAAATTTTACAAGCCTTTAAAATATTTTTAACAAGCTCGAAACTTAAAATTAAATGTTTTACTCAATCTACCATTATTGAATTTAATAATTATATTACTCAACAAATTGTTGTATCTACATTCTGAATAGATAAATCCAAGTTTTCCATATTCAAACGAATTTATAATTCAATTTCTATATTTAAATCCATTTAAATATTCCAGATTCAACGCTGAAAAATCCGAGTCGTTACACTTTATGTATTCATTTTCTTTTATTCACGTCTATTTTTTGTTGGAAAATTGTTTTGATCATACCTCACTTGAGTCGGTTTGATAACATCATGTGCAATTTGTCACTATAGTTTTAATTTTAATTAATCTTATTATTTGTGTTTCAAGTTTGCGGTAATACTAATTTGTTATACTGTTCCAACATTACGGTGCAAACTCAAGCATAGTTCAAGTTTGACATGCAGGTAGTGCATGACTAATTCACATGTTTATTTCTTGTTTTTCCAGGTTCAAGTTGACATTGTAAAAAAAGAAATGCATCATATGGTTTTGAGCCGAAGTCTAAAAATTTGGGTTTTCAAGATTCATGAATTTTTTAAGGTTTTTACTATACTATTACTTAATGGTTGTACTAATTAAAGATCTAAATTAAGACTATACCACTTAATCATTGTACTAAAGATCTGAAATATGCTGCAAAAATGAATGTATGAACCATTATTTTGTATAGATTATTAACACTTTAACTTATATATGTTTATTTTGATATTATGTTATTCAGTTTGTATTTGCCATCAAATTTAATTTTGAATGATTATAATATTGCATGCAATAATTGTTTGTTATAATCAATAATAGAGGGATTAGTTTGCATCGGTTTCCAACAACAACCTATGCAACAAGTTCCTTTATTGCATTGGTTTTCATTACAACCGATGCAACATGTTCCTTTGTTGCAACCGTATGTTGCATCAGTTTTTAGTAACAACCGATGCAAAAAGGACCGTTTTGCATCGGTTTTAGAACTGATGCAAAACTGTTAAGCCTGTTGCATTGGTTGCATGTGCATTGATTATAGAACTAATGCAACAGGGGGGTGAACAACCGAAGCAAATGGCCTGTTTTGTAGTGGTGGTATAACATGTCAATGACAAAATTCAAGTTAAAATCTTTAGTTTGAAAATGTTTCGAAATAAAAGTGATTATGGTCGATTCAACGAAATGTTGAGAACATTAACTTGAATAGTGCTACAATAAACCAATGTATATAGATATGAATGCAAAAATTTATAATTGAGCCAAAGGTGATTCCAAACGTTGAGAATCCCATAGTATTGTTATAAGATAACAATGTCATGAAATTGGTCATGACAGAACTTAAAGCTCACTAGAAGTCGAAAGACATACTTCGAATCGTTCCATATGATAAAGGCAGTTTATCAGTGTCAAAGAGAGCTAATCGACAAAGTAGATAATTAAAATATAATAGCATACTCATTCACTAAGGGACTGACTAATTGATTTTGAGAAAACTGATTAGAAAAGTTGGAATTACATTCCATAATTGACCCCAAGTGTAAGTGGGAGATTGATAGAGTTCGGGGTATGCCCTAGAGGCAATTATGTAATTTGTTACATATATCTAACTCGTTGACCAATCTTGTTCGAAATAAAAGGCATTTTCTTCCTATTATATACTTGATATAATATGATTATATTAATTAATTAACTTAATTAAAAGTATATTTAATAGAAAAAAAATCCATAAATGGTATATTTTGTGATAGTAGTTACAAAGTGTTGTAACGGTGAGTAATTTATCACAATGAAACAAATATACTATTTTAAATGTTCCTAGTCAAGATGCATCGAGATTGGATATCGATGTATCTGTTGAGACTGGAGTACATAACGCTCTGCAAATGTTAGGCAGTGTATTACTCATGACTGCTAAGGGCATCAAGGGTTATGTGCTAATAGTTATTGGATAACTACGGAACGACTCACTCGATAGTTTTATGTTGGTTAATATAACTTAGGTCAAACAGAAAATATCGATGTGACTGATTTACACAGTTCTCTCAACTTAAGAATACTGCGATCTTCAATATGAAAGCTCTGCTTTGATTATAGCCAAATCACGGCATGGCGTCCATCGAGTGACTAGATGGGTCGAGTGGAAGTATTGGAAGTGAAGCAATATTCAAGAGATGATTCGTTTCCTTAGTTATATGCGATTAGTATCACAGTCAACTCAAGTCAATTCAAAATCAAAGTCTCTAGCTAGAGCATTTCGGTTAATAATAATTGTTACTATTGAACCAAGGACTTTGTATTTGGACTATAAATTTGAATATGGAGGAGGTTGGAATTTTGACCATTACCACATTCCGTAAGTCCAAAGTGATATAGTTTTCACGAAGAGAATTGGTGTGAATAAATGTCACAACCGGGTAACGCTTATTAAACTAAAATTGGATTTTACCGAAAACGAGTAAGCGATAAATTTGGCTATAATGTCACATTATTTTCTAAGTGGCGTATGAACGTTAACATTATAATAATTCGATGTTAATCGCTGACCAAATTTACACCGAAGAGTAACATGGCCGAAATGATGAATTCCCTTAAGACCGAATGATTCAATTAGTTTATAATTGTTATAAATTAATTAATATTTATGAAATTTTAATTATAAAATATGAATACGATTTGAGAAATAAATAATGTTATATATATTTATAAAAGTTATAAATATATCGATCGATATACAATATCGGCAGACGATTAATTTAGATTTAATTGCATAGTATTTTGGCTTGGGCTTAGACGGGTTTAAGGCCCATCATTAGGGCTACAAAATTTCAGTTTTAGGACGGTCTAGGGGTGGCTAAAACATAGGGAATTGTCTTAGAGATAATGGCTTGAGATCAAGTGAGAATGGGTAAAAAAAGTTCTCCTCGTTTCCCTCTAATACAACCTTATATATATATATATATATATATATATATATATATATATATATAGTGACTAATCTTTTTTTTGAATGCCATTACCTTCTACATTGCTATTAAAACATAGCTCTCAATCCACTCCAAAATTCTCAGGCATATTTCAAATTAAAATAATATTATTCGATAGTTAAAGGTCGGTGATTCCGGACTTGCAATCTGACGAATCAAGAATAGTAAAATGAAGGGAAATCAGTGCTTCAACGTGGATTCAAAGGCATCATTAAAATGGCTATTTTGATTCGTATTACAGTAGTTAAATTATGTTTTATGATCCTATAATGAGCAATTTCATATCTGTTTAAATATATTGCTATTATATGTGGTTAGGTGAGATTTTATAAGTAGATGTAGTTGCCACAAATTAGTTTGATTATGTGCATAATTTGTTTATTATACCATTTGATTTATGTATAGACGAATGTTGTTTACTGTACAAAATCAATTTTTGTCATTAATAATTGTTTTATATATATTAATATATATATATATATATATTATCGTATATTCTCTCTCATAATAACATATATGCATATATATGCGTGTGTGATTTAAAATTTTTAGTTCACTTATTTATATATAATATTAATTTACAAATTCAAAAATTAAACATCATATATATAAACATTTATTGATTGTTTATTACATATAAAATAATCATTACATTAAAAATCCAATTTCATATATTTTTTAAAATATTATGTTATTCCAAAAATGTATAGAAAAAATTTAGGATTTTTTCAATAAAGTTTATTATTTTTCATAATTAATATTATTTTGAAAAATTGTTTAGGATTTATTAAAAATAATAATTTAATTGAAAATTTCTTCAGAATTTATTGCAATCTTTCATTCAAGATGTTAGAATTATTAAAATTTAAATTTTGAATTGCTAATAATATATTATTTTTAGTAAATAATTATTGTCAAAATCAATGTATTTGTTTTTTTAAATAATATTTCAACTTTGAAAAATATCCAGATTTTTTCTAAGCTCTATTTTATGATCCTAGATTTTTAAAATTATAAAATTTGAATTTTCATCAATAGATTGTTTTACGTTAATTATTTATGGATGAAAACATTATTTTATTTATAATATATAAAAATTAAAATACTAAAATTATTATTTTTGCAAAAATAAGTTAATTTTGAATTATTAATAATTTTTAATAATTATTCTCTCTCTTTCTATATACATATTTATCTATATATAAATGTTTTGTGTTCATATATCATATATAATATATTTATACATACATGTGTGTGTGTGTGTTTTTTGTAACACATATACATGCACATATTTGGATAATATATATGACATACAAAATAAGCTAATATGCCTGTTGCAATGTAAACTCCAACATCAACATATGGGCATATTATACCTTTCACGGATTATGTAGGATCGATTTCACCCTAGAGGGGGGGTGAATAGGGTGATGGTATAAATTATTAAAATTAATCGCGGAAGCTTATAAAATAATCTCAACACAGATCACAGAACAATAGCAGCACATATAATAGCAGAATAATAAATGCAGAAATAGAACGACACAGAATTTACCCAGCTTCGGCAAAAACCTGCCTACGTGCTGCCCCCAAGGTTTCTACTAGAAATTAGATAGTCCCTCGCTTACACACGTAAACTCGCTATACCCGCTATTGACTAATCTAACTCTACGCTCAAAACCTTGCCACAACTCGACCACCGAGTTGCGAATTCCCAAACTACACACCGTAGTTTGTCCCCTAGTCACACGACTAGAAAATTAAAACGGTTTAAAAAAGAAAATTACAAATTAAAAACAATTTAAAATAAAATAGCCCTAATTTTAAAACCTATAACCCTTTAGACATAAAATAAAAAAAAACTTTTTATCAAAGCCGTCCCTTTTCTTTGTTTTCCTTAGCCCGGTCCTTTTTTTATTCTTCACTCTGAATATCTTGAGAAAAATGGCGGCTTCGATCTTCGTTCGTCTCTAAAATTAGGGCTTGGAAAAATTGAAGTTGCTGACTTAATTTGACACGATCGAATGATGATTTCGTTCTTGCTTGGTCGATCGATGCTCTCTTCTCTTTGCTTCACGGCTACCTCAATTTGGTCGAGTTAATTGTTGGTATGCGATTTTTCCTTTTTCGATGTTGATTTTTGCTCGACCTTTGATTCGAGTTATTGATATTGTTCTCTGTTGCTTGAGCTCGAATCCCTATGTGATTGCCGATGATGATTAGGGTTATATATAGGTTTCGAAATCCTATTTTTGCGTTCGTTCAGATATATTTGAATTTGTCAAATTATTTGCTCTGGCCGCTTGATGATGCTTGAACGATTGATGATTGAACTGACTTTGTCAAATTCGTATCTTTCACGTTTCTTGGTTGACACGGTTTTGAATTAATTTTTTTGTGATGACCACGGCTTGAATCTGACTTTAATTTGTGACTTTGATTCCCATGGTTATTTTCGGTCGCTGCTGTGCATTGTTCATGACTGTTTCATGCAATTCATTGTGCATTATTTTCAGTTGCATTCTGGTCTGGATGCATTTGCAGTTTGACTTAGAATTCTCTTGAACTTGCTCTATGCCTTGTCTGGTTCATTGTTTCATTTTGGTACTGTGTCACTGTGATGGTTTCATGTATTTAGTGAGAAAGTCAAGTTGCATTCTGCGTGCTGCCTGGTTTTGTGGCACTGCTTACAGTCATATTGAATTGGGTTTGATCGACTTGTTTTGTTTACATTCATATCCTTGTAGAATTTGTGAAGTGCCGTGACTGTCGTTCGTTCCACTGTGCACTGCTTGACTCGAAGTCTTGATGCTACTTGCTGTTTCGTGAGTCCACTGTGCTTGGCCTTGGTTGTATTGATTCGGTGCAGGCTTTCCATTTTCCTTTAATTCACTGTGTATTGATCATGTATCAATGTGCCACTGTTTGTACTGTCATTTTGTATTCATCCCTGTTGCACTCTTTGATGATTCATTGGTGAATATGTTGCATTGAGCTCGACATTGTTGTTTACTTGCTTTGATGCATTTGCATGCTACCATACTTGTTCACTCGTATCATGCTTGGCTTTGCTGTTCATCCTGTTGCACTTTGGTCTCTTGTCATGTTTGCTGTTGCCATGATTATTGTTGTTGTACACTTATCTTGATACTTGCCTGGTCTGGTTCTCGACCTATAGTGTTCATGATGCATTTTGTTGGTTTCAAGTTTTGTTGACATGTGCATTTGTCTTTGCACTTGCACATTGCTGCTTGTAGCACTTGTGTACTTGGTCGAGTTCATTTGCATTCTGCAGTTTTGTTCCATATATGTATGTTCATTCATTGGTTGGGACTTGCAGTGTTGGTTTGATGGTTTGGGTTTGCATTTTACTTGAGTCACTTCACTACTGCCTGTCTGAACTGTGCACATTGTTGCACTTTGGTTGTTTATCATGTTGCATTCACTCCATTTTGCATTGGTGCATTGCTGTCATGTTGGTTCGAATTGCACTTGTCACTGCTGCAGTCGCTATGCAGTTGCTATGCCTTCGGTCATGTTGCCTTGTGTTGAATCCAGTTTCAAAACTCGGATTTGACCTTGTGCTTGTGTCGTGATTTTCAATGTTATTGCACGTGAGTTGAACCCGGTTTTTCATTTGGGTTTGACCTGTGCTCGCCTGTCCCTGTAAAACAATCAAGTGTATATATCGGCGTGCACGGCCTTGTGGCATATACAGTAATACACTGTGTATGTCACAAGTTGTTCGTGTATGATGAATTCAAATTTAAATTATGACGAACAACCCAAATAACTGAGGCAAATCATATTTTCAAAAATTATCTTTTATTTTTGAATTGCAAAAATATTTCTTTTTCAATTTTACTGCGTTAGTTTATATTTTTGCAGATTTCTCAGATGCTGGATTCAAACTGGAAGGAAGTTGAAGATAAATACGAGTGCGAGTGATATGTAGTGAGGTAAACTGTAAATGTGAAATTGTGATGTAATTGAATTTGTATCAAAGTTGTATAGTGTATAGTGAGAGCTTGAATTTGTACTATTCAAAATTGTAATAAATATTTGTTTGAATAAAATATTCGTTTGAATTCAAATTCCGTGTTATTTATTTTATTCAGCAAATATTTATTTAATATGTGAAAAATAAAATAGTATATTATCAAATACATTTAAACGAATGTATATATGTTTATTATCATCAAACAAAAATCATATAAGCGCATATTCAACAATCTCCCCCTTTTGATGATAACAAACATATATTTAAGATTTTGAATATGTTAAATGTATTTGATCATAGATATATCCTAATTGCTCCCCCTATTTAAATGCTTCCTCTCTACTCAAAGCTCCCCCTACATATATGCATACAAATAGAAATATATAAATGAGCCTATATGAAAATGGAAAATTATTTGACCTTTGCTTGATTCTATTTGACAAAATCTTAACTTTTCTCTCCCCCTTTTGTTATCAGCAAAAGAATAATAGTGTTAGAGAAAATAGAGATAAAGTTATCGATATTAACCAACATTAAAACTCAATTGAATATAAATATTAAATTTCAATAAAAAATCAAACAAAAATCATAAATATTTTGTTAGGCGCATATTCCACTTTTAGAATGATGGAAATGATGTCATCATATAAAACCATACAGTTGTGTCTATTTGTGGCATATTTATATCAGGAATTTGAATATCTACTAACCATGCATAACCATTAGGACTTTTAAATGAGATTAGTAGTATTCCAATTTTATTTTAAAAAAAGAATTCAAGTATCTTCTAACCACGCATAACCGTGAGGACTTTAAATGGGATTAGAATCAACTTGTTTATTTTAAAAAATAATCAACTTTTGATATGCGTTCCATACATGCATAACCGTGAGGACTTTTAAATGAGCATGGAAGCACATAACAAATTCCATGTAATTCACCCATGCATAACCGTGAGGACTTTTAAATGAGAGTGAATACTTTGGTATTTATTTATTTATTTATTTATTTATTTTATTTTTTTCAAATGTGAAAATGAAAAACGAACGATTCCTGTTTAAAGTACCACATATCGACAAACTATATAGAATTTTAATGAGTGATGGTTGTTAGAAATATGATAGATATAGAGATGGTCATGGAATTTTTACCAACAAAAAGTTTTATAACTCTTGTTTAAATTTCTTAAGAAATTTTCTAATTATACTTTCTCAAGTTATAATATATGATCAATATCAACACTCATTGCTTTTTCAATCACCATTTTTCTTTTCGATAATCATTAGGGAGTCAGATTAGTCAATATAGTCATTTAAAATCAAATTCAAAAATAATTATGAAACCAATTTTCAAAATGACTAATCTGAAAATATGGTCAAAAATAATTTTCTCGAGGGGTTTTAAAAGAAAATTTTCTGCTATTTGGAAATTATTTGAAATGAAGAATATGCAGATATTTTCTTTGAAAAACGATACAGTTACTAAATGTCTCAAAAATCACGTTCAACTAGTAATTTTTCTATCAACTAGATTACCAGTGTAATCTGCATCTGAATTTCTTTTTCGCTCAAAATTATCATCAATTGAATTTTATAGACGAAAACATGAAGTGTGCACCAAAAATTTCAAACTCAATTTTAGCAGCAATTTAAATGACATTCTCTTGAATTTGAAATGAAGCCATGTAAATAATCAAAAGCCATGAATAAAGAGTTAGCCGTATTATAACCAAATGTATTATTATCCAACAAAACACTATTTTTAATCCAAAATGATATATATGAAGTAATTTAAAGAATCTAGAGATTTTTATTGTGTTTTTGGCATAAGAATATAATTGGCCAACTATTTTGAATAAGTCAGAATCATCATCTTTTAATCATCTCAATATTGGCTGATTTTAATTCAGAATACGGTGCAGATTATCACATTTAATATATCGTTTAAAACATACCATGACCTGTTTTTACCTTTACGATATTTTTCGTCGTTGTCCATTGTGATTCTGTCACCTTTATACTAGGCTAAGGAACTTTGCTTTGTCGCCCGTTGTGTTTCTGGAACAACCAAAATCCAGAGAACACTGTTGTAAATCCTTAGCCTGCCACCACACCTACACGATGAAAGATTTATGTGACCTATTTGTTTTTATAGGTCCATGGTTGTTAGTGGCAGAAAATTTTGAAAAACAATTTTGTGAAGACCCAAAACTATTTATAATTGTAAACTTCGGCACCCAAATTTGTTTAACTTTGAGAGATTTTATATTTGTGCCTTTTGGAACCCAAATCGGTATAGTTTTCACATGTTTGGGTCTATACCAACAATTATTGTGATCGTGTCCAAATTTTCTACAAATTGTGCACATAGAATTAACTTGATTAATATTGCTTTCAACAATTTTCGAATTATTATATCCAAGTCCTTGTCTAACCGTATTAACAGTTTGCTTTCCTAATAGCATATTCAACGATTTTCACTTTTTGAAAATTTATCTAATGTCGTTGACAGTTGTTGGACTTGTGATTTGAGAGATTCATTTTCGTTTAACAATTGTGTGCACTTTTTAATGGAATTCTCTCTTCTAGTATTTTCATTCTCCTTTAAAATCAGAATTTCATTTTCAAGTGATTTTATATTGATTTCTGATTTTTTAATTTCCTCTTCGAATGTTGGACACTTATCACACTTAGGGATCCTACTTTGATAGGTTTTAACTAATTGGTCAAGTTTTTTATTTAAATCTATCAAAGTATCTTTTTGTGATTCAAGTTTGGCATACTTATCCCTAAGCCGTTCAAAACAGCCATTTACTTCGTGGAAATAAATAAGTAATTCAGAGTGAGTAAGTTTTGACACCTCGCTTGGCTCGTTATCGTCGCTATCGGTTATATTCCCATGAAGGCACATATCTGCTTTCTCACTCTCACTGCTATCGCTTTTATTCCACGTGGCTGCAAAACACTGTTTTGATTTCTTTTCAAAAACGCGTCGAAATCGGGGATAATTGGCTTGATATTACAGGGTTTGTTGCAAGTGATCCCGTGTTCTTCCGAGTTGTCCAGTGCTTTGATTATTCTGCTTTTTAATTTTTTATTTAGAGCTGGATTTCCATATTTGTGATTCCACCCTTTGAATTTCTTCATTATTAATGCCAGCTCGGCTGCTCCATCATCATCATCCTCATCACAACTGCTATTTACCAATCATGTTAAGCATATTTCTTTAACTGAGTCGGTTGTGGAGGACTTCTCATTGCTGTTGACTGTTGCACCATATATTGCAATTAAAGTATTCCAAATTTCCTGTGTATTTTCACAATGAGAGATGAAATTAAAATTATCTTGATTAATATAAGAATATAATATATGCATAGCAAGAGCATTAATCGAGATAATTTTCTTATCTGTTATATCACACCCATTTTCAATAATATCCCAACATTTAATATTAACAGATTTTAAATAAAATTCCATTTTTAATTTCCAATTCAAAAAATCTGTTCCATCGAAAATAGAAGGAATAATATTGGAGCGACCCTCAACAAAAGTATTAATAAAAGAAGCCATTTCAAAAATTCAAAATTTTAAAACAAAAACCAATTTTTAAAACAAAAATTGATTTTTGTAAAAAAAAATTAAAACAAAAACGGCTTTTGTTCCTAGCTCTGATACCACTTGTAGGATCGATTTCACCCTAGAGGGGGTGAATAGGGTGATGGTATAAATTATTAAAGTTAATCGCGGAAGCTTATAAAATAATCTCAACACAGATCACAGATCAATAGCAGCACAGATAATAGCAGAATAATAAATGCAGAAATAAAACGACATGGAATTTACCCAGCTTCGGCAAAAACCGGCCTACGTGTTGCCCCCAAGGTTTCTACTAGAAATTAGATAGTCCATCGCTTACACACGTAAACTCGCTATACCCGCTATTGACTAATATAACTCTACGCTCAAAACCTTGCCACAACTCAACCACCGAGTTGCGAATTCCCAAACTACACACCGTAGTTTGTCCCCTAGTCACACGACTAGAAAATTAAAACGGTTTAAAAAAGAAAATTACAAATTAAAAACAATTTAAAATAAAATAGCCCTAATTTTAAAACCTATAACCCTTTAAACATAAAATAAAAAAAAACTTTTTATCAAAGCCGTCCCTTTTCTTTGTTTTCCTTAGCCCGGTCCTTTTTTTATTCTTCACTCTGAATATCTTGAGAAAAATGGCGGCTTCGATCTTCGTTCGTCTCTAAAATTAGGGCTTGGAAAAATTGGAGTTGCTGGCTTAATTTGGCACGATGAATGATGATTTCGTTCTTGCTTGGCCGATCGATGCTCTCTTCTCTTTGCTTCACGGCTACCTCAATTTGGTCGAGTTAATTGTCAAAAATGGTATGCGATTTTTCCTTTTTCGATGTTGATTTTTGCTCGACCTTTGATTCGAGTTATTGATATTGTTCTCTGTTGCTTGAGCTCGAATCCCTATGTGATTGCCGATGATGATTAGGGTTATATATAGGTTTCGAAATCCTATTTTTGCGTTCGTTCAGATATATTTGAATTTGTCAAATTATTTGCTCTGGCCGCTTGATGATGATTGAACTGACTTTGTCAAATTCGTATCTTTCACGTTTCTTGGTTGACACGGTTTTGAATTAATTTTTTTGTGATGACCACGGCTTGAATCTGACTTTAATTTGTGACTTTGATTCCCATGGTTATTTTCGGTTGCTGCTGTGCATTGTTCATGACTGTTTCATGCAGTTCATTGTGCATTATTTTCAGTTGCATTCTGGTCTGGATGCATTTGCAGTTTGACTTAGACTTCTCTTGAACTTGCTCTATGCCTTGTCTGGTTCATTGTTTCATTTTGGTACTGTGTCACTGTGATGGTTTCATGTATTTAGTGAGAAAGTCAAGTTGCATTCTGCGTGCTGCCTGGTTTTGTGGCACTGCTTACAGTCATATTGAATTGGGTTTGATCGACTTGTTTTGTTTACATTCATATCCTTGTAGAATTTGTGAAGTGCCGTGACTGTTGTTCGTTCCACTGTGCACTGCTTGACTCGAAGTCTTGATGCTACTTGCTGTTTCGACATGAGTCCACTGTGCTTGGCCTTTGTTGTATTGATTTGGTGCAGGCTTTCCATTTTCCTTTAATTCACTGTGTATTGATCATGTATCAATGTGCCACTGTTTGTACTGTCATTTTGTATTCATCCCTGTTGCACTCTTTGATGATTCATTGGTGAATATGTTGCATTGAGCTCGACATTGTTGTTTACTTGCTTTGATGCATTTGCATGCTGCCATACTTGTTCACTCGTATCATGCTTGGCTTTGCTGTTCATCCTGTTGCACTTTGGTCTCTTGTCATGTTTGCTGTTGCCATGATTAATGTTGCTGTACACTTATCTTGATACTTGCCTGGTCTGGTTCTCGACCTATAGTGTTCATGTTGCATTTTGTTGGTTTCAAGTTTTGTTGACATGTGCATTTGTCTTTGCACTTGCACATTGCTGCTTGTAGCACTTGTGTACTTGGTCGAGTTCATTTGCATTCTGCAGTTTTGTTCCATATATGTATGTTCATTCATTGGTTGGGACTTGCAGTGTTGGCTTGATGGTTTGGGTTTGCATTTTACTTGAGTCACTTTACTACTGCCTGTCTGAACTGTGCACATTGTTGCACTTTGGTTGTTTATCATGTTGCATTCACTCCATTTTGCATTGGTGCATTGCTGTCATGTTGGTTCGAATTGCACTTGTCACTGCTGCAGTCGCTATGCAATTGCTATGCCTTCAGTCATGTTGCCTTGTGTTGAATCCAGTTTCAAAACTCAGATTTGACCTTGTGCTTGTGTCGTGATTTTCAATGTTATTGCACGTGAGTTGAACCCGGTTTTTCATTTGGGTTTGACCTGTGCTCACCTGTCCCTGTAAAACAATCAAGTGTATATATCGGCGTGCACGGCCTTGTGGCATATACAGTAATACACTGTGTATGTCACAAGTTTTTCGTGTATGATGAATTCAAATTTAAATTATGACGAACAACCCAAATAACTGAGGCAAATCATATTTTCAAAAATTATCTTTTATTTTTGAATTGCAAAAATATTTATTTTTCAATTTTACTGCGTTAGTTTATATTTTTGCAGATTTCTCAGATGTTGGATTCAAACTGGAAGGAAGTTGAAGATAAATACGAGTGTGAGTGATATGTAGTGAGGTAAACTGTAAATGTGAAATTGTGATGTAATTGAATTTGTATCAAAGTTGTATAGTGTATAGTGAGAGCTTGAATTTGTACTATTCAAAATTGTAATAAATATTTGTTTGAATAAAATATTCGTTTGAATTCAAATTCCGTGTTATTTATTTTATTCAGCAAATATTTATTTAATCTGTGAAAAATAAAATAGTATATTATCAAATACATTTAAACGAATGTATATATGTTTATTATCATCAAACAAAAATCATATAAGCGCATATTCAACAGATTATTCTGTTACACATGCACTCACACATATCTATGTATATGATGCGTTTATGTATAAACTAAATCAAATAAAATTAATTTCATATCTTAATATATTTGAATTTAAATAAAATAAATGATTTTATCTAAATGACATTTAGAAAAATTCTAATTCAGTTAGACTTCATAGGCCCAATAAAGATCCAATAGGGTAAAAAATTTGAAATTCACCTATAACTTCCGCTGCGGGCTGGTCCAGTTCCAACATTATCTATGTTCCAATTATTTTTTAAACACACTTTACTCAAAAAAGGGAAAACATGGAAATATTTCGGGCTATGCCACTACCACATAGGCCCTTCAACATAGCGTACATATAAATCTTTTCCATATAGAAAGTTTATTTCAAAACCTTTATTAAACCACTCTACATTTTATCTTAACTTAAAGGAAAACTTTAGAACTAAACATCGGGTTTACTTTAAATCATTTTGAAATAACGTATACTTATACCTTTTATATATCAGATCGTACTTTCGAGATTAAATCAAAATCTTTTTTACTAAAATAAATTTATAACATCCCCAACTTAGAAATTCAAAATGAATGTCGATGATGCTGCAGTCATCATTGAAATTATTTTCAAGCAACAGAAGTAAGTTCAGTACATCCAAATCATGCATTTGGGACTTAACGAAAACCATTTTCAATGCGGTACAAATACTTCGTAAATATTAGTAAGCATGTTGATCTCAATTTCGTAAGCCAATTTCCCAAATATGTACTTTCAAATAATACTATTACTATTTTTCCTAAATCTTGAAAAATATTTTCAAAAACATCGGGATTTAAGTTCTTAAAATATAAGTTCCTCTTTGTTTATAAACCATATTTCATAAACCACACTTATATAAAATCACTTTCATATATAAAATCCTTTCACGAGTATTTCTTCCCAAAATAACTTGTCTTTCATTTAGGTTATAGTAAACATATTTTACTAATTTTAACTTTTAACCCCATATTATCACTGAACGCCTTATAATCAAACTCTGAAACTCAATCCACAAGATGTTCATTTCAATGCATTTAAACGTACCATCTACCTAATGAATCCAATGAAAAGATAAATCAGATCACAAGTTGGTCAAGCATAAATCAACAATCAACAAATAATAGTCAATGCTCATAAACTGGCCGAACACATCTAATAAATCAACAAATGATAACAATGCTCGTAAACTCGCTAAGCAATATTAAGCTAATTTTTTACAAATAATAATAATGCTCATAAATTGGTCGATCATGTCAAATCATTCTACAAAGGATAGCCATGCTTATAAATCAGCCAATCATGGATAAACTAATTAATAAGGGGAAACAAATGAACATCATTAATCCCTTCATTAATTAGATTACACTTTAGCAATTCGTATTTATATAAGTTACCTTATATAAAATCTTTAATTTTCGTTGTTGTAATTAACATTAAGGCATACGTTCATAACGTATGCAAATACAAATATGGATTCATATGTATAATACACTCAAATCATGCTAGGGCATTCCATTACCCTATTTCTTAATGAGCCATACACAAACAAAGCTAAGGTTCTCGCTTAACCTTCAGCTCTGACACTAGGTGTAACAACCTACCTTTACGACCCGTAAATGTCGATATTAATACATCCACCATATATAAGTGCCGAGCACCCAAGTGTCGAAAAGACAGATTGCTAGGGTAAGAAAAAAGGAAAAAAATAGAACAATAAAGAAGGAAAACAATATCAGAAACTCAAAATGGAACGATAACATATAATATCAAAGGACGGTACAAAACTATCACTCTAAGATACACAACATTTCAGAGTTACAATTCTAAATACTATCTCAGCCTGGACGGTTATAACAATCCATCTTCACAAATGCTGATACATACATTTCTAAATTATTTTAAATGCTAATTTATTTAAAAAATATTGCAAAATCGTATAGAAATATCCATGCTTAAAATCAAAGAAACCACTCAAAATCTAAATTCAAATTTGAATTGAATTTGAATGATGATTTTGAATGATTCCTTTGATTTCGAGCATGGATTTTTCCAAATGATTTTAAAATAATTTTTACATAAATTAGAATTTAAAAAAGTGGAAATAAGAATACTATAGGAGATGAAACATCCAACTCGTCTTCTCGAGCTCTAAGAATATCCAACTAAAACCTGGATTTCTCAGACTGCTCGAAAGAGCACATGAGGAATTTTGAGGAAAAAAAACCACATGTTAGACCTAAGTCTGGTGCGAGAAACTCAAGAAATATGTGTATAGCATATGAATATATCTTTTGAGACTGTCGTAATGGGTATCTCCTCAAAAGAGCCAAACCATCTAATAAGCACATATTGCGGTATAATAGATAATGTCTAAGGTAAAGATTATAAATCAGAAAATAACTATGATGCTTACGTTGATCACACCACAACAATATTGAGGGTACGATCAAAACTGCTAGGTACATTCGCATATGGATTTTCTATTGAAGACATTCCCAGAATAACTGGGGCCAGCCTCTTGACAAAGGTCAGAAACTACTTGCGAGTGTCATATGTCTCTAGATAAAATATACCAACAAAGTAAAAATAGCCGGTTCTTGCCTGAACACGTAATCCTGAATATCATCAACTCTCGCACGCAACATCCATAAGCATACTCTGGATTTGGAGTTGAGATACCATGTGGGTTAGCTAAACCCCGTTGGCCATGCACCTACCCTGTTTTCTATCATTTCCGATGATGAGGCTACTTTCAGCATATCTCACACAATTCTTCAAAACTCGAACAGAACATGGATCTCCATAAAGATCCCAGCATCTCGACAGTCCATGGATCTCCATAAGGATCCCATCATAAGTCGTCCGACGAATTCTAACGCTGACTTCTCCATTGGACTTAACATAAGGATAGACAGTTCAACAATATAGCATTCCACTTCACAACCGCTTCCAAAATATAAAACCTGCATATCAGTATTAAAGTGGCATTCGATAAGTAAAACACTTACCGATCCCAGTCTCTTTAAAACTAGTTTGAAGAATTTCCGGTCAAGTTCGATAGTCTACTAATCGACGATCAAGTTCAAAATAGATAATTGTATATAGAAACAAAATGTCGTATACTTGTCACGTTTCTGATCTTTCAAACTTACACTATCCCGTAATCGAGGGTGAAGCTAGGTAAATTAGAGAACTAGTTGCATTCTTAACTCTCTTAGGTATACAAGCCTACTCACTGGCTTTTAGTGCTAATACACGACTAAATACTTTTCATAAATGAGTAAACACACAAAGAACGATCAAGTCACACAAAGCATGATTAAGCCACACAAGTGACTTCCAATCCATTTTTTTATTAATTAATCCTTTTTATTAATTAAAACTTCCCTTTTCTACTTATATGTATATATATTTACAATAACTTTATAAAAGATATATATATATATATATATACATATATTCACTGTTTCACTATTCCTTTGTACCCTTTTCAATACTTAGAAAGTATTTATATGCTTATCCCAAATAACATAAGTATATTCATAAATCTTTAATAAATTTCTTACTTTAAACCTTTATATCCTTTTCAAAAGATTCCCCGCTTGTTATTGCCTTTGATATATCCATTTAAAAGGTGTAATTACATTCATGTATCTAATTGAATAGATTTATGACAAATGTTACTTAAACATTGTCACGACAAAACCAAAACCATTTCACTTATAATTATCTTTAAAATAATCTTTTCAAGGATCTATTTACATTCATAAGTATAATAAAAAAAGGGTTAAAAACGAATGTTGTTAACACATTGTCACAACAAAACCAAAAAGCATTCCATACTTGTTATTATCTTTAAAAACATTCTTTTAAAGATCTAAATATATCTACACTTATTAAACAAGGTAATATACTCTTAATTAACTTCCCATAACCATTTATTATAATATAAGTGTTTTAATCTAAAACTTTCTTTTTTCCGTTATAAGATACTTAACTTAATTTTTCCAAAGACACACACACACACACACATATATATCTATATATGTAAGTATGTATATGTTTGTATATATATAAATACTTTAAAAATACCTATAAATATGTTTTAAATATCTATGTAAAATATTTTTTGAAAATAACTAATTTAAAATTTGATGAAAAATAAATAAAAGCATGTTTTATATTATAAAACCCCTTTACTTTAAAAATTCATAAACAATTATTGAAAATAAATTCAAACTTCAAACCAACTTTAAAATACTAAAAAATATATTGTAAAACATCCCTAAAAATATTAGGGAAAATACCAAATGTAAGCATCATTTTAAACACTTAAAACCATAAGCAACTTACTACAACATTTATAAATCCTGTTAAAACACTTTGATCAAGAACAAAGTTGACGAACATGAATTTTGCAATCTATTTTCACCACTTTGACAAATTATTTAAGACTTAAATTTTTACAGCACGTACTACACATAGCGTACTTAAAAACCATGGAAAGAAACTTTTTAGGATATCTTCTAATTTATTTATAAAAATTCCCGAAAACAAACTATTTACTATAGTGTTCGTTTATCGACATTTTTACTCCAATTTAGCCATTTTGTTTGGTTAGTTCCAAATCCGTTTAAACTCCAATTCCTTTCCAGCAATAGGTACACTTATAGTACTTATTAAATATGCAAAAAAGTCCCTAGAATGTCTCTTAAAGCTATCTTTGAAAATCGCTGAATACAAGTCATTTTCAAAGTGCATCCATAACGATCTTTTCGCTTTTAACTTTCACAAATTGTTTTCACAATTTATATAACTTGCTAAACCATTTATTTATCGTCCCATACAATAAAATACGTGTAGAGAACAACCAAATCAAATTATTCCAAGTTAAATTCATGAATCTTCCATTTACACAAGTTAAAGTTAAAGGATATCGAAGTGCATTTATAGCAACTACCCTCGCTCAAAACACTTTAAAACATACTTCAATTCAACACACAAGCCAACCAAATATTTAAACACAAAGTCTAGGCCATGCCACATGTTATAGAAGGTAATAAAAGTGGTGTTATATAAGTAAGAGGGGTCCAAAGTTATAACTTCACTTAGTTAATGCCACTTTAACTTTATATTTGCAATATATATACGTACGCACAATATATATATATATATATAAGTTATTGAGATAACTCATCTAAATCCAAGCCTACAATGAGACCAAACACGCAATAATTAAAGAACCACTTCCGACCATCTCAAAACTCCTAAAGATTCAATCTTTAGCACATCTAAGCAAAGCCACACCTTCCCTCCACCTTCCATGCTCACGGCCTAAAGAGGAATCCTACCATCCTCTTCTCTTTTTCCACTTTTTTACTTTAGATCTAGCTTCCTAAGGTATTCTAAGATGTTGGTGAAGTTTGAAGGAGATTTGAGCCAATTAGAGAAAAATTAGTGAAGAACAAAGTGGATTAATGCTATTCCACTTCCACCATTTTTGATCTTTTGTTATTTTCCACTCTTTAGGAAATACTGAATGAATACAAATGCCTAAAGCCCTCCTTTACAAGGCCAAGACACCCCCCCCCCCAAATGTGCGGAGCATGCTTATTTTGCTTTATACCTCATTACCTTAGCAAATTAATCTTTTACCCTTACATACAAAATACCTTCATATGACATCACCCATGACATTATCAACACTTTTTTCCATATTTCAAATTATTGATTTCCTAAGTGTTTTAGTGTTTGTATGAATAACTTTTGACGAGTAAAAAAGTTTTTTATCGATAAAACGATTTTCACTCACATTATTAATATTTCTTCAAAGTATTTACTTTTGTAATTATTTTTCTGTAACAAGTTTGCCATCATTAGTTATGATCTAAAAGGGGGGTAACAAGATTATTAAATAAATTTTATCACATTTAATCTAAGATTTAAATATTTTAATAATTCAGATATTTAAATATGAAGTGTCCGAAATTCCAGGTCGTTACATCCTTGGTCCCTCTCCTTGTATTTTCTCTAATAGTCTCGAGCCTTCATTTTTTTATTGATTTTGGGGAACAAAATTGACTTTTTGATGGATCGGTAATAATCAATCAATAGATCGGTACTGATCAATGAACTTCGACAAATTTTTATCTCCCTGCTTCTTTCGCTTTTCATGCTCGATCACCTTCGAGTATTATCCACTCCATCATCTAGTCCAATTTTATCGAAATGTTGTTTGGAGAAAATATTGGATAACACAAATACATTACAAATTCTCGGGCAATAGTTTTGCAAATCTACATATTTTTTAACATTAAGTGCACAAGTATGAAAAATCGTTGTGTTGACCTTGGGGAGTAGATGATAATTATCGATTATACCAAAATAATATTGAATTTTACTTTCAAGGCAATGGTTTGTCCACGATACAATTTATATGGTCTTACTTTTCTTGTTCCTTACCATTCGTACCTACATTTCCAGCTGAATAAGCATACTATTTTTCTTTTTAATTTAGAACATTGTTGTAATAGCCGGGATTTTCGACCCTAGAAAATCAATAGTAATACATCCACTGTATTGCGTGCAGAGCAATCGAATGCTTAAAAATCCGATTGTTAGGGGAAAAGGAAAAGGAAGGAAGAAGGAAGAAGGAACTAAACAACATAGAATCTCATAGCGGAACTAATATACGATAAATCTTTACACAAAGAAGAAATGTAACATGCATACATAAATTAGAGGTTGCTAACCTATTTCAACTCGAATAGTTATAAAAAGCATTCCTCACAATTGCTAATGAATACAACAAAGAATACTGTGGAAAATTAACTATATACGTGAATACGTCTCTAGGCCTATAGCTCGTCTCCTGAAGCTCCAAAACATCCAAACAAAATGTGTAAATATGCTCAATTTGACTCGAGCATTATAATAAAATAACACCCGAGTCAATTTGGAAAACCAGCATGAGAAAACACACCCGACTTGATTTTAAAGTTATAAAAACCTTCGAAATCAAAAGTATCTCGTAAAACCACGCCGCACAAAAAAACGGATGAGATTTTACCATACGATAACCAAAACATTTTCTATAGAAAATCGATCGATATTATAATAATGTCTAAGGGTCAGAGTAAAATATGAATATAGCTGAAATGCTTGCATCTCACATTTTAGCATAGTTGAGCACAACTACGTCTGTATGTCGCTTATTAGAATATGGCTCCGTACAATGACTGGGCTACTAGGGTACCGTCCTTCATGGTACATCTCTAGATAAAATAACACCTAGGACCTCGCCTGGACCCCTGCCAACACAGAACCGGTCTACCACTTGATTGGTAGTACCAAACATGGTAACCCCTCCGCTAATGGGCCCCGAAGCATACGATTGAGAGATAATCTTGATAGGGATAATCATACCATACTTAAGAGCAACCCACTTAGACCTGCTGCATCTCTCATGTTTTAGTCATTACCGGTTGATGAGGCTTGAGGCTGTGTTTTACCTTTTATATAGCACTTCCCACTTGGAATTCTAACACTGCTCTCATGGAAATAATGCAGTGCCAGCATTCATCCATACAAGTTTGTTCTAGGACTGAACGAAACACATGAGAGCTCCGTCTTCAATTCCATCATTTCCAAGATGTCTTCACTTCGAAACACTTGGATCAAACTGGTTTTCGGATAACATATATCATCCCGGTCACTTCGAAACAACATTCGATAGTTCTCAGTAAACTCAACCCTGGTTCTTTAGAAAATAAACAGTCAAAGATAAGAGCGCAGATCACCTCCTAATCATTAGTGGTCGGATTTCCTTATCGTTTGTCGTAGGAGAACGAAACGAGATTTATACGCATAGTACATCATCATCGGAGATGACTGTGCCATATAACTCACATGTTTCTTCTAGATATTTCCAAAGTTACGTTTTGCGTCCAAAATCGATAGTCGGTTATTTAACTATCGAATAACAACATTCAAATCAGGGATATATTTCAAACAAAAAAAACAAATATTGGTTAAGCACATAAGCAACCACTAGCCTTTTAAATTAATATTCTCATTAATTAAAATCACTTTATAATACTTGTATATATACACACACCTTTTTAAAAATATACCCACAAATCCCTATAATTTCAACAATTAGAAAATATCCATATACTTATCTCATCGGTATAAGTATAATCACCGCACACTGAGGAAGATTTTTATAAAATTCTACAAATCATTTATAAAATCCATTATAATTTCTGAAACCATTTGTCAAAAATATTTATAAATTCCTAAAATCATTTAGGACCCTTTATTAATCCATAAACCCATTTATAAAACTCCTTTTATAATCTATAACCCCTTTCTAAAATTATTTTATAAATATCTAACCATTTAAAAACTTCGCTGCCTCATAAATAATCTTTATTTAAGCATTTAAACCATTTTATAAAAGTCCCCTTATAAACCCATGTCTATTAATAAAACTCTATTTATAAATCTTGAAACATTTATAAATAAATAACGATAATTTACTTTAAAACCACTATTATATAATAATATTTAAGAACAATAAACATTTTAAAGAAATGAATAACAATTATTAACCTTAAAACATTTTAAAATAAGAATTGATAATTTCAAAGCACTGTTAAATAAAAAATAGTAATTAATCTTTACCCTTATTATGAACAGTAATAATTTATTTCCAAAACATTAGTAATAATCCTTGTTATTAATTTCAAGCTATATTTATTTTTAAAATAGTTAACTTTTCAAAATATTAAAATATTGGGAAATAGCTTTTAAACAACATTCAATATAAATAAATAACCTTAAAACGATACTAAATATAAATAAATTTTAAAAACAATATTAAATATAAATAAATAATTTTAGAAACAATATTAAATAAAAATAATTTTAAAACAATATTAAATAAA